>JAKCPB010000223.1:0-388674 GCA_021442155.1 Cymbidium sinense | reverse complement strand
AGAAATGGAATAGATGGAAGGCAAGCCATTTCTTCCCGACTAATGAAGGAAATGAAAATATGTACCGGATTTCTCGATCACAGAGATGGAGAACTGGCGATCCCTCGAAACAGCCAAGAGGAAAGAATCATCATGAGAAAATTCAATTTTCGTTGGTTACTGTTAAACTATGAGACTGCAAACGACCAACTGCCTTCCATGATGCAACTTCCCACAACCATATTTATGCAACTGCTACCGACTGTGCCTGCAGGAGGGAAGAACTAAAACTTAGTAATACAAGGTAAAAGTTTCAGGAGATTCAAAACCTCAGTTAACATAATAATGAAAATTAAATATTGAACCATTTATTTTAAAATATACATGTGGACGTCAGTATTCAGAATTTATAAGAAAGAGGTTGCCACAAATTTATGTTCAACCCTGCAATTCACAAGAGCTTCACAAACATTATGCATACAACAATAAGCCTTTATCCCACTTGCATGGGGTTGGCTACATGAATCATTTTTCTCCATTATGTCCTATTAAGTGTCAAATTCCTAATAAAATAAGGTCATTTTTTATACCACCTAAATAACTCTTTTTAGGTCTACCTCTATCTTTCTTAACATAAGTCGAATCTAATAAATCTATTCTCCTAATTGGGTCACAAATGATCGACATTTTATGTGACCAAACCATCTAAAGTAACTCTCCCTAATCTTATTTGCCACTAGCGGTACTCCAACCTTTTCACATATATATTTACTTTGCCTTTTGTCTCTAAGTGAAAAGCCACTTATCCTCCTGAGCAATCCTCATCTCTGCAACACTTAATTTTATACTTAGATTTTTAGCAACATATCTTCATGGTGATAGTTTAATGCAAAGTTAGCATACAACGCTTTACCAAAAGAAAAATGGAATAAAAAATAGAAGAACAAGTTGATCCCTTTAGGGCCTTGAGTTAATACCAGATAAAATACTTGAATCACTAGTAAAGGTGGTCTAGTTTTGACACCTGAAGGATATGCATGTAAGTATCAGAAAAGGAAGGGTTTTAAGGTAGTTCCCTTTGCAAAAGAACAATAAATTAAGTAAATTAAGACAAATTTCCCAAGAGCAAGTTTCCAAAAACTGTAACATCAAAATAAGCATAAGAATTTCCAGAAGGGGGAAAACACGAGATATGAACTATAGCTTAATTTGTATTCAATTTTATCCAAAGCAGTAGATGTAAATGCTCCATTAAAAAATTGCCACACAAAAGTACTTCATCAAATTTAAGTTCTTATAAATGCATTAGAGCTACCATTTTTCATAGAGTCTGCAATCATTGTATGCTGAGAAAGCTAAAAATTTTCTATGGCGTACTAAATTTATAAACTTCCTGGTTTATAAAGAAACTTTGTTTCCTTTACTAATCAAAGATAGAGATAAAAATGCCCGTATTTGAGCTTTATAATGTCAAACTTAAACTAGTAAAAGGGTTTCATTTCTCAATTTAAAGCAAAAAACTAATCACCGACATGAACGTAGGATGCATCCAAAACTGTAACATCAAATTTAAGTTTCTTACTTTGAATCCTTTGTATAAATATAACTCTAAGGCATCTAAAAATCATTGAACATTAAGGATTGCAATAAGCATTCTAGTTTTCTTTAAGCTCGTGTGTGTTGGTTGGAACTTGGAAGCATATAATTCAAATGCATCTCTAGTGTTAATGACTACTCTTGGGGGATGTTTCCTTCTACTAGTACAAGGCATGACTCTTCCTTTTAGGTGTGTAAACGAGCCGAGTAAAACCTTTATTCGTGTTCTGCTTGAATTGTTCGGAATGACTCATATAGACTAGAAAAGAATCGAAAAGCAATAATCTCAAAAATCTGTAAGAGAGAGTATTTAAACCTAATCCAATCTTTTGCATGGCAAAGCTCCAATCATTAAGTCATGATTATAGCTATGATATATATATATATATATATATATATGTGTGTGTGTGTGTGTGTGTGTGTATATAATATAATATAATATAATGTAATTTTTTATTTCGAGCTAAATCAAGCTGAACATAATCGAACGAAAGATTGTTCTTGTTCGGCTCGCTTGCTTAACGAACGAGCCAAATGCAAGCCGTTTGCATATACTCATAATATTTGTGTGAAATTTCAGATCTTGATGATTATAAAGTTAAGAGTTTTGAATGAATGATGTGTTTACTATTTGTTAATTAAAAGTAGCTGATATTTACTAAAGTTAATAATTGGTAAACTACATATTGTGATTTCTTTTATATGCTGTCCTTGTGTATCTCATCCTACTTGCATTAATAAATCTAAAATCTTAGTAGGCTTACATCATCTCTCCCGAGCAGACCCAAGGTCTTTGTTTCAAAACTTGGAAAATGCTTATATTCGTTAATCCAATGATCCTAATCAGGACTAATTCAAGACTAACTCAACATCCCTAGTTAAATATGAAATTCACAGTTCAATCCACTTAAAGGCAGTAAATACTAATCTAATTCCTAGCATTTAATATGTAGGCAGGACAATTCAAGTGCCTCTATTAAAATATGAATCTTTAGAAAATTTCATCCATGCTCTATTTGTCATGCATACTTGATTAGCATCCCTAATGTATTAAAAAGCCCATCATGCCTTGGTGAAATTATAAAAGCACCATGATGATGAAGATCATTTGATTTTACTTGACCTGTAAGGGATTTCCGTTGGAACCATAGCTCAGCAGTTCATCATAAGATGGCATAGAAACCAACAACAAGCAAGTGAGAATAGAATAGCCTTTGAAAGTATGAAGCTTTTCAAATATGCATCATACTTAATGAAGCACATAGTTTACCTTGCATGATGAAGCAACAAGCTTCCCCTCATGATCACAACACAGTGAAAATAGCTCATTCCCATGGCCATAAAGTTTGTGAGATTCAGGCCATAGTGTGTGCCAGGCTAGTTGTTCTTCAACTGGAGGTTGATTCAAGACAACTGGCACAGCATCTGGAATTGTTTCCAATGAATCTGGGATGTCCTCCTTCATCTTATTGGAGGCCACATTTACAGCTGGATTGAATGATCTTTACAATAAGTATAAGCCTAATTAATCACAGGGCATAAGCACATGAAAAATATACACTTGAAATAAAAGTTTATAAAATAAATAAAATCCAAGAGAAAATATTTTATCATGCTTTTGTGCGTGCATACATGCATAAAAATATATAGCAAAAAAACACCACTCTATGGCTGGAAATGACTTGAGTGCAAGCAAGTTTGCATCAATTCAAGTTTAAAGTACATGTGCATCTAAATTGAGTGAGTGAACATGAGCGAAAACTCTACTTTGTCCTCGCCGTTGGATTTTGACAATAAAGTCTCCACAACAAGAATCAAAACCATAGAGCTTGATCAACAATGAAATTTTTTTGAAAGGCTTCAAGATAATAAAAAAGATGTCAATAAGTTTGGTTGAAAAAGCAATAATAACAACAAGCCTTTATCCACTACATGGGATCGGCTACATTAATCCCTCTTCTCCATTGTATCCTATTAAGTGTCAAATTCTCATTTAATTGTAATGAAATAAAATCATTTTTTATACCACCTGGCCAAGTCTTCCAAGGTTTATTTTTAATTTACTGTTTGTTATAAACTCACTGTTAAGAAAAAAAAGTATAAATATATAATAAAAAAAAATCCTATTTAATTTTATACAGGTTTGAAGGTCTATGCAACACTTCCCATAAGCGCGGTAGGTACAAAAATTATTCAGCCGTGGTGTCGCGAGACACCTACCATGCACGCTTCCCATAAGCGTGGTGGGAATCTTTCACGATGTAGCCTGGAGGCCGGAAGAACTGGATTTTAAACTAATTTGACCACAGGAAACCGAATGTATAAAACCTTTAAAATTTGAAATTCTCAAGATAAGCATAATTTGACTAATAAAAATAAAACATTAAGTTAAGACAAAAAAAACATACAAAAGAAAAAACAAAAAAATACTTACTTGAAAAATATGCTCGAGCAAAATTCTTCCTTTGAATTGGAAGGTAGAATAATTTAAATTTCAAATATGTGTGAAAAGTATAGTGAGCTATTTGCCTCTTATTTATAAGGGAGAAAAGAGCAATTTCTATTAATGGCATTCAATCACCATTTATGACAATCTAAACCCCATTAAATGATCATTCATGAAAATTAATAATAGCTTAAATGGCTATTCAAGAGAATGAGAAAAGTTGGGTGACGCCCGTTAATGTTGTGAAGCATATTTTGCTACATAATGTGCAAGGGATACACAACTAATATGCATCTTTTATTTTATTATTGGGTGATCCTAAAGAAATGACATATGGGTGTATATGGCTCTAAAGCTAATTACATGTCCATAGTATCACACTAAAATACATGAGAATAATTTAAATATTTAAATAATACTCATACTTTAGGATAAATTGGTGCCTAAAATCATTACACAAGGATGTGTATAATCAACCAAACCTTCCAAATGTTAATCATGCACGCATTACGAGGCAATTAGAAAATTAAAATTAATCTTTTTATGCATGTAATTAACAAGATGAATTGTATGCATGCATTATAAGGTAGCATCAACCTGAGTCTAGTGCTCTAAAAAGCATGTAAATGCTCATAAATGGCCTATATGTTTTATGAGGAATTTCTCAAAGTATAATTCAATTGCCTTGAAAAGCATGAAGTCTCTCAAATTACTCAAAGATTAATTATCCTAGAAACCCACATGGGCCCCGACACTATGCTGAATGTTTAAACTTAGTGTCTGAGGATACTGCGCGGGTTGCTTCCCGGTTGGGTCTTAAGACCTGGTCCGGGTTAACAAAACTTAAAATTCTAATAATATTATTATAATATCTTCAGCCTAATAAAATATCTGAGAAGCTAATTATGTCGTATGGCCGGTCGATCCCTATTAAATTAACAATTGACGGGATCAAAATAAACAATATACTCACCGATGATGGTTATGTTGAATGAAGATTTCAACCGGAGGGATTGCTTTCATCAAAATATGATTGTTATTTCAAATCAAATTAATATAACTTAAATATCAATCCAAATGAGAAATCTGATGAATTATTAACCTCAAAACGATTAAATGAAAATCATCGAGTTAAAAAAAAAAAAACTTAAAAGCAAAATTTAATTAATCCACCTTCTATTGTTTGTATGATAAATTAAAAAACTTACCACAAAGTCAATGTCAAGTCAAGTGCACATCTATATTCATACTCAATCAATCTCATGTCAAAGGACATGACGGTCCTCCGATTGCATGGCAGCGGAGCTCCACATGATCGATTCTACTAGAGTCCTCCCGGATGGTTGTTGTCAAATGACTCCACTATATCACCGGTGATAACCCCAACTCCGCGCTTTTGAGTTGTGAACGATAGGGCAAAAGCCATCTATTGGGTGAACTTAAACTTGTCTCCTTAACAAACATCACCCAGTCTACAAGGTTCCCCTTGATGCAACCTGGCTGGACAAAGGATCCTTCTACCACCTCATGACTAAGCGGTAGGACCACGGCTGACCCGGGATGGCGAACCATGGAATCTAGATCGGGCACGTCATCGTTCCCCCAACCATCCACTTTAAGCTAAAATAATGAATTTCATAAATTCTAAATCCCAAATTTCAAAACTCCATATGCTGCTACTATACACTACGCATTAAGCGATCTAATGATTAGCCTTAATCGAAAGTTCTCTCTCATCATTGAGAAGAATAATTAACTATAGGAGATTGCGCCTATAGGAAACCTAGAACTAGATCTAAAGTCCTCACAAAACGAGGGTGAAATCTCTGGGTAGTGTCTTATCTACTATTTCATCTGTCTTCTGAAAATAACACCGACACTTTAAATTACTCTCTTCATCGAGAGGTCGATGGAGAAAATTTTCGGAGCCCACAAAACTAAAATGGTTTTTAATAATTTTTGTCATCATATACTCATCACATGGGGATAAACGACCTTGATTTATCATTTGGAAGCTTGGAGACTTAGGTACATCAGAAAATAAAGATTGAGAGTAAAAAATAGTTTTCAGTTGTAGACTACAGTGACTCAAAAATTGGATGTCTAATCAAATGAAAACATATAGGAAAGTAATATTGCTAGTTTATTTTGATAAAATTTTCTAATTTATTATTGTGGTGCAAGTGGAAATTCATGGTTGAGATTAATTTTCGAAGGTTTTGCAAGCTTACCAAGTGAATATATAGGCTTCTTAGAAAGCCCAAGAGCAGACATATTTGCACCCAAAATTTGTACATCATGCAGATCCTCAAAACTATAGTTTTGGAGAACAACATGGTTAAGAGTTTTCAAAAATGATAGAGGAGCTTCAAATACTCTTGCAACTTTTCTTCGGCTCCACTAACAAATTTGTGGTTTCCTGTCTCCTTTATAATGGCCACATAATTGATGTCATGCCCGTGAACTTGTGGACGTGCTATTTCATGCCAAGGAACCCTAGCCCCAAGGAATACTTCATCTCTCCATGGTGAAAAGATTCTAGTTGTCTGCAGCCATAGCTAACAACATAGTTAACTAAAATCTAAAAAACAATAAATAAGAAAAAACAACCAATAAAATCAATTACCACAATCAGCCAAAACATGAAACATAGAAATAATAAATCTCGTGAAAGGATTGGTGAAAAATTTTCAATCAGCTTGCAAGGTAAGATGTGCTATAACTAGATTCGATATTTATTTTATGTTTTAAGAGAAGAAACCTCCAACTTGATTGTGTCTTACAACATATACAGATTCAATATTATAATTACCATAAGTTTGTTGTGAGAAAAACAAAATTATGCATTAACAATAAAGAAATATCAAATTAAATGATTTAAAATTTTAAATGACAGTTTACAACAAAAATATGCCATTAAATATTTTAACTTATCCTATGTGACACAATCAGATACATCAAAAGAGAGAGGAGATACTCCGTAGGAATTTTTCTAAGGTTGGCGAGCAATGAGAAGGAAGAAAATCAAAGGATGGATCAGAAAGAGAATTATCGTAAAAGAGAGATCCCCTTTGACTCAATAAATTAGAAGGAATATCATATAAACCAAGAAAAATCACATGTATGAACCAAAAAATTGCAGCCATAATGCTGTTTTTTTTTTTAATGTGTCAAGTGTTGTCGTTGCCAACATTAATGAAGGTCTTTACAAGGGATGATAATAATTTAGTTTGTGATCAAGAAAAAGTTCATGTTTCTACCATTGATGCTTCTTATCGTAAAACTTAACAAACTCATACAAATTTTGTCACTGCAATAAAGAAAACAACGACTCAAGCAGAACATTAAATGCAGATAATTTGCCTTTGCAGCTTTAACATATCTGGAGGGAAGATAACAGTGACAATTGGATATAAGAAAGTGAAAGCAATAAAAGGAAGACGATAACATATTTGCATCACATCAATAAGAAAACTAACCTGGTCATTACAAACTGATAGTACATATTCACCGTATTTGGACCACGCAATATCGCACAGAGGCAAAATGTCCAGAAGAAACTTTATGCGGCTTCCAATTTTCACAATCTAAACCAACATTTTTCCACAAATGAAATGATCCACCATATCCATGAGCAAGAATTGATTCACCATCCATGCCCAGTGCCCACCATAGAACCCCAATACAGAGTGACTCAATTCACCAACAGTCACCATGTTAACCCAAATACCAGTGAGTTTTTCAGGTCTCCATATCATCATTGTCTTGTCCATAGATGCAGACAAGATACTCAAAGGTTGGTAGCACTCAACCCCATTTGTAGTTTTAAAGAAAGCAGGATGCCACATAATTGAATATACCCAGTCTTCGTGTCCCACAAGAAGTGATTCTAGTGACACTTGATAGCACATATTCCCTACCATAAATAGAGGTCCTTCAATAAAGGATGTCAAACCTATATCTTCCTTTGATATGGGACATCAGGTGAAGAACCACGTAAGGACAGCTTCCATATTCGTATTGTTTTGTCCTGAGATGAACTCACAAGCAAAAATGCTCTTCTTCTCACCATCCAAACAAATTGGTAAAGAAAAATCTAAACTTCTAATCCAGTCAACATGGGCTTTCAGCTCACAAACATGCACAAACTGTATACAGCAATTCAATATTAGTCAAGGGAATGGCACTGTAAAGATTACTAAGACATGAATGACAATTCACTGGCCTTTCCCTTATGACCACCACAATAAAGATGGATCTTGTTGTCTAAGCCTCCAGTTGCTAAAACAATATTTTCTTTATCATCCGGCAGTTCTGTCAAGGACAATGCAACCACTGGTTTTGAACCTGCTGAGAGGGCTTGCAGGCATGAAATTTTGCATTCATCTGTTATAAAGCAAAAAATATTTAACACAATATAGCCATAGGTAAACTAGAGAGAATTATAACATGCAATCACTAAACCTTTGTTTTAAAGCATTACAAGATTCTAAGGTAAGTTTATGCTCAATATGAACATTATCATCACCATCATCTTAATGCCATATCTCAACTATATGGGGCCAGGTTTATGAATCCTGTTTACCATTTAATATTTGGTCCGTCCTTTGCTTCACATGTACATCCACTGGGTGTATTATTTAGTGAAATAGAGTTGCAATGTTTGTGGATTGATGATACTTGATTTTCTTAGTTATGTTAATGTACTATGAACTTGTATGGCTTCATCTTTAAGGTTTATTGTCATTGTTATTGCTTCCTGTAAGGCAGGCTGTTGGTTGTGAACATTCAGTTGTGTGCGCTTGCGTTTCTGATTCTTCTCTTTTTATTGCATTCATAGAGATCAGATTGAATTCTGAAATTTAATCCAAGAATAAGATAGTAAAAATTTTAAAGATGAAAAATTATTAATCTCTTAAGATAGATTGTTAAAAGGGCAAATTAAAATTACTTAGTTAAGAAAGTCTCAATCCAAGAGCTAATGAATATTTCGCTTTAAAGAAAGTCTCAATCCAAACTCAAGATATGACCTCTACCTTGACAACCAAGGAGTATGGTGCATATGCTAGAGATCTTTGGTGAGGGATTGGGTTATAGTGCAAAATAACTTGACTATTTTTAAATCAG
Source organism: Cymbidium sinense (assembly GCA_021442155.1). Taxonomy (NCBI): domain Eukaryota; kingdom Viridiplantae; phylum Streptophyta; class Magnoliopsida; order Asparagales; family Orchidaceae; genus Cymbidium; species Cymbidium sinense. The sequence continues at coordinate 379,526 of JAKCPB010000223.1, read as the reverse complement.
CCATAAAACCATCAGAGCAAAAAACAAAAAAGAAGTAATGAACAAACAAAATAGAAAATTCAGCACTCATAAATTCCAAATTTCCACCATTTTTACATCACCAAGAAAGCAAGAATTCCTCAAAACTAAAACTGCTGAACCCTAGCAGGATCTACATTCAGGAGGGAGGGGGCAAGGTAGAGAAAGAGAGAGAGATCTGATTTTCTTATGTTACTACAAACACTTGTTGAGCCATCCCCATGTTAATAACACCCTTTCATAATTGTTAACAAGTTGTTACTTTTCTCAACCATTATTTGCCACTATGAACACTCAAGACCAATCCCACAATTCCAGTGCTGTTTCTTCAAACAAAAATCTAAAATGGCATCTCCAATCTCACCTACTGCACTTTCAGCTTCAAACTGAAGATCAAACCAAGTTGAACCATCCAAATCTTTCTCGACAGCCTGCTTCAATGTGCTTGGAAACTGCACATCCAAATCCCAGTTCATCCTTCTGCATGCTTCCTTGATGAAATATTCTTGTTTAGGCACTGACCAAATGGTTGGTTTGATAAAGACACCCAAGGAGTGCAACTGAAATGTCTCTTCTTCATTTCAGTAAGCACATCATCAATGGAATCAAAGAGAAGCTTTGGATCATCGATAAACAGCATGTAGGAGTTTTCCAATTCATCAAACAACAAAGCTTCGTCGAATCCTGCATTTGCTATTAAGTCTGCTTCAAAATCTGCTGAGCCTGAATCAGCAGCCGAAATATCAATCTGAGATTCTCTGGGCTGTGTTTGTATCCCAACATTGGTTGCTGCACATTGTGTATGTTATTGAAAGTTAGTTTGATGAAGCAAGACTAAAATATAGATTAAACAGAAGTCAAATAGGAAGTACTTCAATGATTTACCATGCTCTCTTATCATGCTTGTGGAAATGTCTATATCTTCAAAGGAAAGAGGTTCAAGAACTGATATTGGACTCGGCCGGCATTCTCTATGGCACAGTCAGTATCATGTGGTTCTTGTATTGCTGCAGAGCTCAAGGGATGGGGTTGATGGAGTTGATGGTTCGAATACCACTTCTGACTGTTCCTGAGAGAAACTAATTTGTTAATTCAAGTTCACAGTGTGAGGCATATAACGGCTGTTTACTGATCATCAACTCACTGGTTCCAGTAGCATGGAAGATTCTTCCTTGAATGTTCCACTAGGTAGATCATCTTCATTGATAATCCATGCAGATTGTGCTTCTAATTGGCTAACCTCTTCAATTTGAATGCATTCTTTGTCATCAACTCCCACAATCTCTATTGTTTTGTAAATATTTCAGAACTAGCAAAACAGAAACACGAGAGAAAATGAATTTTAAAGTAACTGTTTACATAGTTTAAAATACCATTTTCAGCTTCCTGGATCTTATCAGTGCTGGGGAAGCTCTCCTTATTCCTCAAAAGATCCAAATACTCTGCAGTATTTTTTGTTGTTCGAGTGATATGGTACAAAGAAGTATGTTCCTGAAGAGACACGGCATCCTTCTCTAGCCAATTTATGTCTTGGAGACAAGTGGTCAAATCCGGGAAAAGAAAGTATTCTACCCAAGGATTTTGATACCTGAATAGAAGACAGTGATTCATTTTCACTGCCATCCGAAGAAACTCAGCAAGATTTTTCCTGGCTTCATCACAGAAAGCAGCTTCTGTGTAGAGCAGTCTAGGAGCAGCATTTTTGCTCAATTTCTTGCGACCAGCCGTTTTGAAGCAATTGAAAATTCAACTTTCTGCTGAATATCTTCAGTATCTGATCTCTTTTCTCCACCATTTTCAGTGTGCTCACTACGGCAAGAAGTTTCATTCTTTCTGGATATCTGTTTACCATATGGGATCTTATGCATAATGCTATCCATGGCAATTCGGTGCTTCTCCTTTTTACTTGTTCCAATTACATTTCTGAACCTCTTCCTGAATTCTTTGAGTGAAAAATAAGGCGAAGGCCTTTCTCCACCTTCCTCTTTTTCAAGATTACAATGTGATCGAATAGAGGTCATTTGAAAATTTTGATTGCTTCAAAACAACAATTGTGCTTGGGCCTTTAACATCATCTCTTTCATTTGATTGGCTGACTACTGTTAATCTATCTTTTTTCCTAAATAAGTAAGAACTGCTTTGTTTCTAAAGCTTCTTTGATCCAGGGAGTTCCCCTAACACTTGATTTTGGATGGGTATAAAAGACTTACTGAAGTGAACATTCTGAAGTTCCTGGATATGCTTTCGGACAGGTGAATTCGGATCTTGAAGAAGCTTGAGGAATAGCTGCTTGTTTGAATTCAGCGTCTCTGCCTTTGTTGATGAAACCTTTGTTCTCGCTTGAGTTGTTAGAGTTCTCTCTTAGAAAGGCCTCAGTTAAATCAACAACGGCCTTCTGAAGAATAGTCACAGATACACTGTCATGTTCACTCTTTTCTGGATCGCCATCGCTTCAGGTGAAGGATGCAGACCAGTCTTATTTTCAAATTCAAAATGTTTTCTTTCCCAATATAAGCCATTGTTGCAGTAGTCTAACATAAATTCACCGAGGTCTAAGTCAGGTGAAAGCATATACGGCATATTGAGATAATCAGACTGCTGTAATATCAAACATGGAGAAGAATTTAAACTATTTTCAGAGAAAACTACAGCACTCTTAGTTGCTTCCTTGCTCAGCATTGGTTCCAATTCCCAACTCAGCTTTTATCCATTCAATTTTTCAACTAAATTCCCTCCTTGAGTGATGTGCTCTTGGCATCACTTTCTTCCTCAGTTCGTTGAAACTATCTCCCTCAGCTTCAGTATCCTAAAACAAATAGGCCAAAATAACAGTTAAGTTGCAATTCTCTGCTGGATAACTGATATTGAGAGTCTGCAGAAGAGATTGTAAACTTCAAGGCTTTTTTTTCACCTCACCCATGTAAATTGGCTGATATCTGCTTCTAGGATGAGGATAATGCTAACTTACAGATATGTGGTTTATACTTTCAACATCTCCATGATTTTCCTCTATGCCACATGGTAAACCAACTTTGTTTCTTGAATGGTTAATGCCTGCAAAAGAGAATAAAAAATTGAAGATGATTGAACAGAAGAATGAAAATATCATGATTGGAAATTTTTGTATTTGATATAGCATGAAGTGCAGCTCTTGCACTGGTATGAATGTAATTCTTGATATTATTGTGTCGCCACATAGTCCATTTTCATCAATAGGATTGCACCTATGGTTCCATAGGTGCTATATTTCTTCAAAATTATTATATAAAATTATTTTGATTTTAATTTTACAAATAAATCATATATGCATCACAGATATGAATCACATATATGAATTATGCTGATGTAACAAAGACTCAAAGAGGGACAAGTGACCAATGTTTTAAAATTATTAAAATTCTCAAATTTTGTAAATATTCAATAAAATTTAATTCGTATTTAATAGACAATTTTGCCTTTTTTTCTCTCGCTACTTTTTTTAATTAAATTATTACTTTGATAAAATTTTCACTTAGTTCATTTTTTATTTATTAATAATTAGCATTTGTTTTAAAAAATATTTTAATACACAATACTATTTTTTTAATCTTTAATACAACTCCATTATATTTTTGATATCTTTCCATTAATTTTTATATAAATCAATTATAACTATCAAGTAACATATTAATATTTTGATATCAAACCACAAGTAAGAAGTTATATATAAACAACATAGTAAAATAAGATATCAATGTAATAAATGACAATAATTTAAAATAAGTTTAACATTGTTAGTTTTCCTATTACTTCAATTATTTAATATCAAAGTAAGAATCTCATAAGTAATGATGTTAGCTGCTGACCAGATTATACAGTGGAGAGGGTACAAGAGAAGAGGCACTTAGGTAATATCAAAAGCAAGCATCAAAAGTTTTGATCGATTTGAATTTTTTTATTGTTAATGATGTTTATGTCTTATGGAGTGGCAAAATAAAACAATTAACTAAAAGCAAGCCACAAAGTTATAATTAGCAAGCCTTAAACAATTAATCTTAACAAAGCAAGCTACAAATTGCATGCCAAAGGCCTTAACTCAATAGTATATTCCTTAATTTCTAACTCATAAGTTATAAGCACCAATTTCAATGAATGAAGCTATGATGAATTTCTCTAGATTTAATGTAGGTTTAATATCTATATTTAGCCTTGAGTATACCATAGATCTATAACTAACATAGTGTCCACCTATATATCATATATGTATGGGCCTCTAATGAATATATAGATAGATTTCTTTCCAAAAAAAATGACACAAATTACATTATTAACATAAACCCGGAGAATAAACTTATATTAAAATCATTTAAGAGTATGTATCCAAACTAACCTAACTAGAAGACCGGAACTATTAGTAGACCAATCTCTTCTAAAAGGCCACCAACAAAATGTCTCTTAAATTGAATTAGGATTAATAGCTTGAGCAAAATCCAATGAAAAAGGCCTAAAGTCAAGGCTTATTAAAAGATGGATCCTTAAATTAAGATTCATATTCTAAACTAAAAAAAAAATACCTATTTGAAATTGTTTGAGCTAATAAATAAATATGATAATTGATCCTCAAAGTTAACAAATTGATGGATTGTTTGATGAGTATTTACTATCTCTATTCCAAATGCCATATTAATTAACAAATTGTATTTTTTAAAAAAAGTTATTTGGTTAGTTGAAAAATAAATACTCAAAATCATTTTTTTGTGTTTAGTTGGCTAAAAATAAAATACATTATAACACAGTGAGGACAATGCTCAGCGACAACATGGTTGGCTAGAACAATGCTCATGTATCAGGATGATGTGGTGGCACAGTGGCGAGCATCAAAATCAAGCTAGGGATGTGATCAAAGATGATGTAGGTTGTGATCCTTTAGGACAACAAGAGATTGGGGTCAAAGATGTGGATGTACAGAGGCATAGAGGTCAAGGACATGCAAGTGGATGTGATAGCACAAAGTTTGGACAGACGATAATATGGTCAAAGTTTGGCAAGACACAGGTTGTGGAATCCTAATATTTTGAATTCCCTCAATTTGTAAATTCTAAATTCATTAAAAATGAACATTTTGAAATTTTGCAAATTCCCTGAGATTTTGCATTTGCATTACTTAAAACCTAAAACCATATGCTCTTATTTAACCAAAATAAACATCACTTGAACTTGATTTGAAGAAGATGATGTGTCATGCAATAAGCCCCAAAAAATTTCAATTACATAATAACTAGATTAAGTTCTTTCAATATAGGATTCATAGATATATCTCCTTTACAAATAACATATAAATATTTATATTAAAAACACACATTAGAGGAGCTAAATTTTCAAAATCATGCAGTTTATCAACTAAATTAAATTTGATGCTCATTATAACAAGCATTAAGCTCAATGGTTTCTAAACCAATATATAAAAAAAATCCACAAATAAGAAAAAATATGCCTTATTGACTTATAATATTACTTATCACCATAGAAGAAACTCTCAAACATATTAATAGTCAACAACACAATAAAATCTTATAAAAAAAACAATAACATAAACACAAGAGAGTACTAAAGTCGGTTGATGGCCAAAATTAATAACATAACGTGAAAGAGTTAGTCAATATGAACAAGAAAAACAAATTAAAATTAATAAAATATATGGTATGAGGTACAAACACAATATTGAAAAAGGATATTGTCTTTGAAAAAAAAAATCTATAGAAGTCTCCTTTCAAATCATGGTGAGAAAAGAAAGACAAGACCTATAGAAATTCATATTTTAGGATGTCACGGATGTACTTATTCAAGTGATTGAGTCAACAAGGAAATAATGTATTATCTCGAAAGATAAGTCACATCCTTTAATGGACCTAATCACCTCAATAAGGACTCAGGATGATGGGTTTGCATATACCAGAGATTCTTCTCTTACTTAACATGAAAAAATAAAGTAGAGTTTATTTTAAATCGGGTTCGTCAAGTTTCCTATAAAAGCAAATAGTTATTATATCCTAAGAATTATAGGAAAACTCTCGATTAAGGCAAATGATCGTTGTCTCTGAAGATTTCAATAGAAAGGACTATCAATCGATTGTTTTATGTTTGAAGATTAAATGGGATTGATCAAATGGAGTTATTATCAAGCAACAAATGGGAAATAAGTAGAGACCCTCACGATGCTAAGAAACTTAGCAAACTCAATATTATATAGTTGGCTTTACATTTTGAAATTGATTTAGTTTGTTTATTTTCATTAGAAATTTAGGACTTAAGATTTCTTAACATAATATTAAAGAAATGCTTGAGAGGTGAGGAATTATGCTTATGACCCATAAAGAGGAAAAGCAATCTTAGAACCTAAACTCAGGAGCTTGATGGCGAAAGTACAACCTAAATCTAAGGTAAAAATGGATAATTAGTTTGTTATCATAAGAAAGGACAAAACACATCTTGGACTTATAACTATCAGGGGGTGGCCTCCAACTAACACCTCCTACGATTTTAAACACATGTAGGCAAGTCTTTATGTTTATGCAAAATAGTTAGGTTATTGTTTATTTAGAAAGAGAGTAAGTCTTTAACAATCAAGTTGAAGTTTGATAGTTGTAATTTAGAAGTTCTCTTTTAGTAGACCTTTACTTCAAAAATTCTTCATTTGGAGTATTATTGTTTTTTTTATTGGCCAAAAAAGAAGCATAAAATTAAGTGTTGTAGAGGAGGATGCTCAAGTGGATGAGTGGCTTTACACTTGAGACAAAAATAAGAAACAAATATATACATTAGATTGGAGTAGCTCCAGGTGATATGATTAGAGAGAGTCACCTTAGATGGCTTGGTCACATAAAATGCCGGTCGATAGATGACCTAGTCAGGAGAGTAGATATGTTAGATTCAGCCTATGTTAAAAAAAGTAGAGGTAGACATAAAAAGACTTGATTAAAAAGTATAAAAAATGACTTTAATTTATTAATATTAAATGAGAATATAACATTTAATACGATACATTGGAGAAAAATGATTCATGTAACCAACCCCTAGTGTGATAAAAGCTTCTTATTATTATTGGTATTATTGTTTTTTGCCTTAGAGCTCTCGTTATCCCCAAAGCCATTATCAAAGTTATCTAGCACCATGCCAAAATCTTCTTCCATAGAGAATTGATACTAAGAAACTTCATCCCGACCCGAGATTACTTTCCTTTTAGTTTTAAGTAGGCGTTTTAATCTTTATTCCATTCCCATTTTTGGTAAATCCTTTATGTCAAAGATCATTTGAAATAGCTTCATTCTTGAGTTCTTTGTTGAAATTTAAATGTAGATCCATTTGGAATAAGCTTTCCCTCCAATGCCTATTTGTTGAAATATTTATGCAAGGTTGCCATTTGCATGAGCCTCATCTCTTTTCATTATTAGTGATGGCATTCTCATCTCTCTTTGGGAGCCATGGATTCCTGCCAAGTCTTTATATGAACGTTTTGGATTTTTTTTTTTCAGGTTCCTTATTATCCAAGTTCATCTGTGTTATTATTGTTGATTCCAGATACATTTTTATTTCAAATAATTTTGGTTTGAATGATCACACAATCACTTGAAATTGTAAAATGGTAAAAAGGTCAACACTATTTTTTAAGATTTCATCATTTGTTTTTTCTCTCACTTGTCGATGTTAGTTGGGTAAGGCGATTAGGTATAAACTCTAACCAAGAATGTCTTCAAACAGTATCTCTTGGTGAAAGTTTAAGCTCTCATCCACTAGGTTAAGATGTCGCGCAGTTGAGAATCGAGTAGGCGACTTTAATGATTGTTGACTCGCTTAGTTGATCTTTTCTCGATTCTTGAGTCCTTTTTTTCACTCGGTTGCTTCTTACATCTTAGCGGTTAATGCTTCTTATTGGCGATGTATGGTTCTATTATGAAATCAAAGAAACAAAATAGCTTTAGGGTTCATCGAGGAGCCTAGTTATAATTGTAGAATTATTGTTGAAGAAATGATTTTTTTTTTTGAAAAATTATTATGATATTATAAAATAAGTTAAAAAAAAAAAAGATAATAACATTTTAAAATTATTTCATATTCCTCGTAACTTTTTCTTCCCTTGGTTGGTGAGCATATTTTAGGTTTAATGGTGATTAGAAGTGGAGGAATGCATCTGAAACTGAATGGTGATTAGGTCTAAAGGTTTTTGTTTAAGTAGATCTAAAATTGAATATATGGAGTGTAATTTTAGTTGTAGAAGTTTTAGTGGTAGTGTTGTGACTTTAGGTGATCAAGTCGTTAATAAGAGTGAGCGATTCAGATATTTAGGCTCTATTGTTCAAAATGATGGTGAAATAGATGGAGATATTATTAGCAGAATTCAAGTTGGATGGTTGAAGTGGAGGAATGCATTTGGCCTATTATATGATAGAAAAGTTCCAAAACTTAAAGAAAAATTTTATAAAATGGTGGTAAGATTTGTAATGACTTATGGTGCGAAATGTTGGCCAATAAAAGATAAGCATAAGACTAAGTTAAGTATTCTGAGAGATGAGGATGCTCAGTGGATGAGTGACTTTACTCTTAGAGATAGAATGCAAAATGAGTATGTTGAAAAAGTTGGAGTAGCTCAGTGGTAGATAAGATTAGGGAGTCGCCTAGATGGTTTGGCACATAAAGCGTCACGTCAGATGACCCAATTAGAGAGTAGATGTATTAGATTTGCGATGTTAAGAAAGTAGAGGTAGACCTAAAAAGACTTGGTTAAGATGTATAAAAAATGATCTTAGTATACTTGAATTAAATGAGAATTTGACACATAATAGGACACAATGGAGATGAAGAATTCATGTAGCCGACCTCACTTAAGTGGGATTAAGGCTTGTTGTTGTTGTTGTTGTTGTAGTGATTAAAAGCTGACAGTTTTCATGTGCTTGAGGTTCTATTTGATTGTGACTTTTAGGTTTTTTTTTTTTTTTTTTTTACTTCTAATTAATTCTGATTTACAAAATAAAAAATAAATATAAATTAAGTTTCATTAAATTTAATCGATCATGTATGATTTGATAAAATAAAAATAAGTTATTTCAAAGTCTAAGATTCACGAAATTACTTTTTTGTTTTTAGTATTTATATTTATACTTATATTTTATTTTAAATAAAATATTTTAAAATTATTTATTTTAAAAATGAAAGATTTAGATATGTTTCACATAATTTTATGTATTTATTTATATAATATTTTTTGTTTAAAAAGATATCACTTTTAAAAAATAATAATAATATTTTTGATATTATATTAAAGATTAAGATGTTAAATATATAAAAATTAAAATTTTATTATTAAATATGTGAATATATGAATACTATATGATATGTATATAAATCTCTTTTTAAAAAGAATTAAATTAATATATTTAAAAATAATGTAAAAAAATAAAATTAATCTCAAACAATCAGAAATATATTTTATTAATCAAACTATCCTTTCAAGATAACATCAGCAACCCATACCCATGAAATTGATTTTAAACATTTTGAAAGTCTATCTATTTTAAAATCACAATTAAATTTTTAAAAATTAATTGTGATCCAATAATATTACAAATTTGGAGATCTGAGAATGCCATTTTTTTTAAATAAAAAAAAATATTAATCATATAATTATGAACTATAAGATCTGAATTTCATTTTTATTTTTATCTTTCTTAAAATTACAAAATCGTAGCTTACTAGTTCTTCAAATTTATGTCCTTTGGCTGTTTGGTTGAAAAGTGTAGAGATTTTAATTTTGTTGTTGTTTGACTTGAAGTAAATTTTTAAGACAATGTAATGTATTCTAATATATTACATATGTTATTTTTTGTGCATTTGGAATTCATTTTATTTGAGAGGTAGAAATATCGAATTAATATAAAGTCTTGCGAATAAAGTGTTGCGGCCATCGTTGGCCTTCATACACATGAGCCGCCCCCGCATTATGCCGCCTCCTCGTCGGCCGCCACCGCCACCATCGCCGTCATAGTTGTCGGTGAGCATCAAAACTCTTGAAAAAGAAAGTTATGAATTCTTAAAATTTTCAACTAGTAAAATAATCTTTTTATCGATTCTTTTATAATGTATTCTTTTTTAACCAATCAAATAACACCTAAGTATAACTGATATCTAAAGATTATGAGTTAAAAATAATATTTTTATGTATAAAAGATGTATTTTATTTTTAAAATAATAATGATATTATTTTTGATACAATAATAAATATTTGAATGATTAAACAAATATAAAATTTGTTAAAGACTAAAGTCTCCTCGCTGCTTCAATTGAAAAGGATCCCTTGAACCTGCAAAAAATTGAAGTTCCATTTTTAAAATCATAAGGAAAACATCAGCAGCAGCACCAACAGTAATAATAATAATAATAATAATAATAATACTAATAATACTAATATACTAATTATAATAATAATAATAACTATTGTTGTTATAATAAATATTATGCCTTCTGTTATATGGTGTAAGAATTTAACAAAATGACCAAACGAAGGAGACCATGCAACTAACCTGGCTAAACCGCAAGATTTCCTTCATTTCTCACCAATGCTCTGAGCATTTCCTTCCAAAAAGGCTTTCAGAAGGCTTTGTGCCAACCACTGATGAAGAAGAAAGAAACAGCATTACAGAGCTCTGTTGGCTGCTTTGAGAACCATTCTCCAGTCTCAAACAACACTCCTCATTCCAACCATGACTCTGAACTGGAGGTTTCCAATTCCATTTTCATTTGCTTCGTTATATAACTCAGCATCCAATACACTTGAGTGGATTCTGGATGAGACCTGTCATGAGCAATAAACCTATGCAGAGTTCCATCCACCTCAATCTGGCTTCTCCCAGGAGCCTTTCTCACACCCCTCTTCTCCATTTCCTCTCATCTTCTTCGCATCCTCCCAGCGTTTTGAAACAGCCAAAACATTTGACAGACCGACGTACCTTCCATCATGTTCAGGCTCCAACTCAACCAGCTTCCTCCCTACGATCTCCCCTAGCTCCACCCACCCATGAGTTTGACAGGCACTGAGCAGAGCGCCAAGAAGAGAGCCACTTGGCTCCATTGGCATTGTCCTCACTAACTCATAGGCCTCCTCCATGCATCCCGCACGCCCCAAGACATCGACCATGCATGCATAATGCTCCACATGTGGTCTCATTCCCAGCTCCTGAATCGATCGGAAGAACTCCCGAGCCTCGCCCACGAAGCCGCCATGAGCGCAGGCGCTCAACAGTTCCAAGAAAGTGATTTCATCGGGCTTCATGCCCGCTCTAATCATCTCCCTGTACATATCAACGGAGTCTCTGGCCATCCCCTGCATCGCAAGCCCGCCGATGATTGAATTCCAGATCAAAACATCCGTTTTCGCCACCGGGAATGATCGGAACACGTCGATAGCTTCCCCTATGGATCCACACTTCGCATACATATCGACGGCTTAATACCAAGCCATTGTCTCTCAAGTACCGATGCAAGCTCCTTCCTTTTTCTAGAACACCTAAGTGCGCGCAGGCACACAGCAAGCTTACCATGGTGATTTCATTAGGTTTAGGCCCATGGATCTGCATTCTCTCAAAGAGAGCAAGAGCAGCTCTGTAATCTCCCCCTTTGACATAACCATCAATCATAGCACTCCACGATACAACATCCCTCTCCGGCATTTCTCAAACACCGCCCTCGCACCATCCAAATCTTCACACTTAGCAAGTCCATCGAGCAGGGCATTCCATGACACCAGATTCGGGAGAGAAATCTGGTCGAACACCTTACGTGCGTCTGGCATCTGGCCACAGGAAGCGTACATATGGATCAGCGAGTTGAGGATGAAGAGATCGAGATCGTGCCCATGCTTGTTTACATGGCAATGGACTGCGCAGCCAAGGCAGAGCGAGGCGAGACGCGCGGACTTGGCGAGGAAGGGAAAGTTAGGTGGTCCGGTTGGGCATGGCCGAGCATTTGGACGTATAGAGAGATGGCGCGGTTGGGGTTTCTGCTTCGGGAGAAGCCACGGATGAGGGTGTTATAGACGAAAGTGGAGGGATAAGGGAAGGTGAGGAAAAGGCAGTGGGAGTAGTTGACGTCACCGGAGTCGGAGATGGCGGAGAAAAGGAGCAGTTTGGAGACGAGGAAGATGTCCCCGGCGAAGCCGAGGATGGTTAACTGCGCTTGGATTTGCTTCAGCTCTGTCATCGATTTGCAGCGGTCGGCCAAGGCGGCGAGCCTCGCGAGGTGAGAACCCGCCACCATCGGCGGCTTCTTCTGTTTCAGTATACTGAGTTGCAAAGCAGAAATTTAGCGCGGCAAGATGGATCATTTATCATAGCCCTACAAACAAAGATTGGAATAATTAACAAAAAGGAATCTATATGCATGGGCTAAATGATATATTTTTTTATATCATTTCAAGTCTTATATTTTCTTGCTTAATAATAATGCATTAAATTTTTTATATATAGGAATTAGCAATGTTAATGTATGTAAGGATGTTCATGTCATTTTTTAAAAAAATTTTAGTAAATGTACATAAAATTTAATCTATGAACAATCAAATTATCTATAATCATTCGATTAAAAATATTATTATGATTGTTTCATAGTCAATATAGCACAATTATATTTTTATCACATTCAAGATCGTCACTTAGGCGGCTCTTGACGAGCTCCGTAATCACACGTATTATAAAATATATTCGTCGATTGGATTGTCGATCAAAAGAGCATCTATTAACTAAACTTATACGTGTGACACAATTCGTTCTCTTGTACGTCAATCAAAGAGAGTGAATATTTTGCACTCTCTCATTGGAGCCTATTAAACTATTTGCCAATATGAATATGTCATATTGTCCATAAAAGAATGGTGTTATCTTATAAAATAAGATCTTTAATAGGTGAAAGTATATTATGTGAAGATATCATCATTTTCAAGAGTAGTATCAAAGATTTGAATTCTCTAAGTTTAGGGTTGAGCCTACCTTCTTAAATCTCTCCTTTCTTTAATTGTCATCTAATTCATTGTAATTTTTTTCCGACTTTAGAATTATGAGCCATCAATATTAAAGAAACATCAATGAACTTCACTTTCATCTTGTTGTTGTCTCTCATCGAACATGAGTATGTACTGAGTTTGTAAATAATGGCTGTGCATTTTAAAATCTTAGGAAGCTATGCACAAAATTTTAAAGTAAAGAAAAATATAATCTGCAAAATCTATCACGGTCACACAAATAATCTCAATTGAAAAATATAATTTGACATCCTAATTTTCAAGATCATTATGAGTCATTTTATGATCAACATCCTAATTTTCTAATACATATAAATTTGTTAGAATGATTGTGTCAAGGGAATGAGTGGCTTTACTCTTAGAGATAGAATGCAAAATGAGTATATTGGGAAAAAGTTAGTAGCTCCAGGTGGTAGATAAGATTAGGGAGTTAGATGGTTTGGCCACATAAAGCGTCGGGTCAGATGACCGATTAGAGAGTAGATGCATTAGATTTGCCTTATGTTAAGAAGCAGAGGTAGACCTAAAAACTTGGTTAAGATGTATAAAAAATGATCTTAGTATGCTTGATTTAAATGAGAATTTGACACATAATATGACACAATGGAGACGAAGGATTCATGTAGCCGACCCCACCTAGTGGGATTAAGGCTTGTTGTTGTTGTTGATTGTGTCAAGGGAAGAAAAAGGGTTAGAAAAAATAGACATATTTAGATGAGATGATTGAATACATGCAATGCCATTATATAATCTATTTACTAATTTATGATGGCCACACTCTTATGTTGACTTGTCTCTCTTCACTCTTAAGTGGATCTTCACTCTTCATTCATTCTTTCCTTCTTCACCTTCTCTTGTTTATGTTAATGCCTCCTTTTAAAGTTTAACCCTTTTATGATGGCCACAAATTAGTATATATGAACTTTCAAATCATAAGATAAAATGCTAAAAATATGATAATGATAATGGACTATTATTATAAAGCACATATTACTTTCAAAAGACAATACTCTTGTATTGTTAACCATCGCCGGTCATCATCGCCGACCACCGATGACTACCATCGTCGGTCCACCGATCTCGTCGCCATCTTCGGTCACCATCTCGGACCGTCATCCATTCGCTGCCATTCACCATTATTATATATTTGTTGTTGATTTTGAGATTCTCATTGTCTTCTCATACAATTACGTAATCCAAAGTAAAAATCATTTGTCTATCCTCCAAAGCATCTGGTTAAAATACCCTGGAATTTGGATATGGAGTTAGGATTTAAAGTTTATCTTCTTCAATCTCGCCTTCATTTGGATGTACCCTTAGTGTAGCCTTCATATTATCTTATATGGTTCATGCACTCATTTGGAATTATCGGGTTAGACCATAAGCCTAACTTTAGATTTCACTCTGGGTTAAGCTTGTGTTTACAATTGGGCTAGGCTTAATACTAGCTCAATATTGATGCATCATTTTACTCAGAGATTTTATTAGTTAAAATTATTAAATATATTTCTATGAGCTTTAGAAGACATTTTATGCAAATCATAAAATTTTAATATAATTAGAGCTATTAATTAAAATATATTGTAGTATTTGATAGCCATCATTTGATTTAGTATTCATACTTCACACATATTAATAATAATATCAAATAAGCATAAATAAAATCCTTCAATCATATTCCGGTGGATTACTCGTTGGTTTAACAGGCCGGGCCCATTCGGCCACCGGAGACTTCAAAGCAAAATTGCAAGAGCGGCAAAAGCATTCAAGAGTCTGTGGGCGGGAGAGAGAGAGAGAGAGAGAGAGAGGCCGGAAAAGATGGCTTCTTCCTTCTACTGTCCGGAGATGCCGGCGTCGCAGATCGCCGCGGCCCTCACCGATACCGGCATCGCCACCATCTCCGAGAAGGATCTCGCCGCCCCACTGCTGACCTCGCCTGCACTCTACTCCAGTGTCCTCAACTATTTTCAACCCCTCCGGTACCGGAAGCCCTAAATCCCCAATCCCTCAGCCTTCATTCCTCACGGGATCGAGCATTTTATTATCGGTTATTTTATCTTCTTTGCAGTGAAGACGTCGATGGCGAGCTTGACTTCGGTGCCCTCCAGATGCTGGACAACCCCGAGCACCACGAGGACGCTGTTCGCGCTATTAATCTCTATCATCGGATGAATGAGCTTCTCGTTTCAATAAATTGCAACGGATTCAAGCTCTCCGATTTGTTGATGCCGGAATCCCGGAGGATGGTCCTCATCTTCAGCGCAATTGTCAATTTCCTCTACTATAGGTATGATTTTGTAGATAGGAAGGTCTGTGTGGCTCAGTAATAATGTGTTTTATCATGGGATTTTTGGTTTTCTTTGAACGCTTTAGGGAGGAAAAGCTGGCCACTTTGCAAGTGTTTATGGACAAGTTACCTGCCTGTGATGAGAGAAGAAGTGAACTCGAGGAGAAGCTTGCAGAGGTATGATTGTAACATTGTGGGGTTGCAGATGATGAAATTGGATAATTCTATTTCCAAGTTGCAGCTATGTTTTAGGTTTTTGGTTAGTGCAATGAACTGTTGGATTTAGTTGATATGTTTTCTTGGATATGGCTAAGTCGTTATCTTTAGCAGTTTAGTTTGTGCATGTGAAAGGAACATGCTTAGATGAAACTGGTTCTTGTCTTCTGGAGTTAGGATGCGCTGTCATTTGTTGTTGTTTGTATTTTTCTGGCAATGATGGTGATGAAAGATATAAAATTCTAAGTGATCTATAAATCTTTTCACAGTTTATACGCAATAAATCATTCAGAAGATGCGATTACATGCTATAATTCTTGGTGAACCATATCAGAAAACTATATATACAATTGATACTTTCTGAAAGTTTTACAATGCAAAAATCAGCTCAAGAGCAGAAATCTCGAGAGCCAGTTGTTTTGATTGAATTATCATTTGTTTGGGCATCCACCATGGCCTTTTAAGGAATTTCTATCATATTTTATTTTAGTGAATGCATTAAACTTGTGGAGATCTTGCAGTTGAAGAAGCAAAGTATGGATTATGAGGCCGAAAAAGGAGCCTATGGTCCATGAGGTGGATCTGAAGTGAACAAACTAAAGCAATCTATACAGACTACAACAAGCACAAATGGATGAGGAACCAGCTAAAGAGCTCAAGGAGAAGGTCGATGTCATTGGACAAGGTTTGCTACTCATTCATTCCCCTTATAATTGTTGAGAAAAATAAAAAGAAAGCTCATTGCCGTGCTTACTCTCATTTCATGCTATATAATAACAATATAGACCTGATTCTGATTAGCAAGAAGAGAATGGTGCAATGAGCGTTATGACTTCATGGATACTTTTAGAAATGATAATGTCTCATTTCTACAATATTTATTTAGTAGAGAGTATTTCTAGTAGCTTTTGGTTGATTAAACCCTTTAAATTGCGAAAGTAGGCTTGTACTCCATCTTTGTTTGATGTCCAGCGAAGGAGTTGACATGGATTATTTTATTTTTTTTATTGCGGTGAATTGAAATATACATAATTATGGTGAAGTAAAATATACATGACCGTCATCCTTCAAAATTTAAATTGAGCAAGGTCTCCAGTGTAATTCTAATGTTGGCAGCTTCCTTATTGTTAATAATATAATGTGGGACATTTCTATTCCTATTTGGCTACGTAATTCTCTATGTATATATAATAAGTGCATAAATAAGTCCAAAAATATCCTTATGCTCTTACTCAAGATGGAAAATGTTTGTCATATGTACTAATATGTACTAAACTAATAACACATGCCTATCAATATATCGATATTGGTTTTGAAGAATATATATACATGTTGATCTTAGGATCATATAGATTATATGCAAATTCCCTTTTTATCTAGATGGCAATGCACTTCTATATAAATTTCATGCTTTCATGATAAAATAGAATAAAAAGCTTATGTGTATTGTGGGTTTGGTTGTGCTTTGCTATCCATAGCTATTTTAGAGAAACACTTTATTTAGAAGATATTTTAGGGTTTGTTTGGGAACCGTATGAAAAATAGTGGCTGTTGTAAAGATGTCTTTGTATGAAGAAATTGTGTGATGCAATTTTTATTTTATTTTACAAAACAAAATTGCAACTTTCTAATAGTATAGATAGGTCGGGTTCTTCCTTTCCATTAGATTTATCAAAATACAACCAAAATGTAGTTCTAAATGATGTAGTGGTGCGTTTTGCACCACTATGCAAATAAATTAGCTCTTTTATCATCAGCAACTCTAAATCGAACTCTAGATTGAGGGTTTGTTTGAGGCAATTACAACATAAAATGTGTGGTGAAGTTGCAAAAGATCTTTAATCTAAAATTGGGGGTATTATAATTTTTTTAGAAAGGTAGACCATAGCTTTCTAGCAGCTACTGTACTTTACCAGGCCAGGTTGAAAATGTAGCTTTTCCATCGAGGATTCTCCAAAATGAGGCCCAAATCCAATTTCCCTGACAATATCTACGGTGTGAATGTGGTGCGCTTTTGCTTCGCACTACCGCCTCAACGTAGCTTGAATCTTGCACCAATTGCTATTTGCTTTTCAAGGAGATTAGCTATCCTCAGACCAACACATAGTATGTTGTAGTGGATCATCTATCATTTAGGTACAACCTGACTATATTAGAGTATTCTCTACTTATCTTTTTTTAATAATCTTAATCAAATACTACTTTAAGATACCAAAAATTTTTATTACTAAATTATGTCGACTAGTCCTCAAAAGGATATGAGTTAATCTAATGCAAAATTATGTTTGGTCTAATAACAATCAAATAGTTTATTATGTTAATTATCTTTTTCTGTTTGGCCATGTTATACATAGTTTGCCCTCTTTGCCTTCAAGTTTTTTTTTGTTAATGATCTAATCAAGTGTTCAATAGTCTACATCACTTCCTTCTCTTAGAAATTCTATCAATGTTATGTTTTTTTATGATAGAAAAAAATTCCAACTTTATCTATTTTAGACTTTTAACTAAGCCAAAATACATAAAAATCATCATATTTGTTCGATTATGACTCCTTTTTTTTGTTCAGTTGGCTAATTGCACATGCCTTGGCATGATTAACAAGGGTTGACAAGTAAAGGGTGTAGTTTTAACTTTTACGATGTGTTAATTTATGTTCAAGAGAATGTTGCTCATTATCTTGATGAAATATTCATTCAATGCTTTTAGTATCTTATTTAAGTGATAATTTATTGTTTTAAATCAAACATGTTTCTCGTTGCTAATTTTAGGTGAGATCTATTAGTAAAAATTTTAGTATGATGAAAGATTCAATTGAGTAAATTATTACATTAATTGATTATTTTTATTTTTATTATTAAATTAAATTTAGTAACAATTAGTTTGCATTTGGTCATAAGCTTATAAATTATTTTTCAAAACTCTAGCATATTCAAATTTAACTTAGGCTCAATAATCAAACTAATGAACACAAATGAACATAACAATGCTCAGTTTAGGTTTGCAAATTGCCTAGTTATTCAAGTATCTTGTTTAAAACTTGTTATATGAAAAGATTTTTAGGCTTTTTGTTCTTTTTTGACTTGCTAAGATGCATATTGATATCACCACAACAATATTTAATGTACAAAGGTTTCTCTATAGAAGATTGGATACCCCTTTTACTTTATTTAAGATCAGGTTCATTAACGTCTCTAAAAAATTTTTCAAGAAACATAAACTTATTAATTTGAGCTATAAAATTATGATGTCACTCTATGTATTGTTCCTCCTCAAGCATTTGTCTCCTTCGCTTCCCCTTTTTCTTCCTTCAACATTAAAAGTTAATTTTTTTTTTCATATAATTCTTTGATCCACAATCCCCTTATCTTCATCTCTTTTTTAGATATCCTCAAGCACTCCTAAAATATCTTAATAAATTCTTTTAAAAATTTAAATTAGCATGATAATTTTAAGTTTAATTTAAATCATTGATTTTTATAAAATTCCATAAAATTAGCCAATCCTAATCAATCTCATCATATGACTAATAGGGAAGTTGTATGAGTAATGATTGACTAATTACCTACGAGAATAAGTTGTCATGTACTTCAAAAGTTATACACAAACCAAAACCTATAGATAAATTGAGGCAAAATTCCTTCTCCTTTTCTTAGAATGCATATGCTAATTATGAGTTTAAAGAAAAAAAACAAAAAAAAGGCTTTGGTTTAAGATTGTTGAGACTTCTTTCGAGTTCTATTACACTTCTGCTTATATCAAACTTATTTTCATAGGCCAATTTCACAGAGTTAAATGAATCAATAAAGAGTTGAATCATAATCATTTTCTTCTTTTTAGTCCTTAATTTGGGTTTTATTGGGACCTTATATATAAAATTTCATTATGTAGGATTGAACTTATGAATAGCTTAAGGAGAAATTTTTTCATCTCTTATTTTTGGCTTTTTATTTTTTTTGTTTTGAAGATTTGATCTCGAGGATCAACATCAATAACTAGATATTCATTTTTATGTTACCTCTGCATTTGTTTCATTATATCTTGTATTGATTTTATTAAATAAGGACATATCATCTATGCTTGCACTTAAAATTATTGTGAATTGAATGGTGACTCATAAATTACACTAGAGGAACCCTAAGCTACTATCAAAATTTTTTGTTTTGTATAAAATTGTCTTTATTTCTTAGGTTCTCTTAGAGTGATTAATTAACTTGCAACCTTCTTTATTCCCCCCCCTTAGATTCATGTTGTTAACATTTTTTATTATTTACTCTATTAAGCTCTACTTTTTTTTCATGCTATTAATCTTCTTTATTATCTTATGTGCATATGTGATATATCATATACAAATTTAACAGTTCAGGCTTGAATCCTGAAGTGATGTATGTGTTGGAATATTCCAAAATTAAATTCATGATCATTCAACCTCTGATTTTAACAAACTTATAATAGAATTAGATGTTTCGATGAGATGAACCCATCAACACCAAGAGTGAATTGATTTGAATCAAAATGAGCTCAAATCAAACTTTAGAAGTTTAGTTAGAAGCTTTGAAGTATAAATTAAAGTGTCAAATAATCTTTGAATTCATTATGTTTATAGTCAAATTGAATAGCTCAACAAAAGGAATCCAATAAAGATCACTTAATTTTAAGACCATTAAAGCACTTAAATTTTGCAAGAAAAATTTGTGCTCGAGGGAATTGACCTGGACCATATATTGAAGTATTTTGCGATATGTTTTAAAATTATCAAAATGTTTCTCTCCAAATACTAGGAGATTGGTGAAAGCTAAATTTGAAGTTGTGAAGAGAGAGTTGATGACTACCAAGATCCATTGTCAACCACCAAATCGGTATTGTTGCTTGAATTGTTTAGCTTGTAATCTTGCGGTTCTTCAATTAGGAGAGAGGATGTAACATTATAACTCAAATCTCATAGCGATTTATTTTTGTTGAGAAAGGCCCTGGATTTTTTCCCTGATAGAGTTTTCCATGTAAAAAAGTTTGTTATCTCTATTTGTATACGTGTTGGATATTTTTGTAAGTTAAGACTAATTATTCTCTATTGTTGAGAATTTTCTGACACCCAACAATATCTAAGAATTATAATTGTTAAATAAAATCTATGAAATTCATTTTCTATTATTATTTTTGATTGGTAAGTTTCATATGCTTTGAATGGTTGATTCTTTAGTTTATGTGCTATCACCTAGAGTGTCAATTGGTTCATGGACGTTTGGACCTAACCTAAAATTTTTCGACTGAAATTGCTTGATCGAATTCAACTCGAATATTATGTTGAAAACATTGACTAATTGACCCATTTAGGCATATATTTGGGGTCAAATTTGGGTCAACATCGAGTTAAATTCGAGTTTGTGAGTTCACTATCAGGTTGGCTAGTCAAATTAGGTCAAATTAGAGTTGACATGTTAAAATCGGGTCAATTTCGGGTTGGTAGGTCAACCTGAAGTTGACCCAAAAAGTTAAACGGTTTATATTCTTTGGCCTAAACCAACCTGAAAATTAATCGGGTCAACTCAGACCTAATTTTTTAGAGTCAAGTTCGTGTTGAGTTGTCTGGTTGGATCAATTAGTGATACTCTTAATGTCATCACTTCTATTTATGATGTCTTGAGTAACTAATGTATGGTTGAAAAGGGCGAATCCCTCACCTCCAGTATCTTAGTTCCATGCAGTGATGGCTCAGTGCCCACCACAACCATTAATAGATGCACATTCAAGCACTTATTTTCTTAATTCGTGGTTAACTGTTATGATTTATATTTGAACGAGTGCTGCCATTCTTGTATGCACGTGGCATGTTCATAGTTAAACAACTTCATATTATCAAGCCATACAATATTTTCATTTTGAGCTTCCCTTAATTTTTGGGCGGTATCTGTTTGTTTTCTCTTTGTTATGTTTGTGCTTAAATTCTTAAACATGTTAACTGCAGGTTTGAGACCAAGTTCTTTCGTAACCAATTTTTCATTATATATGATGTGTGTATTAATATTGTTAATTTTTTAATGAGGTTATACTTATCGCTTTTTTTTATTATATGATTGTTAGTAGATCTCACAAGCAGATTTCGAGCTATTGAAAAAGGCAGAAGAAAACTCCAAATTACTGTCTGAAATTGTTCAATCTCCAGACAAATTACAGGTGAAATATCGTTTTACAGAATAATTCTTTGCTTATCAGTCTCCGATTATGTTGCAGGAGTGCATTGGTCATAGTGATCTAGGTGGATCAGTATGATTAACTTGAAATAACTGAGAATCTCATAGATGACATTTTTTTTGATAATCATTGCATATTTTTGTTTGCTAAATCATCTGGTTTCATTCTCAAGATTGACACAGAATCTTTGCTTTCTTGACATTTCATTGCTCTCGGGCTATATTTACAGTTAATCCATCACAGTTTGATCTCTAAAAAATATCTTATCTGAAGTCCTAATGCATTTTTTTATAAGCAATCTCTTCCCATGCTAGTAAAGTATAAGCAACTTTTACTTGCTTTGTTTCACATATTTTTTCTCACAACCCTCATTTTGTTTGATATATTAAACCTTTTTGTTACCATAATTTTGATTTTAAAATAAGTTCGAGATCAATGACATACTTTTACTTTGTGAGGGCCCTTGAAGAAAAAAGTAATAAACTTACTGAAGTGAAGAATTCTGAGAGGGTAGCAATTCAGAGTGTTCAAGAGAAAAATATGGCTATAGAGGTGTATTTGAAGGTAATGAAGAGTCCTCTTCCGTAGTACAAACTGATAGTGCAAGTTTGCAAGTTTCCATTGTTTATAAAATTGATTTTTTTTAAGATAATCATTTTAAGCCCTTCTAATTGTCTTCTTTTTGCTTGGTGATTTATTATAGACTTGATTATTTGTTTGAGACCAGCCTGGTCTGGTAGTGGGGGAGTTTTGCATGGCTTTTGACTACTTTGATGAAGCAGTATGAAACATTTCCTGGATGGATTTGATGGGCTTTTGTTTTATTTTTCCTTGAATGAGGCTTGATAGCTTGTTAGTTCTTGCTAGTCAAATTACCATCAAACATTCCTATTTTGCAAGAAAACGGGATCAAAATGGGCTGTAGTAGCTGATCTATTATTATTTTTGTATTAGTTTATAAACCTGCTTAAAGTTTTTTTCAGCCAAACTTCACACTAGCTGCTCTGAAATTATATAAAATTTTTTTGTTAAATTTTTGGTTTCTAACTATTGATTCTTTGGTAGCTACTGTACTAGCCTAATCTTCTGAAAATATGTTTATATTTCTAGTTTTTTTACATGGAAACATGCATCATATGTGGTGCGGTTGCAGTGTCTGCCCTCTGCTGCACCATGAACCACCCTGCTGCGTAGCCCCCTTGACCTGAAAAATTCATTTTTTGTGGTTGAGGGTGGGTGGATTAAAACCTGCAAAAATGTGGCTTCCCGATGCTTTAATGAAAGTTGGTGTTACAATATTTTTGTTTATTCCCGGGACTATACTTATCTTGGCTCGGATGCTTTGTGTTCACTCTTTGCATTTTATGTTTTTTCAAGACTTGAAGTTCCCTATGGTCAAGAGCTTTTGATTCAATGTCAGGTTCACCTAGTTTTTCCCCCTTCCACCTGAAATCATGTCATTTTCTGTAAGCATTTAAAGCTGAAGAGGAACAAATCCTCGGAGCATTATGTTGTGATTATGAACGTATGTTTGTTAGCAAACATCAGTGAATCTAAAGTTTTACTGGTTAGAAATTTATCTACATGTTCTTTTCCCGGACTGCTTTTTAAGGAAGCCTTATTTATCATTTTTTTTATTGGCTGATAAATTTTCTTTTTTGCATTGCAGGCTTACGAAAAAATGTCTAAGCTTTCAAGCCTAATACAGGCTACTCAGGAACAAGTATGCTTACCAATTTTAATTTTCCTGGACTAAATCTAATTTCTAGTCAAATGTCCATTAAGTAATGATAAATGCTGTTATTTCAATGAATAACAAAATTATAGATCATGAGAAGGAATTTTAATGGTACTTAGATTTTCAAATTGATGATTCTCTCTTTTTTAATTCAATGTTTCATTACTTTTGTAGTTCAGCTTGGATATAGCATAAAATGATCATTTTCTTTTATTTATATCGATCTGCTAAGTGTTGACATAACAAACTCTTGATTGATAATGGTTGGAGACACCAATTTGCATTTCTGTAACTTGAGATATCTAAGATTTCATGACCTTTGAATATGGAGAAACAATGATTCAGGATATATAATTTGTTACAAGTGTTGTTTGGTTAGTCAATTATTGCATTCATCTCAAAGTAAATCTAATTGATAGAAAAATCATCCTAATTAAATTTGAGTCAGTTATCCTAGCCTAAAATTTTCCCTCTGGGATAACGTTAGATATCATTATTTTTCAACCATGTCAATTAAAAAATCAGTCCAATCTTATAAGATACTGTTCATAATGCTACATTGCTGATTGCTTCAGATAAATTCAGCTAAAATATTGATAAGGACTTGAAGGCTTTGAAGGTCAAGTTGAGTAATGATGCGGTTTCTGATATGTCCCTTGAAGCAAAGGTGTTTGAATTACAAGGGAAAGGTTGTGCTTATTGTAACTGATCTAATTTTGTTTGTCTTTTTTGCTAGTTTTTTATCAACAAAGCATATCCTTGTTTGTTAGAATAAATTATTCCGCTTTTGTTTCATGATTATTCTTCTTGCTGAAAGCCAAAAAAAAAAAAATATTTTTCAGTAAAACAAGCTGAGGAGTTGCTCAGAGCAACAGAAAAGGAGAGACATGTAAGACAGGCAGAGGATCTTCATAAACTCAATAATGCCAGGGCAGAAGTGGAACAGCTGCTTAAGTGCCTCGAGCCTAGGGAAAGGAAGCTTGAAGATATGGTCGCTAGGGTAAAATTCTTCTCCAAAGATCATTTTTTTTTTAAACAAACGCAAGTGTTTAGGCATTCAACAAAACAGGTTGAAAATAAATGTCAAGGAAAAAAAATTGAATCATAATGGATCTTAACATGCTTGGATTTACTTTGAGATAAGCGTAATACATAAACAACCAATCAAAAATTTATATCACATTCATCTCAGAGCAAATTTAACAGATTTGAAACTCAATCTAAGCAAATTTTTTGTTTTTTTTTTAAAATGTTTTATTTATTTTACCATTTGTAGAGTAGTTAGCTGCTTGAAATTTCTAATATAACTCTTTCAATTCTATAAGAGTGATAGTTTATGTCAAGAAGCTGATTCAATAAAGGAAGCTGAAAAATTGAAGCAGCAAAAGCTCCTATCCAAGCTTGAAGAAATTGTACATGTGGTATGCTCACTGTAACCAAACCTACTGATTTATGTGAACATATTACTAACTGTGGTTTACCCTGTGAAAATATAATGTTATTATTATTATTTTTTTGTATTTTAGTTTCACAGCTATTCAAACCGAACAAGCAATTCTCTTGAAATATTTAGGACGGGTGATCTCTGAAGATAGCATCCACTACAAACTTCCCACCGGTTGACAAGTGATCTTAGATTTTCTGGTTATAATTCTTCTATACTGTATTTCAGGTAGCCAAGTTGTATATGACATTATCAAAGGCCTAGGCTTGCTCTGTGTATATAACTTGAGATTGAAAGGTAATCTATCAGATAGCCTCTAATATTGACTGTATATTAACTGATTTTGCTCGTCTGTTTTCTAATAATTTGATAGCATAATTATTTGCTTTGAGTAGGGTTTCACAACTTGTTGGTTTCAGTTTTGATGCGCAATTTTGTTTTTTTTTTTTTTTTTAAATTTTCTTGTAAATAAAGGTTTAAACTCATTTCTCTGTATGAAAAAAAAATGATTTCGAGATTAATTTGAATTATCTCTAGCAAATGAAGACCCAAATCCCATTTTTTTTGATTCCTTAAGGTCCTGTAAAGGCCTCTCTATTCTTTTCAATCTTGTGGCTCAAGTGAGTAGGCATATAAACCTATTGAATTTTATTTGTGTTGAATTTGCTGATTATTGAACTTTTGTATCGAATCATTCATAATTGAGCCAAGCATTAATAAGTTTAGCTGATGATTATCATTCATATTGATGATATTTTGATTTATAATTTCATTTGCATGAAAAAGTGACATTTTATATTATATAATGATTTCTAAGATTCCTGAAATATTGGTCTGCTTTCACCAATTAGATAGTATTTGTAATGACTTTTATCCCACCTTGTAGTATAAAGCATGTATAATGACAGCTTAATTTTAATAAGGATGCTTGGACTAGTTCATTTGCACCTGTATAAGGACATTTATATTCTAATTTGAGTGGGTCAGTTGTTTAAATAATTGAAATGATGTGTGCTATTTTATTTGGAGGTATATGCATTGTTTTGGGCTTTCCTTAGGAGTTATTTTAGCTGAATCTAGTTAAAAACTTGCATTTGATCATCATATACTAATGTTTCTAAATCTTATTTTAGCTGTATTTTTAGAATTTTTTTTTTAGTTCAAAATTGTCGTTGTTATAGCTCCATACGATCGCTATCTTGTTGATATCCTCTTGATTATAATTGCTCATGAGTGATGTTAGGGATCATATAATATTATTCATGATGTCAAGATGTCATGATAAAATTTTATAAGAATTAGTTACTCACCCTCAAGCAAGGAAGTATGTTTCATGATAGTTAAATATCCTAAGGATAACTAAGTGTGCTTCTAGAAACACCTAGAATAATACTAAAGGTCCATCTATCATTTTTTTGATATTTAACCTAAGTTCTACTAAAGTTGCAACTCATTCAACCTCAAAATCTCAGGATCATATATTTAAGATTAAAATCATTTGTTTCTAAACTTTAAGACAAAGAGTTGCAAGATTTGACTTCTCTCAATCTTGTGGTGATGAAGGAATCTTTTACTTTACTTTTTAAAATTCACCTACCTTGAGGACTAGATGATTTTAATTCTTGAGGAAAATTTAATGTGGCATAGATTCACAAAATATAAAATGTCACCTTATAGTTATATATAGGACATGTTGAAATAAAAATATGAATAGATGATTCATTTTGGAATATGTTTTCTTAGAAAGAATCTTAATGAAAAAATTATCTTTTAGGGTTCTAAATGAACTTTATAATTGAGTATTCACTGTTTTCTTCAAATAGAAAGTTTCAATTTTCTTAATGTTATTTAATGGGATTGTTGATGTATGAGGTTCATTATTGATAGATAAAATTCTTTTAAAAACTTCATGTATGTTTCATTGAAAATATTCTTAGTCTTTATGTTTTTCAAGCTCTTTTGAAGGGTAGAGAAGACGACTTGATGTGTTGTATGAAGAATAAGATGACATAGAATGTTGCCTAATTTGATTGTGTATGTACAAATATTTATTGTTGTTTGATTGTAGTTTCTTTATTTTCTCTTTTATCTTTCAAATATCCATTAAACACCACCAAAAAAAAATAAGATGACATAGAATGTTGCCTAATTTGATTGTGCATGTAAAAAATATTTAATTATTTTAAAATAAATTTAGTCTAATTGTAATTAGAGTTTAGGCACAAAGTTTTTTTTTAAGAAATTCCTTTGATGATATATTTTAATTGTCATGTAGTTTAGTTATATTTTTTTTGCTGATTTTAAAAATTATATGAAAGAGAGAGAAAGAGAGAGAGAGAGAGCATGAGGTTTTATTTTTATTAATTTTTTAATTAATATAATTATTTAAAATATTTAATTTAAAATATTTAATAATTAAATATTTATATATTTAGTTATTAATTTTTTATTTATATATATATAATTTAAAATATTTTTAATTATATATATAAATTTATAAATTTATTTAATATTTTTTAATTAATATAATTATTTAAAATATATAATTTTTTATTAATTTTGTTAATATATAATTTAAAATATTTAAAAATATATAAATAAATAAAGAAAGAAATAAATTATATAAATGAATTATATATATATATAAGGAATATTTTTATATATATATATATATATATATATATATATATATATGTTATATATATATATATATGATATATATATATATATATTTTAATTAGTTATTTATTTATTTAAAAAATATTTATTTATTTAAAATATATTTAGTTAAATAAATAAATAAATAATTTTAAATTATATAAATATTTAGTTATTTATATATTTATTCCTTTCTTTATTTATTTATTAAAAATTATTTATTTATATTTTTTATATTTAGTTATATAAATAATTTTATAGAATATTTTAATTATATATATATATATGTCATAATAATAATAATAACTAAAAAAATATAAAACATAAAAATAAATAAATAACTAATTTTAATAAATAAAGAAGAAAGAAATCTATAATAAATAAATAAATAAATATATATATATATATATATATATATATATATATATATATATAAATAACTAAATATTTATAAATGTATAAATTCTAAATATTTATATTTAAAATTATTTATTTATTTATTTAAATATATTTTCTAAAAAATAATTTTTCATAATAAAAACAATTAGGACTAAGTATTTTATACAAATATTTATTGTTGTTTGATTGTAGTTTCTCTCTCTCTCTCTCATCTTTCAAATATCCATTAAACACCACCAAAAAGAATAAGATGACATAGAATGTTGCCTAATTTGATTGTGCATGTAAAAATATTTATTGTTGTTTGATTGTAGTTTCTCTCTCTCTCTCTCTCATCTTTCAAATATCCATTAAACACCACCAAAAAGAATAATGCCTAGTTTTATTACTCTAATCTAATCTTCTCACATGATTTATAATGCTTATATTTGTTCTTATATGTTAGTTTCTTTTTATCATAATTTAAAAAAAATTGTGATCAAATCAAGGTTGAAGTTTCGAAGGGAGAAGAGGAAATAAGAAAATAATAATAATGAAAATTAAGGGGTTGTTTGGGATTAATTTTGTTGTGTTTTTTATTTTTATTTTGATTCTTTTTTTAAAAAAAAATTATTTGATGTGTTTTTATTTATTTATTTTAAAAATAAATAACATTATTTTTAAAAACACTCAAATCATATTTTAAATATTTTGAGTATTTTTAAAAATAATAATTATCATTAAATATGTTTTATTTTTAAGCAAAATAAAAATAAAATAAAATAAAAAATAAAAGTAACCTCAAACATCCTCTAAAAAAATGGCTTCTCTCGTCAAAATTTGCATCAATTATTATAAGCACCTTAATAATCTAAAACATGTATTTTAATAAATTTTAATTATAAGTATAATTATTAATCGATTAGTAGTCTAATTGATCTATGAAATCTGTAAATCAAATATGATTTCTTAAATTGCCGAATAATCTTATTTGCTTGAAAAAAAATTGTAAGATCACTGTATTACATATTTAAATAAAATTTTAATAATTTGATATCTTTATGATTAAAAAAAAATATCATGCTATTTTAATAAAAAATATATTACGTCAAGTCTTAAAATTTATAAAATTTATTTTAAAATAAAGACGATTTATAAATATTTAACTGAAATTTAAAAAACATTTTAATGAATTTAAAATTATATTTATAAAAAATTGATAAGAATATTCCTGCATTATTATTATTATTTTCTATAATATTTACTAGATTTAAATAGTTTTGTCAAAGTGGACTAAATATATATTCTCCGGGACAAAATATAGCCGTTAGCTGTCTTGGTTCTTTTGTCTGGTCTGTTTGGATAGTGTCGCGAGCATGTCGCCTTCTCCACAATAAAAAATATCAAAATACTGTCGAGGTTCACATCGACACCACAATCTTCACAAATGGCCGCTCCCCTGAGATCGACCACACATGATTTCGCCGTGCCCTGGTCTTCGGCCAGTTTAAAGCGTCTCCTCCGCTTCTTCCATCGTTTGAAGGAGAATGCTCCGCCCTTTCCCGGCCATGGCGACAGAAATTGAGGGTTAAGGTTCTGATCGTTTCCCTTAATCCTAGTAGATGATGCCAACATCCATCTTTGCCCTCCTCTTGATCGCTTCGTTCTTACCTCGCTCTGAACCGGCTTGTGCGCGGGCCTGTGTCCTCGCCATCGGCTCATACTACGTTTCCCCCAGTCTCAATCTTAGCTACATCTCCACCCTATTCGGCATTTCATCCTACGATGAGATCCTGCCTTACAACCCTGCTATCATTAATCAAGATAGCATTTTTTCTGATTCCCGAATCAACGTCTCCTTTCCCTGCGACTGTATCAACGGCGACTTCCTTGGCCACACGTTCACGTATGTGGCCGTTGGAAATGAAACTTATGACGGGATTGTCACTGATTACGCTAATCTTACTACTTCCGATATTCTCCAGAAGGTTAACAGTTATCTACCCACGAGGATTCCTGATGGCGGGAGGATTAATGTCACTGTTACTTGTTCTTGCGGAAACCAGTCGATGTCCACTGACTATGGACTGTTTGTGACATACCCGCTGAGAGCTGGAGATAGCCTCAAATCATTGGCGGAAGGCTATGGATTTTCAGGCAAGGAGGACCTGCTACAGAGGTACAATCCTGGCACGAATTTTAGTGCAGGGGAAGGAATTGTTTTTATCCCAACTAAAGGTGAGATTTTTCTATGGCGATTACGAGGTTTTTTCAGTTCAATTGTATAGACTGTCTTTAATTGCATATCATGACTGGAATTTATAGTTGTTTAGTTTATTCCTGACGATAATTTTCGGCTGTGAAAAACTTGTTATGTTATGGTGCAGTTGACTTTATCTTAGATATTTATTCTATGCCTTTTTTACTTCATAAATCTGGTTGTTTGGAGTTGCTTAGGAGGGTTCCATTTTTTTTTTTTTTACATGCTGAAGAATTTATTTAGCAGGTATGGTTGTGGATTCTGCAGTTCTCATTTGAAGCACTTTGATTCATAAAGTTTAAGCTGGTCAGCTAGACAGCCTTACCCACCGTCTCTTAGCTGGGTTGGCTCGAACCCTGGACCAGTTGAATTCTCCAGCGGAGACGCCTATACCCATGGTGGGAAAGTAAGTGGCGACCCGACACGCGGGTGATGAATGCGCCAGCTGGGATTAGTATTAACCATTATCCCCACTCATAAGACGGGGGTGTTGGATACCCATTGCAAAAAAAAAAAAAAAGTTAGGTAGCCTTTTATTTATTAATTAAGTATTCACCCTTTCTTGAAAAGAAGGTTATGAGTGGCAGTATTTATTTCTCTGCTCATCTTCTTGACTCTTAAAGTGTTAGTTATCAGGTCCACAAATGAACTTTATCTTGGAGATAGTTCTTCATTACTCATTGGCTAGTTATTATGATGCTTACTATTTTTTTTAATTTTTTTTATCAAACTTGTGAACCCTGTTGATGCTAACTAGTTCATAGGGTGTAAAAGAACTTGTTGAGCTCTGGACTTCAATAATTCTTATCATACTTTTTTTTTTCTTTTGAAGACCTGAATTATGGAAATTCTTGCACTTTATGGTTGATGGAAGCTTCCAAGTTATTAATACTTTTAAAATGGTATCCTCACATATATAGCTTAACGAATGCAATTGTTCATGAGCAAGTATACAACCCTTTATCAATAGTCAAATTTGCAGTTTCAAGTGAATAAAATTTAACCAGATTTCCATACACTCATCTTATCACGTCTATTTTACTTTTGGTTGTTGTGAAATGTAAGTGCGTTTTTTATATAAAATTTCTTGGATCTACTACTAAATTTGATGTAAGAGATCTCAGTTAGAATTTCTATTGAAGCTAATATTATATGAAAAAAAATGCAACGAGCACTTAATATTCGCAGGACACAAATTTGTTCCTTAAACAGACATTTTCTAATTTCTTACTATAATGGAAATCTAAAATATGGCCTTCTATGAGAAATATAATTAAGAAATGTAGTGTCACAGAAGTTGTATATGCACTTTGAAACTTATAGTCTTTGATCTTAGAAATTTATTGAAGACTCCATCAACCAAGAATTTTTTACCCACAAGCTACAAGAATAGACTGATTGCATGGAGAATCTAGTTGTAAATAAAGTCACAGGCATATTTTGTCAATATGAAATTCAAGAAAGCCATTGAAGTCGCAAATAGGAAGGGCAAGGCAGGTCAATAGGAAATTTTGTAGAAATGGAGAGCCGCATGAAAGAAATCTACTGAATAGAAAGCCCTTGGAAGGAGGAAATTTAGTGAGCAAATTAAAGGGAAAAGCTATTGCAAGAAGATCCACATTATTTACCCCTTCAATTTTGATAGTTTATAGAAAACATATGAGAATGGATAGGGATGGAGTTATAATATGTCTAATCACTAACATATGTATTTTGATTGTGTTATTGTGAAAAACTTTAGTGATGATTGAAATCTATCTCACATAAGTTATAGACACTCATGTTGGATAGGGAATATTGTGCTTAAAGCCTTTCATGAAGATGGTGAGTGGAGCTTGTTTATTTAGGTTTTCCACTCTTAATAGTTTTAGACAAAGTAGGCAAGGTCTAGAAATTGTGTGAAATTATATTACTAGGCATTGAGTATTCTATATTATTCTTTCTTCATAATTTTTCTTGGCTCCTCTTTCTCCTTGGAGGGAGGGATGGAGGCAGAGAGAAATCTAGAATAATTAAAATCTCTAGCACCTAGTAATAATAAAAAAATAAATAAAAAGATGATAATTCCCTTGAGATACTATTAAAAAAATCATATAGAAGGGGTAGGATAGCTGATAACTCGCTTAGCCACTAAAAGGTGACTAAAAGGTGACTAAACACGTGGATATGAACAATCATGGTTGTATTTATGGTGCAATTGGTTAGGTGGATGTGCCCAATTTGTAGTCGTCAAACATGCTTGCCATAAGAGGACTACCTTAAGAGGTCGCTCAGCCTTATATTGGAGAAGGGGCTTGCCACATCACAACTCACTTAAAGGAGCATATGTCTCAATGGGCACTTTGCTGGGTAAATGTTGCATACTATGAGGGACAATTCATTTCTTGGAAGATTCACTGATGCAGATTGAAATTCATCATAAATTCATCAAGAGGGTAGGTCCATTATACTTGCCAGATGCACTTGCTAATGGTCCTTACTCCAGGTACTTGCCCTATACATTCTCCTCTATCATTAAGCTCGGGATTTCACTTACAACAACTGCATAGAGATCACATCAGTCACAGCTATAGTTATGATTGAAGGAGAAAGGGCATATGTATTTGTACCATAGGTTGTCCACTTGTCTGGAGTTGTTTAAGAGTTATTTATTATTTTGTTACTTCTTCACAATGTAGTCTTTCTTGTAGTCTTCATGATCCTATAAATAAGAGGTTGAAAGACCTTTTCAGGATCATAATATTTGTATTGTTTATGCATTATAGTGGATTTCTAGATTTCTAGAGCTTTTTCTATTGACCCCTATTTTTTTTCACTCATTCTTGTTTGTTTCGTTCCACCTAGCTAGTGTCACTGAGTAGGGTTAGGTGTTGCTCGTGGACATATTTGTATCCAACAATTTTGAGGTGATTATCATGATGATCTGGTGCTTCATGATGCTTTTATTATCCTTGTAATTATGTAGCTTGTTCATGGATGGATCTTTATGTAGTTTCTAGAGTGATTTTATGCAGTCCATGGAACTTATGCAAGTCCCTGGAACTTTAATTGTCCAAACCCATTATCAGGATTTCTTTGGATTATTATATATAACCTTAGTGTTATATTAGTCTAAGATAGTCAATCCATTTTTTTAAGGAATTGATCTGACACGAGTTAATTGGCAGACTAGGCTTGATTGGTGAAGAACCTCCTTGATCACTTACTGCACAACATCTATGCCCACAGTAATTTTTTTGTTGGAGTTTTGGCACAAAATTAATGCCTGCAGTGTGCCGTGTAGACTTAGTTTGGAAATCAGATAATTTATCATACTTGCATCTTTTCTTTTCTGATTTCGATAAAACATTACTGTCAACATATATTTTTGCAGATAATTTAGTAATAGTACTCTTAGATTCATTTCTATTTTTTGTTTTTTGGCAGATCCAACAGGGAGCTATCGCCCTCTGACTTCAAGGTAAAATTTGATATTTGAAAAAGGCTCACTAGTGTGGTATACATTGCAGTATTTTTCATTCTAACAACAGTTTAATTGATGACATTTTGCAGCAACACATCTGGTTGGCATACAATCTTCACTTTTATAAATATGGACAGGCAAATTAATGAGAAAGTTATAATTTCTTACTTCAAGCTTAAGCAGGATTATCAGGTGGTGCTATAGCTGGAATATGTGTAGCTGGAGCAGTTGGACTTTTGGTGGCTATTTGCTTGTTCATCTTGCTTTTTAGGAGAAAGAAAGCAAGCACCCCTACATTGTCTACATCGCAATTTGAAAATAACTCAACTATGCGTGTACATGGTAATTATTCATTAAAGCTCCAGAAAGTCTTTTTTTCCCCCTTCAAGTGTTATATCTTTCAAGCAAATCAGCTGCTGGCAAATTTAAAGCTAATTATTTCTACATTTGTATGGGAGCTATTGAATAATCTTTAAATATCTTTGAATTTTTCTTGCCCAAACATCCTTTAGATTATTTTGCATTAAGCCATTTATTTTTCGATCATGATAATCACATATGAGTATTATTCCAATATAAGTTACTTTCTTTGTGAATCTTCAGCATCTGCAGCAGATAGAAGTCTACCAGTAATTCCAAGTACTGGTAGTACACCATTCACAGGCATCACAGTTGATAAATCAGTGGAGTTCTCTTATGAAGAGCTGGCTATGGCTACTAATAATTTTGATATGTCTAATAAAATCGGTGAAGGTGGATTTGGTGCTATTTACTATGCTGAGTTGAGAGGAGAGGTTCGTTGTGCTATTATTCAATAAAATGTTATGACCGTTCTCAAAATTTATGTTTTTTGCTGTTATATTTGAAAATTATAAATAGCTTATTTAATTAAAATGATTTTGATTTCTAAATTGCTTGTTTATGCCCCATCACTATACGATAATATCTACTGAAGTTTATTTTGAAAGCATGGATTGAATTACTTTGAAATTGTGTAAAACGGACATAAAGTAATAGTTTTAGCCTGAGATTTTTTTGTTATGTGATACAAATGTTAGAGTGAACTCTATATCTCCTCTTTATTTCATTTAATCCATTAATATGTAGCTGAGGAATAAATTTTATGTTTCCGTTTCATTATACTTTTTTGTTTATTGATAAAATATACAGCCACTTGATTTCATCAATATGCGAGAAATTGTTGGGTCTGTTTTGCTATCAATACAAAAGTTATTAACTTCTTTGGTCTATGATGATATCAAATCTCATTCTTGACTTTAAGATCCGTCGCTTTTTGTAGATTGTGTTTTGCATCCATTTTTTGTATTTTTTCCCCCTCTTAATTACTTATCTAACATGTAATTAATACTTCACTGGGTAGTATGCTGTTCAAGGTATTAGTTTCAAAGCCTCATCCTTGAATGATGCACATATGTAGGAAGTTACAACAACAACAACAAGCCTTATTAATCCCACTAGGTGGGGTCGGCTACATGAATCCTTCGTCTCCATTGTGTCCTATTATGTGTCAAATTCTCATTTAATTCAAGTATACTAAAATAATTTTTTATACATCTTAACAAAGTCTTTTTAGGTCTACCTCTACCTTTCTTAACATAAGGCAAATCTAATGCATCTACTCTCCTAATCGTCATCGGACGCGACGCTTTATGTGGCCAAACCATCTAAGGCGACTCTCTAATCTTATCTACCACCTGAGCTACTCCAACTTTTTCCCAACATACTCATTTTGCATTCTATCTCTAAGGGTAAAGCCACTCATCCACCGAAAGCATCCTCATCTCAGAACACTTAACTTAGTCTGTTTTCTTTATCACAACATTCACTATAAGTCATCATGTCTTACCACCATCTTATAAAATTTTCTCTTAAGTTTAAGTGGAACTTTTCTATCACATAATAGGCCAGATGCATTCCTCCACTTCAACCATCCAACTTTTCTATCACATAATATGCAGGAAGTTAGATATCTAAAATTTGTTTATTTCTTTTGTTTGTCAACCGATATTCAACCGTACGGAACTTTTAAGATTGTTATGTATTAACTTTACTGTCCAATAATTAAAATGCAGTAGTATCTTTTATGAATGGATACATAGCATTTTACTTTTCTTTACCTTCTCTTCTATTAGTCATATACTTGCTCCATTACAGGGTTCTAGTTTGATACCTCTTAAGCTTTACAACGTGGTCATGCTTAATCTCTACTAGTTCAAAAATTTAACGTCTTGTGAAGATGTGGCTACTGATTAAATTTGCTTTTCACGTTAACAATGTTATCTTATGACAAGCATTGACATATAAAATGAGAAAAAAACTAGTCTGCAAACTGTAGGTATACTTTTTTTTAATTGTAGAACAGCAATGTTGTTATTGCAGAGGTCATAAATGATGAGATGAAGCACTTAGCTATCTTAAGGAAACTAGCATGTCTTCCATGTAAGTCTATTATCAAACTTGAATACCTTTTTCAGTCTGCATACAGCTTCATCAAGTTTAGGCCAGATTCGAACATCTTGCTACAGTTTCCTTCGAAGATTCGAGATTCAGTCGACGTAAAACATACTTAGTATTGCTTATTTAAAGGCATTGGTGAATAAAAGGGCTTATCTATTGGGTAAAGCTCTCAACAGTGCAGGCTTAACAATGGTTGGTGTTTGCAACCTTACCTCTCTGCATTTCAGTAGGCTTTTTTTGATTCAAACTCAAAACTTTTGTTTTAAAAAATGCCAGATTTACTCAGAGATATGGTTGTTTAACACCCGAGGTTAAAAATAAATAATTAATTGCTTATAAACTTATTTTAATTATGAGGAATAATACTTTTGAGGGGTATAAGTTATAAACATCATTTTTAATGTATGTTGAACAAAATAAAGAGTTTTCCAATTCTGTTGCATTTGAAGTCTAAAAAACTTACTAAATAGTTTATTTTTTTACTAAAAAAATTAAATACATAAATTTGTAGCTTTTTTTTTGGTGATAAATTCACAATATAAATAGGCTTCTGTATTATTAGATTTGTAAATCTCTCATTATTTTCTTGGATTATTCTTTTCATCTTGAAAATTTACCATTTTGGAACTTCAAAGTTTTTGCACCTTCACTTGATCTGCTTATGTTTACGGGCGCATATTTCTTTCTTCAACTATTGATGTTCTTCTCAAATAATCCATGTCAATTTATCATCATAAAATATTAGCATTCAAAGTATTACTAGGCATATTTTAAATCAAAACGAGCTGCTTAACTGACTGCCCGGTGTTTTAAAGCAAGGCTTTTGCCTAAGCAGCAGGGCTTAGTAATGGCTCTGGCCTTATAGGTGTGCAATGTGCTATGGTCTCACATAAACGCCTAACCGTCATCTCGATTCATCTTAAACGACAAAGGCCACGACCTTGAGATTATAACTGAAGAAACCTATCTACCACCCCATGTCACATCAACGAATCTTATAAGCTACATTGGGCAAGAATGTCATAAATAAGAATGAAAAAGTCATAGTAGATAGATTTTTTTTTTATGGCAACTTATTGTAATGAGTAGGATTATTTGTATGCTGATTGATATTAAGTCAATTATTTAATTTATAACTTCAGTTAATGTTTATGCTTCTTAGATTATTTGTAATTTTGAAAAAATGAACTAGGAAGTACTCCATGAATTGCTTCAATGTCTACTTGATAAAGAGATGATAAATATGTTGGTGAGCTGATTTGTAGGTTTATTATTCAAACTTCTGCACGATGCTTGCTTTGATCTCTCTTCATCAGAATTCTTTTCTCCATTTTTGAAAGCCGCTATAAAGAAAATGGATATGCAGGCATCTAGAGAATTCCTTGCCGAACTGAAAGTCTTAACTCATGTTCATCACTTGAATCTGGTAAACAGATATTTCTTCCTTTTTCTCTCCTTTAATGCTTTTACTTCACAGTTTCTTTTAGAATATGATGTAACTGTCCACTTATACTTAAAGATCGAGTTTCTTTTATGAGTCTTTTGATGATTGGGCGACCTCATTTATTCTCAATTTACATTATGAGCAAACAAAATGCCTTCTAAGAACAAATGATATTCACAATGAATGCAGTGCGCCTGATTGGCTATTGCACGGAGAGATCTTTGTTCCTTGTTTATGAATATATTGAGAATGGCAACTTGAACCAACATTTACGGGTTCGAGGTAAACTATTTTGCTTTTGTACCACAGTGTTCAGATTGTACATTGGCTTCTTTAATCTTTTGGCATTGAATGATCTGATTGGGGTATTTATTTTATAGGGAGAGATCTGCCATGGTCTGCTAGAGTGCAGATTTGATTCAGCAAGGGGTTGAGTATGTTCATGAGCATACTGTTCCAGTTTATGTCCATAGGGATATCAAATCGGCAAACATTTTGATTGATAAAATTTTCATGGAAAGGTTATTTGTTTATTACTCTTTTTTTTTTTTGTAGTGGAAATGTTGTTACTATAATCATTAGAATTTTGTTAATCTATGCAGGTTGCAGACTTTGGATTAGCAAAACTCACAGAAACTGCAGTACATCATTGATTACTCGCTTGGGAACATTTGGATATATGTCTCCAGAGTATGAAACCCACTGAACTATCCACATAACATTGTATTGCAGAAATTTTTAGCAAGATTTACATATATATTCACATAATTCTTATGTATTTATATATCTAACAATTAGAGTTTAATATTTACAAATAAAACACCTTTCCTAAGCACGAAAAAAGGCATTTTACTTTAAAGAGTTAATACAGTGCTAATTTTGATGTAACATTAAAAATTTAGATGTTACTCATATAAATATTAGAATTTTATGTGTTTGATATGTAAGTATATAAGAAATGTGTTATGTATGTAAATGCCCCAAAATTTTAATGGAGGGGATTAAGCATTGGGTAAATTTGATAAAGAATTAAATCATCATTTTATGATAAATTTTATTTGGTTAGAAATAATCTTCAGTTTTCTCTCAGATATGCCTGGTATGGTGATGTTTCTCCCAAGGTGGATGTTTATGCATTTGGTGTTGTACTCTATGAGCTTATTTCAGCCAAACAAGCTATAGTGAAGTATAATGATTCTACTACTGAATCCAAAGGCCTTGTAGCTCTGGTAAGTCTTCCTTTTCGTTCATCACTAACATTCTGCACCATAAGTCATTGCAGGTCTTACCACCATCTTATAAAATTTTCCCTTAAGTTTAAGTGGAACTTTTGTATCACATAATAGGCCAGATGCATTCCTCCACTTCAACCATCCAACTTGAATTCTACTAACATCTCCATCCATTTCACCATCATTTTGAACAATAGAGTCTAAATATCTGAAACGCTCACTCTTATTGATGACTTATTCAGTGTTCCTTAAAGTTCATTTCTCTCGAACAGTATTCAGTTATCTGTATATCTGTTGATTATACTGGCATGACGCAAGCACTCACCACCCCCCATTGATTATTCTCAACTAGGTTGAATCATTTTTTTAATAAAACAGTTTGAAGAAGCTCTAAAGCAAGAGGAACCAATGGAAGCTCTGCAGTCTCGTAGATGTAAGGCTTGGGGACAACTATCCGAATGAATCCGTGCTCAAGGTGATGACCAAATCGCAACTTACGATATTTGTTTTGACACATTTACATACATAACACTCAAATCTTTGGCGTCGCATCAAATATTACCTTTTAAAAGTGGATACACAGGTCTTCATCCATAGGTGAAGTGTTGAAAATATAAATATCAAGAATTGTGTGGTATTTATGTAAGTGTTTGTTGTTGTTTTTACCTTATTAAGTTTGATATAGTAAATTTTTTTCTTCATCTGGTTTTAGATGGCCCAGCCAGAGCTTGTGCCCAGGAAAATCCCAGTTGAGGCCTAGCATGAGATCCATTGTTGTAGCACTAATGACCCTATCGTCTCCCAACGAGGAATGGGACATGGGATCCTTTTATGAGAACCAGACTAATGTAAATCTCATGTCTGGAAGGTAATCTTGGTTCTGTTTTCTTTTTCCTATTCTCACCTGATATTTGTAGATTTGTGAAGGTGAGACTTAGAGGCTAATTAGTCGATTTCTTTCAGCCATTGAAGTTGGTGATTGAATGATGATTTTGCTTGATTCTGCAGTATTTTGAGTTAAGTATCTTATTGTAAATTTTCTTTTCTTTCTTTGTATTATTATTATTTTTTTTTTAGCAGAGGGAGATATGTATTTATGAGACTAGATAGTGTTGTAAAGAATACCAACGAGTATTTGAAGAAGCAAGCTTTGCAATTATTTTTTTTAAAGCCCAATATTAGAGAATCAACTAATCAAAATTAGGAGTGTGTGTTTAGTTGATTTGGATGGATTGGATGATAAATTTTAAAACCGATTGATTTTGGATTCCCAAAATATTGACAAACTGATCTAAATAAAATCAAATCAAACAAAGAATAATAATTTGGTTGGTTATTTTTTGGTTTGATTTTGGATAAAGAAGTTGGTATATTTAAAATTATTTGCGTAATTTTTTTTATTGTATGATGAATAAAGAATAAGAAAATAATATAAATATAATAAAATATAATTAATTATTTCATACGTTAAAAAGTATTTAAAATTAAATTTTACTTGAGCGATATTTTAAACTTAAAGTTGATAATCTTATGAGATTAAAATATTTTTTAAAAAATGGATAATTTTTTTTAAAAAAATACCTATTAAATATTTAAAAATAAATAAAAATAAATATATAATAAATAATTTATTATATATAAATTAATAATATTATATTATATATAATTATTTTAATTTATTTAATTTCATCTAAAATTTTATTTAACAAATCGATCCAAAAATCAAAAATTAAAATTTTCATTAATTAAAATTAAAATTTTCATTAATTAAAATTAAAATTCAAATTATTAAGTTTAAAATTGAACTAAATTATAATTCGATTTAATTTTTTGATTAAAATTAAATAATGCACAACCCTAAATTAAAATAATTTTTCACTTCTTTGTTGAAATATTTTTTGATTACTAATAGCACCCTTCTTTGTTTGTGATTTGTTCATCTTATTAGCCTTGAAGGAAGTTTTGTTTAGTTTTTTTTTCAACCTTCGTAGAGAGGAATCTTATTGTGTTGCTTAGAAGAGATCTTTTGAAATGCATCTAAATCATAGGACAATGGAGCTTCTAATACTAAGAGAAACTAATAAATTACAAGAATGTATTTGCATAAAATTTACATAATTTAATATGGATCAATAAAAACAAGAAAAGCATTTTATATTATATACCACACAACGCTTATGTATTTACATATCTCACCCCTAAACTATTAATATTATATTAAAAAATCACTATTATTAATTTTTTTAAAAAAACACCATTTCATACATAAAATAATAGGAATTTACATACATTCTGATTAATTTTCGTATTTCACACTCAAATTTTAATTTTTACTTAAATACCACCTAAATCTTTATTATTACATTAAAAATCCCCTTTATTTTTTCAATGAAATCACTTTTTTTTTGTGTAGGAAAAATCTAGTTTTGTAAATATTAAAGTTTTGGATGTATATAAATCATGAATTAAATGATATGTATATAAATTTCCTAAAATAATAATAATAATAACCTCATAATTATGCATTTTAGAAAAAAAAAAAATTAGGAGATGAGCAGTGTAATATATCATTACCCTTACAAGTAAATGACATTAAAACGCACTTTCTCCCTTTTAGAAATGAAACCAAAGGCATATTTCTCCAATTTTGATTAATATAAGGAACAATTACATATTTATCTTTTAAATCTTATATATTTTAAAATCAGTACTCAAACATTTCTATCTATAAAATTACAACATTCATACAGAAAAAGAAAAAAGAAACGTATCAGCACATAAATAGCATAAAAATGATTCGTACAATAAGCATTTATAGACCTATTTTATGATTATGTAAATGCATCGTACTTCAAAAGAAAAAGACTCCCACCTTCGTGGCTCATTGGCATTATTACAAATGAAAACAAGCCTCCATAAAGGAGAAACAGATTATTGTAAACACTGCAATTTTAAGCCAATAGAAGTTATGTTCATATAGTTCAAATAAGCAGCAAAAATGATAGCTGAGAAAGATAAAAAAATAAAAAAAATGATTGAAAGTAAATCAAACCTCATCCAACGATAAGCTTATTATCTTCCACGAAGGTGTATTGTGGCACCTCTAAGTTGAAGGGAGCAGGTCCCTTTCGAATTCTCCCAGAGACATCATAGTGAGATCCATGGCATGGGCAGAACCAACCACCGAAATCACCAGCATTTGGTAGAGGAATGCAGCCAAGATGAGTGCAGACACCAACAACAATGAGCCACTCTGGATTTTTAACCCTCGCAGAATCCTCCTGAGGATCTCGAAGCGACGTCACGTCCACGGCATTTGCGAGCTTGATATCTGATTCGGTTCGACGTCTTATGAACACGGGCTTGCCCCTCCACTTGACGGTCACAGTGGCGCCGGGTTCGATGTTGGAGAGATCGACTTCGAGGGAGGCGAGGGCGAGCACATCCTTGCTCGCGGACATGCTCAGAACAAACTTGAGTGAAAAGACGGAGCAAGGAGGCATACACAAACCTTCCGCCGGTTAGGGACGAAATATGCGAATGCTCGCTTGGAGGGATCGCCGGGAGGGTAACGCTCGTGATTGTGCTCGTCGTAGATGATCTTTGAGGTCGGGTTCTTCACCGCGGCCACCGTAGGTGGAAGGTCGATTAAACCCAACTCATGATGATTTGGGACGAGAGACAGAAGATAATTTCAGAAGATTTCAGCATGTTGAAGGCATGAGTTAAAACTG
Source organism: Cymbidium sinense (assembly GCA_021442155.1). Taxonomy (NCBI): domain Eukaryota; kingdom Viridiplantae; phylum Streptophyta; class Magnoliopsida; order Asparagales; family Orchidaceae; genus Cymbidium; species Cymbidium sinense. Next base: position 336,942 of record JAKCPB010000223.1, on the reverse strand, counting down.
TTGAAAATGATAAATTATTTAGTTAGACCAGCAGCGTATGGTTTGGTTTACAGCATCAGATAGTACTTAAAAACTTGGAAGTCACCTTGTAACGTTATTCCGAAATACGAATGGCAAAGTGGCTAACAAAAACTTCACACTCAAATGAGTAAAACAAAAAGACATAGGAGAGGGTGATTTTTTTTTTTTTACACTTTCGTCCCCTACTATAGCAATAATAGCGACCCTTATATATATATATATATATAGCTAGAAATTCAATTTAAGCAGTATGCAATATTGTCAATGGTTTTAATCGTGGGAAAAAGAACAATCACTAGTTAAACAGCAACTAGGATTCTAATGCAGTGCCACTAAGCTGCTAAGCTGGGATTCTCCAATGAGTGCTAGAAAGCTAGAACTGAGAACCTCGCATTCACATTATTGGAACACTCATGCATATGTGTCGCTCAATCAAACCTTTGAGACAAGTAACATTGAGGGTCTGTTTGGTTGGCTAAAAATTTTAGTATTTGGTTGATAGAAAAAGGAATACAATATAAAATTTCAATGCATTCTTTTTATAGACTTTAGTTCCAATCGAGTGAAAAAAAATTTCACCTAATTTGAGTGAATTACATCTACACCAATAGGTGTAAAGTGAGCTGCCACTGTCACCGCCACCGCATGCAATTGCCACACTATGGCTTTAGCATCTTCTTCCTAATTTGGACGATTTCCATTTCAATGCGTTCATGTCTTTCCCTTTGTCTTTATTTATTAATCCCTTCTTCTGTTGAGGTGATAATACTCGACTACTGCTCAATTATATTTGGATCACTTCATTTGAGTTTGATTTTTGAGATGAATCTATAGCTTTAGCATCTTCTTCCACTTCCTTAAATGACTATAATATAGACTTAGAGTCATTACCCAATTTCACATTTTTCATATCCGATATCATAATTGAGTCTGATTCATCTTCATTTGAAAAATATCGTTCTTCTAAACTATCATCAACTTGATGCACCACCAAATATAACTCAGTAGGAAGTTGTTCATTTTCTCTCTTCATTTCTTCATTATTATGAAATTTAGTAATGAAATCAGCAAGCATGATAAGCTGTTTTACTGACTCGTGATAATCATCCATATTGTTGATGATATTATGTGTCATAACCTTTTTCTTCTTTAATTTTATTTTTTGATTTAGTAGCTTTTCTAGGTGCTTCTTATTGGATTTGACTGGGCCGCCTCTCATGTTGAGATTAGCTAGCATTTTTGCAGTATCTTTGGGTCGATGATGTCATGGTTCGTATCTTCTTTCAATTCAAGGATCAGCTCAACTGGCGATTTCCACTTAATGCCACCTTCGAGTTGTTCTAACATTTTAGTAGTCTTCTTTGAAATTGCAATTTCCCATTTTTTGTCATGATATTTGTGTGCTGTCGCTGTCACGCCACCGCCACCCGCGTTTATGATTTGCATTACTTTTACATTGCTTAAATTAAACACCAAAAAATAAACTATTGAATTTGATTTACATTAGTTCAAATAACTACCAAGCATTTCAAGTATACTACATTCTTTTTACATTGCATTTCTTTAAACAAATCCTGAGTGTTAAGGAAGATAAATAGAGGTAACTAAGGGTATCAATGTCACGATCATGGCTTGTCCTCTTCCCTTTCAAAATTTTGAATCTTAAATGACTCTTTTATGCCTTGTGGATTTCCTTACATTGGACATATTTTCCCATTAGCTTTCTAAACTATTTTCACATTCTTTCCTTCATACAGTCTGCCTCCAACAATGTTTCCTTTGCCAAATTTTTAGGAGAAGACGCATTTATTATTTTGGGGAAATTACATACATAGGGTGTAAATGAACCGAGCTTGAACGAGCTGCTGCTTATTAGTGTTTTGACTTATTTGAAAATTTATTTTTTCGAATTTGGCTAGTGTTTAAAATTGCTCAAAAATCTATTGTTCGTGTTCAGCTCGAATTGGCTCGAATTTCATATAATTAGGAGCATTGAAGTCACACATTCAAGTAAGATTGATATTTAACCATGCTAAATCACCTCCACTTCTCTTTGTGTTGTGGGACTAAAATATGATATTATTGAAAAATAAATAAATAATAAATTTAATTAGAAAATTATATGCAAAGTGCTAGATTCAGATCATCTCTCCAATAAAGTAAAAGGTACACAACCTCCACCACATGAGTTGTGGTGACTATATCTCATATATAATATATATAATATATTATTATATAAATAATATATATAATTTCTTTATTTCGAAGTTATAACAAGACAAACATGATCAAACAAAGAGCTTATGCTCGCTCACTTAATGAAAAAATTGAACATAAATTACTTAACAAATAAACACTATTCATGAACACCGAAGTTTTTTAATAGTCCTATACACACATACCCCATAATTCTTATATATTTACATATCTAACACCTAAGCTTCAAATTTTACATATATGACATCTCAATCTTTAATCACAACAACAACAACAATAGCAATCCTTTATCCCACTAAGTGGGGTCGGTTACATGAATCCTTCGTCTCCATTGTGTCCTATTATGTGTCAAATTCTCATTTAATTCAAATATACTTAGGTTATTTTTTATACATCTTAACCAAGTTTTTTTAAGTCTACCTCTACATTTCTTAACATAAGGCAAATCTAATGCATCTACTCTCCTAACCGGGTCATTGAACGGCCAACGCTTTATGTGGCCAAACCATCTAAGGAGACTCTCACTAATCTTATCTGCCACTGGAGTTACTCCGACTTTTTCCCGAACATACTCATTTTGCATTTTATCTCTAAGAGTAAAGCCACTCATCCACCTAAGCATCCTCATCTCTGTAACACCTAACTTAGTCTTATGCTTCTCTTTTATTGGCCAACATTCTGCACCATAAGTCATTGCAGGTCTTATCACCATCTTATAAAATTTTTTCTTAAATTTAAGTGGAACTTTTCTATCACACAATAGGCCAGATGCATTCCTCCACTTCAACCATCCAACTTGAATTCTACTAATAACATCTTCATCTATTTCACCATCATTTTGAACAATAGAACCTAAATGTCTGAATTACTCACTCTTATTAATGACTTGTTCACCTAATGTCACAACACTACCACTAGAACTTCTACAACTAAAATTATACTCCATATATAAATTAAAATCCATAATTGCGATCGAAATCAATTAAATTTGATTCGATTTGAAAAAATTCATAATGTCAGCATCAAAATAATTAAATAGAAAATATCGAATCAATTAATGATCGATCAAAATTAAAATTAATTTTTTAATGAAATTATGTCATATCAGTCGAGAAGCCTCGGCGATGTCGCGACCTCCGTTTGAAATTGATCGTAGTCGTGGCGAAGCGTCGAGCCTATCAAGCGCGCGATTGATTCGCAAAGTGTCGTGAGTGTCGGTCAATTCGGCGTCGCGTAATTTAAACCTAATTTCACGAGCGTCGGCGTTGTCAGACGACTCCGTCGAAATTGATCGGCGTTGCGTTGCAGTGAAACAACTTAAATTGACACGTATTGGGGTTTAGTGCATAAATTAATATCACAAAATGATATTAAATTATAATTAAAGGGACTAATGGTTGCTTAATCCTTAAACCCTCTTAATACCTAATTCGCTCGTTAGAGAGGCCTCGACAGAAAGCGATCGTTGACCCTCATTTCACGCCCTTCTCTCTCGCGATCCCTCTCTCGTTCTCCTCTCTCTCTCTGATCCCTCTCGTTCTCGCTCTCTCTGAAGCTCACTCTCTCGCGTTCTCCTCTCCACGCTTCCCTCACTTCTCCTCTCCCATGATTGACTCTCCCTCTCTCTGAAGCTCTGGTTTCTGCTCTCGGTCTCTCTCTCTGATTTCTCTGCTCTGTTCGATCGAGCTTCAGAGCCGGTATACTCCCACTTTCTCCTTCCTTCTCGTTTCTGCTCTCGGAAGAAGACTATTTTCTCCCTCGTCGTCAGTCCTCAGTGAGTTCTAGCCAGAGCAGGTAGATCGACCAAGCTCAGCTTGTAGAACTCTATCTCTTCCTTTCCTTTCCAGAAAATTCTAGGTTGTTTCTCTCTAACCCCAGCTCGTTCTTATGCATTTGGTTTCTTTGGAAGTTAGGGTTTTTCTAAATATGCCATATCTTTGAGATTATGTTAAGAGTTTCCTTTAGGGATTTGGGATGATGTATGGCCCAAATCTCATTTCTTATTGCCTTTATTCACGGATTATGTGATGCTTAGCCTACTAAAATTGCTTTGGGATGATGTATGGCCCAATGTTGTGTTGCATGCTATCTTTAGGGGTAGTTATGATGTTATTTTTGTTGGAATTGGTTATACACAAGGAAATCAAATCGATTTGCTTAAATGTGATGTTCTTTGAAATCATTTCTATGAGAGGAAATAATTAATTTGTTATTTGAAGTGTCTTTTCTTTGAAATGTTGTGTTTTGAAATTGTTGAATTCATTAATAAGATGGGGAAAGCTATTAATTTGTTATATGCATTTATCTTGCTGAAAATATTTTTATTAGAGGAAATTGAATCGATTTTGCTTAATGTGTATGATACATCTTGAAAGTATTTTTATGAAAGGGAAAACTATTAACTTGTTGTTTAGAGCATGAAGCATGCTGAAATTTATTTTTTATAAGGGAAATCAAGTAGTTTGCTATCTAAAGATGTGGTGCTTGTTGAAAATTTCTTTTATTTGAGGAAGTTTGAAAATTTGATAAGGAAGGATGTATGGCTTAAATATCATATTATTTGCGTTCTCTATGAATTTCATGCTTACTTTGCTTCAATTGATTTCTATGAAGGGAATTATATATATATCATGCTTTTCATATCTGAAATTTAAAATTGAGAGGAGAAGGTTGATTGACTTTGTTAGCATTGTGCTTGTTTTCCTCTCTTTTGTGATCACTAAGTCATAAGCCTTTGAAGTGCAATTTGAAATGGGGCTTTGTGCAAGTTTAAAGCTTTCATTTTTGGTGCTTAGTTTCATTAAAGTTGCATCTTACTAGTGCTTTTATACTTTCTTTGTCCATGAGTATTTGGAGGTTGGAATCATGCGAGATACATTGTTACATGCCTTTTTCTTGCTCTTGAATTATGAGAGTGAAATGGTGATGAAAATGCAATGCTTCAAAATCTTTGTCTTGTTTAAGTATATATCACGTGTTCGTATATAAATCGCGAGCTTTAAATTCGTGATATAAGTACTACCATGTTCTCGACATGGTAGGAAATCTTATCTTATCAAAATTTGCGGTGTCTCCGACATCTGGCTATCATCTTGGCATGGTGGAACGTCTCTCGTGGCAACCCACGTGGGGGAGGATTTGTCGTAAGTAAATTATTTTCTCCATCGGATATCGCGGTGACTTTCTTTTATTTATATATCTGAATGAGAACTTTAAATTTATGATATAAGTCTATGTTCTCCGACATGGTAGGGAAATCTTATCTTATCAAAATTTGGTGTGTCTCCACGATCTGGCACTATATGTCTTGCGCGTGGTGGTGAGCGGTCTCATGTGACCCCTTGTGGGGGGGCCAGGGAGAATTGTAAATTTTGATCTATCAATTTATTGACTTTTTTTGTTTATATATCTGAATGTGAGCTTTAAATTTGTGATATAAGTCACCATGTTCTCGACATGGTAGGGAAAATCTTATCGAAATTTGTGATGTCTCGTGTCTATATCGTGTCTTTCTTGGCGGTGGGAGATCTCTCGTGCAACCCTTGTGGAGGCCGGAGAATTTGTAAATTTTGATCTTCAATCAATGTATATCTGGTGACTTTCTTTTTATTTATATCTGATCACGCTTTAAATTTATGATATAAGTCTCATGTTCTCGACATGGTAGGAAATCTTATCTTATCAAAATTTGTATGATTGTCTCGCGACATACACACATCGTCGCTTTCTTGGCATGGTGGGGCGACAGATCTCATGGCAACCACTTGTGGGGAGGCCGGGAGAGGCTGTTGTAAATTTTGATTGTTTGTTGTACTATACAAATTTTCTTTATCTTGTCGGGTTAACGTTCACATTGTTCAATCGCGGTGGGGAAAGCGTGATAAGTACACGTTGCGTTGTTGACGTGGCGGGGAAATCTGATCTTATGTCTTTCTTCAGTTGTTCCGGCGTGTGAGGAAATCTTTATTTGTGCATACCGCTTTCTTGGCGTGGTGGGTAATAAATTCTAGCGTGTCTCGCGACATGTACATACCTTTCTTGGCGTGGTGGGAAGACAGTCCATTAGCCACTATCGGGATGGCCGGGAAATTTCATAAATTTTCAAAATAAAAAGAAGTAAAATGTCGTATATAAATGCTTTACTTTAAATTCATATGTGAATCTAAATTTATTCAATCTTTATAATGCGTTGCATTATTGTCGGTGAAACGCGATAAGTACGATTCATGTTGTTCCAATAGGAAATCTGTTTCTTTAATCTGCTCGCGTTGTTCGATGTGAGGAAAATCTTGTCTTTATTGAACACTTTCTTGGCGTGGTGGGTAAATAAATTCGGTCATTCCATATGCCTTTCTTGGCGTGGTGAACTTCCAGTAGCCCCCATGCATAGGGAGATAAATTTTCTTAAAAAAAAAAGGGATAGATAAGAGAAATGATGAAATCTTATTAACATTTGGAAAATTATCTTTGGGTCGTATATGAATATAAATGCATCTCTACATATAATGAAAATTTATCATTTGTGGCAGTATTAAAATGGATTATCTACTTGACATATGGAATCACATTGACATATGCCCAAACCAAATGCAACTTCTAGGCTCACTTTATATTTGATCAATGCTTCAAAAATGATTTATTTTACAAATCTATTTTGATTTGTGACATAAGACTTTTGGCCAAATAATATGCATATGCATTTTAAAAGAAAAGAACAGTCTACACTTAGGTTTGGTCTTGGGGCGGGTCAAGTTAACAAAACAAAATCTAAATCTTGTGTAAATCTTGAAGTTAATTATCGTGAAATAAAGATAAATCTATCGGCATCATGTTAATCTTTGTAAGTTGATCTCGAAGAAAGTCAAATCCTCCATTTGTATAATCTGTTAAATGAGGTTTGGAAACATAGATCTTGAAATAATTAATCTAGATTGATCCTGCAAAAATATTCGAGTTGGCATTCTTTGTATTTGGTCGTTAACAAAACCTAAAATTCGTTCAAAACTCATGTTGCATTACAATCATGTCAAATACAAAAGAACAATATCTTGGGTTTGGTCTTGGGCCGGGTCATTAACAAAAAATATATTCTTCTCTTATGTCCATATTCAAAGAACAGATATCAGTATGCATGTTGGGTAAATACTAAGTCAATCAAAACGATCTACATCGGTTTGGTCTTGGTCAATTAAAAACCTAAAATAAATATCAAAACTTCCATTGCATTCTGTCAAGTCATAAAGAGCAGTCTTACATGGTTTGGTCTTGGTAGGTAAGTTAACAAAACCTAAAATTTGATATTATAAAATTTCAAATTAATAATATCGAGCTAATTACATCTATAATACTGAATGACAAACGCTTAAAACACAAAATTTAATTCAGAAGAAAAGTCCCGATCCTCTGTTCAAACTAGAGTGGACAAGGTTTTGAAGGATTATACTTCTTGAGATAATGAATTAGACGTCCTCTGCAAAAGCTGGGAGTACAGTCATCGATTGATATTAACCTGGGATCGAGAGAAGGGTAATTATAATTAAAATTTCAATGATAAATGATCATATATATTCAAATCTAAAATCAATCATAAAATGATCAAAATTCAAAGAAAATACAAAAATATAAATAAAAAAGAAATGAATTATTTAAATTAAAACTTAAAAAAAATAAAAAAACTTAAAAATCAATCCACCCTCCATGATTGTTTGTCTTGGGTGACAAATTAAGAAAACTTTTCTCACGAAAATGTCAAATTAAATACATAACTACCTTCACTCAAATATTCACAAAGCTGGGCGTGGCGCGTCTCTGCGTGGTTTTCTTGCATATGGCACCACATAAATGGCGGTTCTGACACGAGCCCTCGGCCGATTCGATATAATTACGGTCGCCGCAGTATGTTCTCCCCAGCTTTGCTCTTTGGTATTTGTGAAATGTAGAATGTATTTGGTTGGGCAAAAACTATGTTAATTTGACTTATATTTGTCCCTTGACAAACTCCACCAGTCTGAGGACACCTTGGGCGGAACCCAAATGTTCTTGACAAGGATCCTGGTCGAGGTTGATTCCTCGACTAGCGGACCGAGGATCGCGGCGGCCGGGATAATGACCATGGGATCTTGATGGGCGTCATCGTTCCCCACAAAAGTTTTAAGTTAAAATAATAAATTTCATAAGTTCTAAACTCCACTCACTGCAATTATATACTTTCGTTATTTAACGATTCATTGGTAGCATCGAAAGTGCTCTCTCGGTATTGGGAGGGTAATTAACTATAGGGGCTATAGAGAAGCTAGGAAACACAGATATAAAAGTTCTCACCAAATGAGAGCGAAATCTCTAGGTAGTGTCTTATCTACTATTCATCGCCTTACGAAATTATCATAAACTTAAACAACTCTTTCCTTTTTTAGAAAGATGTGTGGAATTTTCATCCCAGATTCTGGCGACTCCGCTGGGGATAGGTTTCTCTTTCCATCTTTGGCTAGTCAAATCTAAGTTATAATTGCAGTGGAGTATAAAAAAAAATGAAATGAAAATGAAATGGGAAATGATAAGTTAAAAGCGAAAACTTAAAAGCTTGCTACTCAAAGTCTTAAGTCATTTGAGATTTTATTTAGTGCATATGCTTAATATGCTTTATCTTATCATATATTTTTTAGTAAGGTGATAGTCGATTATTTTTAATTGCTAATTTTACCTTTAAATCTCGAATATCTGAAATTTGTATTTGTTACTCTCGGCGGTGCCAACATCCGTTTTGGCATCAATCTTTGGAAGCGGGCTACCATCGGTTTGGTAGCGTGGATTTCCGATATCTTGAGAGAGTTCTTTGAGCCTCGACTTGAAGTGCAAACTTCGTCACGCCATGTGCAACAATCTCTGAAAAGGCACGCTAAAGTTGTGACCCCTACTGTAGGTCACTTCAAAGAAACAATCGGTCTTTGAGAGGCTCGGCCCGCGGAACCTCATGAAAGAGGGTTATTCTTGGGCGGTCTCTTTTGTCCCTCAATAATAATCAATGAATTTGAACCATTCTCAGGAGGTATGATCTTTGAAGCTTCTTCATCGGAAGCAAGCTGGGAGGCAGAAAGAAAAGAAATCTTGAGCTGCATCACACTGCGTACGTGCCGCACAATTATGGAACCCGGTGAGTGTTCCCATGTCGGTTTGATAACCGTGGGTTAAGCGGAACTCTCTACATTTACGGTACGGACCCCGTCAGTTCCGCTCTCTGAGGAAACGAAACTCTGCCGCGAGTGCATCGGGTTCTCAAGTAGCGAGAGATGAAAAGAAAATACCAAGGTCACATTGTTATCGAGGATCTTGGGCCTCCTCGAGACCTCATCCGTAACTCAATGCGGGGCGACCAATCCATGTCCCACGGTGAGCATCGGGGTGTGACACTTGGGGTCGTCAGGAATCCACCGAAGGTCCGGTGGAAAGGTAGCAGATATGGAGGCTGAGCCTCAAAGAAATTCCTAGAAGCAGGCATGGCGTGACATGTGTGAATTAGATCCACTCAAATCTCGTGATGGGAGCCTAAAGAGGCCCCAATGATAAAGAATATGGCCGGTAGACACCTTGGAGAATCCTCAGGGGATCATCATTAACTCCATCCCATCGAGGAGGTTAACTTGATCGAAGCCCTCTAGCGAAGAAATTTGATTCCACACTTGGAATGAAGTTCAAGAGCGTCGTGAAATCGTGTCAAGGGCGAAGAAGAAGAGGAGGGCAACATTGAAGTAGTGTATATGGTGCAACAAGTCGGTGAGCCATCAATGCTATAAACTGGCGTCGTGCATTACCTCCCCTCAACGAAGAACAACAAAATGTTCAAATAGAGGAAGCATCCTCACGAGTCTTAGAGGAACAACAAGAAGAAGAAGAAGAAAGGAAGAAAATCCACCTTCACCGATCTACCACTTTGGCGAGAGCGAGAGACAAATTCGAGATGAAAGCCAAAGATAAAGAAATCGATTGAATATGAAAAATGGCGAAATGATGATGATGATGATCACGATTAATCTGAGAGAAATATGCGATAAACACTGTCCCCAAATAATCATCCCCAGCAATGACAATCCTCCAATAAATTTGATCTCACATGCTTCAAGGGTCCAAATTAAGCACTGGCGAGGATTGAAAATAAATGAGTATTTCGACCCGCTTCTCGTAATATACAAACTATATTCAAGCGCGATGCCTCTCAACTTGATATTATCTTGAATGAGAAGATCAAAGTTATAGTGTGTAAAAAAATTAAGCAAAGGTCGCCCATATCCCGCGGAGTATGATCAAATTCCATACCCAAAGGGATATTCAATGCCAAAGTTTAATCTATTCGACGGAAATGGTAATCCTAAACAAAGATTCGCTTCAAAGCATCCGCGAACACAGTGGTAATGATGCATTATTATTCCGCCAATTGCCGTAGCTTAACTGACCGAATGGTATGCCGAAGTTATCAAATGACTCAATCAAGACTTTTGCAACTTGAAAACATGTTCGTAAAAGGTTCACAAGCAAAAAAAGACAACAACCGATCTCGCCTTGAGAAGAGGAAGAAAGACGAATCAAGCACCGATATATTACGCTAAATATGAGTATGAAATGAACAACAATTAGAAGAAGAGCAATAATATCGATGGGCAACATCGATGATACGCCTTTATCTTTGCATTCAATTACCACATTTCAAGAGCTACTGATAGGGTTTAAATTTGAGAAATTAAATTTATCCGCTCGGCCAAAGAAGATAAATTCAAAAGAGCAAAAGCTCTAGACCAAAGAAAGGTGAAACATTTCACCTCATACAAGAAGGATAGTGTTTGCTATATAACGTACAAAGAAAGCTACCTGCCTATCAAGAAAACCAAGGCGCTCAATCTCGCCCACAACCCAAGCTCATACTTGAGGTAATGATGTACCTCGAGGTCGCTTCAGTGAAGGCGAGCACCAAAGCAAACAAAAGGAAATGACTCAACACCCTAAAAGAAAAGTCGAACAAAGAGTATTCTTTTAAGGAAAGTGTGGCCAAATTGTTTAAACATGCACTCAAAGTAGTCTCCAACTACCGAGTGTAAAAGACCAAGAGGACAAAGATAATCCTAACTACCGTCCATATCATCGCGTGCTACCATCCCGCTGAAGATTGTTACATATTCAAAGATTGGCTAGAGAAAATATAGAAATGGAATTCACATCTGGACACATCGCGTCCAAGAAAGAATCCACCAAAGTAATCACCTCATCTCCAAGACTATCAAGCAAATGAGCAAAGAGAAGCGGTCGATGATGAAGGATGGCGTGCCGCAGCCTCTAAAAAGATCAAAAAAATGAAGAATTGGGGCTTGTGTATTATGAAATCACCACTGAGCAGATTGAGTCGAGACAAAACCTAAGTTATGGAAGGCTAGTTCATCTCACAAAGACGCAAATCAAATACCATGGAAGGCTAAGAAACCCGCCAAACAAAAAAAATAAACTAAATAAAAGAAGAAGATAAGAAGACAAAATGTTACTACTACTATGATGGTCGCAACGTAACACAAAAGATCATCAATAATATAAAGATTATGTACAATCGCCAGCGACCTATCACGCTTGAATTCATTACAAATCTTCGTGATCAAGAAGGGGAAGTCAAGAACTTCCTACCGAAGTCTTGCTTGATGATGCATGAAGTTGATAACAGAGAGGAACTCGTTTCTGATGAAGATGAACCGAGCTCACCATATCAACAAACATAAAAAATATAAAGCAAAGGATTCTCAATCTTCTAGTCTATCATTGACGGGCGTAAGTGATGTCAAGAATCGAAGTCATCCAAGATTCGAGAAATGAAAGTACAGCTGAGAGTGGTCGAGTGCTACCATCTCAACAGAAAGGAAAGAGCCAATGAATAAAGATAAAGGAAAAGAAATTGAAGTCAATGAAAAAGTTATCCCTAAGGATTCAAATAAGAAGCTTCATCATAATTACAATATTCTATCCCATCTAAGGAAAATTCCACACAGAGCAAGCACTTCTAATGTCAAGATCTCCGTAACACCTTAATTGAAGCTCTCAAAGAGCGGAAAATTTGAAGCATATTTTCAGAACGCCGCCTAACCGAGACCTTGCATGTTCAAGAGCCTCCAACCGTCACATTTTCGTAAGATGATCTAATGCTCTGGATCGCAGAGCACAATCGCCTCAGATGTTACAAAAAGTGATGAAATTATAATGCTGGATCTTAATTGATCCCTGCCTCCGAATCTTATGAACTTGAGAACTCTTATATCTCTATGTACAACATCCGGGACGAGATAAAGTCATGGTTCAAGGTTCAAGGTAATGAAAACTATCGTCATTCGCCCTTCCTCTTAAATTTGGAGACCTTACACGTAAGCTAAATTTCATGTGATCGATGCAGATACTTCATTCGTGAGCCCTTCCTGGGTCAATGGTTCATAAGTATGGTATTGTCCCATCTACATTGCATCAATGTATGAAATATACAAAGGATGGAGAAGAATGCCAAATCAGTGTACATGCAACCTTTATGCATGAAATGAAGATTTATCAAGATGCCGCTTATTTCCTTCCAATCAAAGCTAACAAAACAACCAAGAAATACCGCATCTACTTCAAAACCCATAAAAGAACAAGTTAAGAAGAAGGGAGAAGATAAAATGAATAAAGGAAAGGAGATTGTTCCAAATATTCCTAGGATATAAAGAAAAAAGTCAAAATAACACTGCCCCTCATCTAGCAAAGGATACAAGAAGAAGATGAATGTGTTCCTTCTAAAAAGGTCCGCATGACTCTTCGAAAACATCGATCGAAGAAAACATTGACTCGACATGAATTGCTAGCTTTGAAGCAATGCACCTACTTTAAAACAATCATGATCCATCGCCAGAGAGACTACACTCAGTCACCCTATTCCTCCTCCCAACATTTTAAAGAAATCACCCTCGAGAAACTCACAAAGTCGAACTGACCTTCTATGTACCTCCTCTCCTGAAAACACCACGCCGAAGCCCGCTTTTATAAATCGGTGTCAAGATCCCGACGTAATGCAACTATCTCAAGAAGAAGAAGCTATGCCCACAAGGATACCAAAATATTACTCCAAAGATGCAAAACTATGCAAACATGGGTCCAGTGAGCAGTAAGGACTAAGCTCTTTGAAATGATGTTCCAAAAGGTTCTCAAACCATCGGTAAGAGAAATAAACACACTACTAAAAGGCCTTGGTTTTATCCAAGACCCATTCAGGATATACCGTTACAGAATAACAGTAAAGAGTGAGATGAAGATGAGAATGTCATTTTAACGTTCTCAAAATAATGAAGAAGTAGCACCAAGACCAAGAGCTTGAAGATGGTGGAGGCTACTATGGATGAACTTAAATTAATTTGGGAACCGAGGAAGATCCGCCCAACGCTCATCGCTGCTACTCTCAAGATAAAGTGGAAGAATTAAAACTTGCTCGGGAATTGTGGATTGCTTTGCGGACATATGCTGAAATGCCGTGCTTATCCCCGATATAGCTCACAAACCAGCAATTAAGCCGATGATCACCAAGCAAGCTGTGCAATGAGATTGAGGTTGAAGAACGTAATCGTAAAACCAAGAAGCTCATCAAGTTTTATTCGAGAAAAAAAAAAATCCGACCGATAAATATTGTCCCCGTGAAAAGAAGAATGGTCGATTCAGATCAGAATTCGGGATTTAAACAAAGCATGTCCAAAGGATGACTTTCCGCTCAGTATCGTAATAGTGGATAACACTTCAAACCACGACATGTTCTCATTTACGGATGATCGCCGTTACAATCAATCAAGATGGCTCAAGATGAAACATACCTCATTCAGACGCCAATTGGCATATATTGCTATAGCCATGCCCTTCGGAATGCCGGAGCTACATACCAAAGGCTATGACACGAATCTTTGACGAGTTGATTCATCAAAAGTAAAGTGCTGTTGATGACCTCGTTGTCAAGAGTATATCGAAAGATCATCTCGATGATTTAAGGATCAGAATCAAAATACGAATGAATCCTCATCTCAAGATGAATCCTGGAGTCTCTTCGAAAGTTCCTCGATATGTTGTGCCGTGGAGGGATTGAAATCGATCCCAACAAAATCAAAGCATTGTCAAATGCCTCCTCCAAGGAGTCTCAACTTCGCCCATACAGGACATCTCGCATTCATTAAGATTTATATCAAATGCGATGTCACCCTTTGAAAATTAATGAAGAAAGATACTCCTTTCAAGTGGACTAAGAATGTCAAGAGGCCTTCGACAAGATCAAGAAATATCCGTTGAACCCACCCATTCTGTACCCAATCCCGTGAAAGCTCTCATATCAGACACGCAAAGACTAAGAATCTCTAGTTTTATGGCAAAGATAATGAGAAGGAAAGGAGATGCTCTATATACTACATATACTGTAATAAGCAAGATTTCTCCAATCGAGAAGCATTGTTGACGTTAATTTTGCCCAAAAGCTACGCCATTACATGCTATCTCATAAAATTACCCTTATCTCAAGGATCGATCCGCTGAAGTTCTTGATGACATCAACGCCGAAGCGTCGCCAAGACATACCGTCTCCTTCGCTACATTGATATTACATATGTTCCCCGAAAGCTGAAGCAGATTTTCTGCCGCTTCATCCCATACCGGCAGACTCATTTAATCCATTTATCTTCCCGACAGCAAATCACGCATCATGCATATATGAAAAAGAAAAGCAACAAATGTGGGGTATTTTGATGGAGCTTAGTCCATTAGATACACTCAAATCTTCAAAATTTCAGTAGTATCGGTCATCTTGATCACGAAGGTGGCATCTTGAGACATTCTTATAAATTAACTTCGAACCAACAAGCGAAGAGAATATGAAGTTGGTGGGGTTTAGAAGCCATTTCCATGGGAGTCGAATTTTGCAAATTTATGGCGATTCTCAACTCGTCATTAATCAGTGTTGGGCCTTTACAAAATCAACAAGCTTGGCCTACTTATCACAAGCGAGTTCTCGAGCTTATGAAGCAAATTCAAAATGTTATGAGTCTCTCGAGCTAGGAATAGCAAGCTAGCTAAAAGAAATGCAGTATGGATGGCGACATACATCTTAATTAGTGTGCACTGTCAGTCCCAAGTGTTTAAAATCCCATTTGGAAGAGGGTCATCAACATCATCGGGGTCGGCTCATGTTGCACCTCTTACAAATTACTTCTCAGTCAAACAAGACAAACCATTCAGGATGAAAGACTTGAGGAAGTCTATGATGAAATCCTTATAGTAGAGAAGGAGAAGGCGGAGAGCGCCCGTCTACTTGAGGAAGGCAAATTGCCAAGTAATAAGTCGATATACAACTTGAGAAAGGCTTATATATGATGTTGGCAATACTACGTATCGTAGATCCTTGACGGTGTGGCTGCGATGTTTTGGGAATAGAAGCCAAAGTAATTGTTGAAATCCATCAAGGACTTTGGTGCACACCTCGTCAGTCAAAAACTTTCAAAATTAAAAGAATTGGATATTGGCGTCATGGTAAAGATTGTATCAATCATGCAAGAGATGCCATGAATGCGGTCATAACATAATTCATCGACCTCAAATCCGTTGCATCCACGATAGCATCTTGGCCGTTTGAGTCTTTGGGGACGGATGTAATTGGACGATTGATCCCATCATCGGTGGTCAGCTTCATCTTAGCGACCGATTATTTCTCAGTGGTGAAGGCTGCATTTAAAGAAGTTCTGGTGAACAAGTGGTAACTTCTTTACTGATATTGTTTATAGATTTGGTGTACCACGGAATCATTTGAATAACGGTCGACCTTCAAAGTACTAAAGTTTATAAATTTGATTGGCATAAGATTGATTGGCGATATTCATTTATAATCAGAAACAAATGGCTTTGGTGGCATTTAATAAAACAGTCAAATTGCTTAGAAAAATTCTCACAAGAAATAAAGGGGTGGCATACGAGCTTGTGGAAGCGTTATGGGCTTCTGGGACCACTTACAAGACTCTACAAGTCCCTACATCTTGGTGTTTGGGGCGATTTGCCACTTTGAAGTTGAACTACCTTGCTCAGGTAGCCATTCAACAAAATCTCACCCAAGATGAGAATGCTTTCGTCTGGATGGAAGAGCTTGATCGCTTGGCGAGGTCGGGCTCAAGCTTCAAACAAAATCTAGAAGTCATCGGGCGAGAATGAGCATTCGATCATGATGCGTCCTCGAGCTTTTCGGGAAGGAGAGTTGGTCACAGGTCTTTGAAGACCAATCATCCCTCATCGAGAATTGGCGGTAAATTTGAACACTAATTGGGAAGGACCTTTTGTTATTGAAAGGTATATCGAGGAGGCGTATCGGCGTGGACAAGGTGAAAGACATGCAATGATCGGCATTTAAAGAAATATTACTGAAAGTGTGATTGGACAAATCTGCATTTGAAAATCTTTATTGTCGACACTTATGAAAATTTTTATTGGAAATTCTCTTGTAACACAAGAATGCATTTCAAAATAAAATAAAATCCCCTGTTAGGCATTTTAAAGTTTATATAATAAAGTATTGGGCGTTCTGGTAAGGGGGCCTTTCTTTCTCTTTGGGTTGACATGGTCTTTAGTCGAGATCCCATGCATACTCAAAATTATGTATTCAAATTCAAATTTAAAGTCTTCTTGACCAGAAGAAAATTTTCAAGTTGCAAAAAACTTGACAAACCAAGTTGGACATTTTCCATCCATCAAATCTAAGGCTCGAGTTGGTGTATAAGGTGGGACTCAACATTATCTGGTAGAGTGTGCAGTCTTACTACCGCACAGTAGTAAGAGATCATCTAGTTAGCGAGGATAAAATCCTTCATCAATTGCTCAAGTCCACTCAGTAGGTGTATAAGTCGGATTCAAGCCAAAATATGGTTGACAGTCTGCTTACTCAACGCCAGCGTAGTAAGGGGATCCTCCGTTAGTTCAAAGACAAGAGCATCCAAATCCCAAATCTCTCCAACTTGGTGAGTTCAAGTGACGGGCGGGAAATTATCACATTTGGTGGGTCATCTTTCAAAATTCTACAACAAACAAAGATATACTCGAGAATTAAGCGGTTTGGAATCAAATCTAGCGTAAAATCTCAACTCCTTCTTGATCAGCGAAAGCAAGAGAAGGAAATTCTTCTTGATAAGTCGATAAAGCAAAGCGGAGGGCAGAAGAAGTATCCCAATGTTAGTATAAGGCTAAATCTTTGAACTAAGGGAGTTTTGTCATCAAGATGTTCATTACATGTGCAAAACACGTGATGACTCTTTGCCATTGATCCAACACAAGCTCGAGGGGTGTCGGCATTTATCCTTCAAAAGCGAAATAGAGGCGAGAAGGTAATTTATCGCGAATCTCGAGATGATTGGACTTTTATCAATCCATCGGCATGAAGCGGATAAAGGATGATCAGTCTTGAGATGAAATCTTCAAGTCAAAACAGCGGAGAAGACATTTCATCAATCCAGGTCAGCAAGCGGGGAGGAAAATACAAATCCCAAATTTGAGATGAAATCTTGATAAGTCCGAGCGGCCGGTGAGGATGTTCTCATCTCAGACTCCATCAAGTCCAAAGGCACAAAGCGACGGGGAGGAAAATACAAATTCAAATCTCGAGGTCTTCAACAGTCAGTCAAAGCACAAAACATGGATCATTCTATCTCATCGACTCCTAGTCAGCTGGCAAGAGGAGAAAATCCCAAAGTTTGAGATGGAGTCTTAAAGAAAGCACATAAGACATTCTCATCTCATCAACTCCATCAGTCATTAAGCCAGGAAATCTTCAAAGTTTGAGATGGAATCTTTGATAAGTCAAGCACAAAAGCGGTGAAGACATTCTTATCTCTCCATCAAGCAAGGCCAAAGCAACAGGAGAAAATATAAATTTTAAACTCTTAAAAATCATCAGCCAGCTTGGACTAAACACAATCTGGGTTCAATTGTAGGTGAGCAGATGAAATCAAATGCTTGCTTAGAGTTATACTCACTATCGGAGAACAGCGTGAATCGAAGTTGTTGAAATTACAACTTGCGTGACATCAGCAAATCTCTTGGAGATCCAGGTCAACTAGTGTCAACAAACCGCGGTCCGCTCCATGCGCGATGTTTGTTGGGCATTGACCTACCTATGTGAAATTAAATAAATATGGTGGAAATTAAATCCCTAATTGCGATCGAAATCAATTAAATTTGATTGATTTGAAAATTCGGCTTCATGTGCGTCGTAAAAATAAAAATATCGAATCAATTAATGATCGATCAAAAAATTAAAATTAATTTTTTAATGAAATTATCGCATGTCGAAATTAGAAGCCCGGCGTCGCGACCTCCGTTTGCAAAATTGATCGCGTCATGGCAAAACGTCAGGCTATCAAGCGGCGCTTGATTGATTGAAAGTGTCCGTGATGTCGCGGTGCTGGCGTCGCGTAATTTAAACCATTTCATGCATTGGCGTTGTCAAAGCGACCTAGATCCTGAAATTGATCAGCGTTGCATTGACGAAATTAAATTGACGTATTTCTTGGGGTTTAGTGCATAAATTAATATCATAAAATGATATTAAATTATAATTAAAGGGACTAATGGTTGCTTAATCCCCTTAAACCCCTCTTAAATCCACAATTCAGCTCATTCGGAAGCGAGGAAAGAGCGCGTTGACCCTCATTTCCGCTTCTCTCACGATCCCTCTCTGTTTCTCTCTCTCTGACTCACGGCCTCTCTCATGATCCCTCTCTCTGGGTTCTCACTCTCCGGTTTCCTCGGCTCTCAGCGTTCTCCTCTCCCTTCCGTTCTCCTCTCTCCACTCTCTGTTTCCTCTGGGTTCTCATTTGCTCTGGATCTTTTCCTTCCGGTTCTCTCCCTCTGTTGTCCTCCCTGGTGGGTCCAGCCAAGTGAGCAGTGAGGCAGGTGACAATAGAACTCTTCTCTTCCTTTCTTTGCAGAAAATTCTGGGTTGTTTCTCTCTCCAACAAGCTTGTTCCTTTAGGTTCTTTGGAAGTTAGGGTTTTTTTTATCTTCTTATGCTTGAGATGTTCCTTTTAGGATTTGGGATGATGTATGGCAAATCTCATTCTTTATTCCGGATTATCTTAGCCTCTTAAAAACTTTGGGATGTATGGCAATGTTGTGTTGCATCTATCTTTAGGGTAGTTATGATGTTATTTTCTTTGGAATTGGTTTATAGGAAATCAAATCGATTTGCTTTTAAATGTGATGTTTCTGAAATCATTTCTATGAGAGGGAAATAATTAATTTGTTATTTGAAGTGTATTCTTTAAATGTTGTGTTTAGGGAAATTTTTTTCTACAAGATGGGAAAGCTAATTTGTTATGCATTTATCTTGCTGAAAATATTTTATTAGAGGAAATTGAATCGATTTTGCTAATGTGTATGCTTGAAATATTTTATGAAAGGAAAACTATTAACTTGTTGTTTAGGCATGAAGCATGCTGAAATTTATTTTATGTGAAATCAAGTAGTTTTATCTGATGTGGTGCTTGCTGAAAATTTCTTTATTTGACGGAAGTTTGAAAATTTGATAAGGATGTAAAAATATCATATTTATTTGTTTCTCATATTTCATCACTTCTTTATTGATTTCTATGAAGGGAATTATATATATATCATCTTGAAATTTAAAATTGAGAGGAGAAGGTTGATTGACTTTGTTAGCATTGTTGTTTTCCTCTCTTTTGTGATCTAAGTCAAGCCTTTGAAATGCAATTTGAAATGGGGCTTTGTGCAAGTTTAAAATATTTTGGTGCTTAGTTTCATTAAAGTTGCATCTTTCTGCAAGTTGTTATTTTGTCCATGATGAGTATTTGAGGTTGGATCTGAGATACATTGTTCATGCCTTTTCTTGCTCTTGAATTATGAGAGTGAAATGGTGATGAAAATCAATGCTCATAAAATCTTTGTCTTTAAGTATATATGCGTATATAAATAAATTTTGTGATATAAATTTTCATGTTCTCCACATGGTGAAATCTTATCTTATCTGCTGATGTCTCTGACATATATTTTACATCTTGCTTTATTGCTTCTGGTGGTGAATTCCACATGTGAGGGAGGCGGGAGGTATGTAATGATTATTTTCTCTAATCGGCATGAGACTTTTCTTTTTTTTATACAATGAGCTTAAATGATATAAATTTATGTTTATAACATGGTGAAATCTTATGTTATCAAAATTTGGTGTTCACCGACACCTTTTCTTACATTACTTTCTCTTGAAGCGGCCTGTGGAAAACTTGTGGGGAGGAGAATTTTGTTGTATTTTCTGTCAATTTATTCGAGCTTTCTTTTGTTTTTATCTGAATGTGAAACTTTAAATTTGTGATATAAGTCTCTGTTCTCCGACATGGTGAGGAAATCTTATCTTTATCAAAATTTTGCGTTGTCTCGACATCACTTTTCATGTTTCTTGACATGGTGGGTGATCTCGTCAACCCCACTTGTGGGGAAATTTGATGATCTTCCAATGATCTTGTGAGTTCTTTATTTATATATGAAATCTGAGCTTTAAATTTATGATATATACACATGTGTTCTCCGACATGGTGAATCCTATCAAAATTTTGGTGTCTTGACTCTGCTATCTGCATCTTCTTCGTGGTGGGCTCGTGGCAAATGGGAGGAGAGTAATGATTTTTTTGTTCTACTTGAAAATTTGCTTCATCTTTATAAAGTTCATTGTTCCGATCAAAACGATAATTCATTCGTTGTTCGTGGCAAATTGATAAATCGCTCGTTGTTCCAGCGAGGAAAATATTTGTTCAACCCGTTGCTCTTGGCGTGGTGAGAAAAATTGATTGGCGGTGTCTACGCACTACCTTTGGCGTGGTGGGAAAACTTGTCAGTAACCCACATCGGGATGGGAGCCAGAAATTTTCAAAATAAAGAAGGTAAAATGTCATATATAAATGCTTATCTTTAAATTCATATACATGTGAATTTATTCTTTATCTTTATAAAGTCAGTTATTGCCGTGTGAAAGTAAATTGTGACGTTGGCGTGGGAAAATCATTCTTATAAGTCTTTGCTCGGTTGGCAAAGAAATCTTGTCTGACCCATTAATGGCGTGTGTGGGTCATTGGGTTTGATACCTTACGCTTTCTTGGCGTGGTGGAATAGTACTATCTGGGATACGAGGAGGGCTATAAAAAAAAAAGGATAGATAGAGAAGATGAAAAATCTTTGGGTTAATGTTTGCTTAAATCTTTGCATATGAATACCTCTTTGTCTTCATATAATGAAAAATCTTATTTTGTAAAGTATGACATAAATGGATTATCAGCTTGTGTTATATCTAATAATATAAATCTTGCTAAACTATCATTTTTATTGATCAAATATTTATGAAAATTTTTTATTATTTACTATGATTTTGACATGGGGCTTTTTAAAATATCCTTCGCATTTTAAAAGAAACGGTCACACTTCGGTTTGGTTGGGTGATCTTAACAAAACTAAAATATAATCTGAAAGTTAATTAGAAGAAATGATAAATCATTCGGTATCTCTTTGTAGTTGAGATCTGAAGATCTCAAAGTATATCTGAAGGTTTGGAAACTGATCTTGAAATAATTATAGATTCATCCTGAAAATAAATTTGGTTATTCTCCGGTTTGGTCTTGAGTTAAAGTTCAAAATAAATCCATCAAAACTTCATGTTGCATTTATCAATACAAAATGCTTACACTTCGGTTTGGTCTTGGGGTCAGGTTAACAAAACAAAATCATTTGATCGAAACTCCAAACTTAGGCATTATGTAAATGATTAAAAAATGAATCTATGTATGTTGGAGTAAATCTTAAAATCATATCAAAACTTTCATCTTCCGGTTTGGTCTTGGATGTCAATAACAAAACTAAAATCCATATCAAAATGATGCATTCTGATCAAGTCAAACATAAAGAAATCTTCATATCCGGTTTGGTCTTGGGGCCAGTGCAGGTTATACACAAAAATTTGATATTATAAAAATTTATTAATAATATCGAAAGTTAATTAATATAATACGAGATATGAACCAACATACAAAATTCAAATTCTAGAAGAAAAGTCCGAGCATCTTAAGTTCAAACTAGAGTGGAAGGTTTTGAAGGATTATACTTCTTGAGATAATGAATTAAGGCGTCCTGTAGAAAAGCGGGCGAGTAAGCAATTATCGATTGATCTTAACCAGGATCGAGAAGGGTAATTATAATTAAGATTTCAATGATAAATGATCGTATATATTCAAATCTAAAATCAATCATAAAATGATCAAAATTCAAGAAAATACAAAAATATAAATAAAAGCGAAATGAATTATTTAAATTAAAACTTAAAAAATAAAATAAAAAATAAAATAAAATCAATCACCCTCCATGATTGTTTGTCTTGGGTGACAAATTAAGAAAACTTTTCTTCATGAAAAGCGATGTCATTAAATCATGCTTCTTTTCGAAATATTCAAAAACGTGGGGCGTGGCGTGTCCTGTCAGCGTGGTTTTTTGATGGCACCACATAAATGGCGGTTCACGACTCGGGGTGGTTGCCGCGATATGCGCCACTAAATTACGGTCGGTATATGTTCCCGCTTTGCTCTTTCTTTTGAAATGTAGAATGTATTTGGTTGGGCAAAAAACTATGTTAGCTAAGGTTGACTTAAATTTGTCCCCAGCAAACTGCTACAGTCTGAGGACGCTTGGGCGGCGTAACCATGTGTTCTGACAAGGATCCTTGTCGGGTTGGGACCTCTCATTAGCGGAGGGATCGACGGCCGGGATAACCAATGGGATCTTGATGGGCGTCATCGTTCCCCACAAAAGTTTTAAGTTAAAATAATAAATTTCATAAGTTCTAGCTCATCTGATTATATACTCGTTATTTAACGATTCATTGACCAGCTCGAAAGTGCTCTCTCAATATTGGGGTAATTAACTATAGGGGCTATAGGCTGCTTGCTATAGGAAACACAGATATAAAAGTTCTCACCAAATGAGAGCAATCTCTAGTGTCTTATCTATTCATCTCACAAATTATCACTTAAACAACTTCTTTCCTTTTAGAAGATGTGGGTGAATTTTTCTGATCCACCCAGAACTTCTACAACTAAAATTACACCATATATTCGCTTTAGATCTACTTAAAGCGAAAACCTTTAGACTTAATGTTGACCTCCATAATTCAAGTTTCTCTTAGGACTCCCTCTCTAGTCTTATCAACAAGAAGAATGTCATCAACAAAAAGCTAACTTTTGGGTGTTAGATATGTAAATGAATAAGAATTGTTTGGTATGTATGTAAATCTTTCTATTATTTTTTTTGAAAGTATGTTTGATTATCCCATACTTTAATACTTTAGTTGTCGTACTTGTCAATGCTTAGGTATGATTTGACTATTTATTATGTTGCTTTGATTTAAAGAATCCATCAAATCATGTGTTTCTCTTCTCTATTACACTACATTCTTGAACTCCTAACTTATGTCAGTAAATATAAGGCAAAACAATAGAACGAAAAGAAAAAAAAAAAAGAAGCTTAAATGAGGAACCCGATGGGAGAGAAAAAAAGAATAAACGAGAAGTGAGAACGAAAAGCAAGAGTGAGACCAGGACAGTGGTCGATCTTTTGAGCATTCTCAAGATAATTCACCCACAACTCAATAGTCATTCAGCATCAGAATCCTAAGAAAAAGAAAAACTAAATCTTATTAAATAAATAAATCTATATGCATAAAAATCTAATATTTCTCATCACCAATAAAGCAAGAAACAAAGAAAAGATAAATCACTCTTGTACTGATGTCAATTGTAATTTATGAACGAAATGACATCGCAATCATAAGTCTTGATTGTGGGTCTTAATCACACATCCGTTAACTATAGTGACCTAATCGTAACACACACCCTTCACAAACGATGAATGCTTATTGCCAAGCCTTATGTAGGGCAATTGCCATAATGCAATCATCTATTTGGGTCATTATTCTATCAAAGGGTTCCAATCATACCGGTAATTTCCTATTGCTTATGTCATCACATTCCTTCCTCACAAATCACGTTGCGATCTACATTGTACCCTTCATTCTTCTTAGTGCAATTTGAAGTGTTTTATGCCTAGTCCTTACACTAGATCATTTCAATTATACATAGATCTATTAGCCCTTTATCTACTCTCTTGGGTCAAGTATCTACAAGTCATATTTCAAAAATCAGCATCCTTCCGAAAACCTTCTTTTTGAATGTCTTAGCTGATGAATTATTATTATTCAAGAATATCCCATGTTAAAGAACTTCATTATCAAGAAGGAGCACGCTCAAAACATATAAGAGCAAACACATATCAATATAAATGTGATAACTGCATACTGCAAATATCTACATGAAATGATGTTGATATTCGTTACATGGTCCTATAAAAATGTTGATTGTATAGAAGGAACCTTATTATTCTAAAAATCATGAAAATGGTTATATAGATTAATCTCCATGATCATCACATTATCATAAAAGTTATACAAGTATCATGATTAGTCATCCTCTATTTATAGACAACCATATCAGAACCTATAAATTTAGAAGTACCTATTACAGATGGTAAAACTCAGCAAGAAGCTACATGCCTCAAAGAAGTATAACAAAAAGTACTTAATGCATGACGGAAACTTTAAGGCCACAAGTTAAAACCCAAGATAAATGACCTTATCGTTCAGAGAATTGAGCAAGTTCAATTGAAGATGTCGAGAATACCAAACAATTGTCCGATGATAATGATGAATAGCCACAAGTTGAAAAAGTAAGTGAGTTTGTACCTAAATCAAATCTAAACCTTTTATAGTTATTTACAAATCAAAATAGAGGAGCAAAAGTTCCTACTAAATTGGAAGAATTATGATGTTTGAACTCCTGAATTGTCTTTGATGAGAATTATTAGAACTTAAGAACATCTCTTATTTTAAGGTTTGCTTTGTTTTTATTCATACCATAAATCATCATTTGCCAAGCGATCCACATCAAACATACAACATTTCTATCAATTCTCTCTACTTATCTATCACCCTTCTTTCACCACTTTCTCGCCCATAGTTAGAAAGTTTTCATGAAAGTTTTCTCTATTTAGCAGCAAGACCTAACAAATCTCATCGACCTCATAAAACAACTATTTAATCTTCTTATATCTAGTTAAAACCTATCTGAAACCACTCGAACAATAAAAATAACTCTAGATTCAAATAAAAATTTCTAAGATTTAAATAAAATTTCTAAGATTTCTTCAAATCATCACTACTAAAAAACTCAAGCCTCGCATTCCCACAATCAGATCCTCTCACTACACTTATATCCTAACACTACACTACATAAAAAATTCCTACGATTTTTTATGTTGATTAACAAATCTTGTACATGCTTAGGAAGTTCGATGAACTATTCTAAAGCTTGCATTCTTTTGTCTATTAATTTTACCTTGTAGCAATATTCTGCGAAGTACTGCATTGCTGACCACTAACATGAAAGAATCATAAATATATTTACCATTTGCTCAGCACTTTAATGAACTAAATTGATAGCTTAATATATATATATATATATATGTATATTGCATCTGAACTACTTAATTCAGTCAGTAGGCATATTTTATTTCATTGTATATAAGTTGCGATTTCAGTTTGTTGCATCCTCGCATCTCTAGCATTTGAGCATAACTTTCCATTTCACATAGCTGAAATTATCATTTATCATGACAGAGGTATCACAATTATTATGCGTACGATCCTGGATAATTTCATCACAGCTAATAGTCAATTAAAAATGCACTTACAGAGTAAATCTCACTGATCAACATTGTCCATATCATTGGCAAGATAAGAAATAGTAAAGTTGTAATTATTCATATCAACATTAAGGCCAATTAACATATCAATAATGAGAACAAATCTTGATTGGGTTGAAAGATCAAATACAACGCCTCGAATAAACATAAGTGAATGATGCAAAACAAATTATAGATTGATTTAGTCACTTGCAGATTGTGCAGATCATACATCCACAACACATTCATAAATAATAACTTTGAACTTAAAATAGAATTTGAAAATGAAGTTCAATATAAATTAGAGATCCTATCTGCAATTGAATCTGATTGGATATTGGTCAAAATCCACTTTGAACATAGTTTGAATTATGAACTTAGAATCTGAACCTTTGACTATCATTAAATTATAATTGTAGTTCAAATATGTAACTGAATTTAAAGTTGGAAAGTACAGATCTGTTGAACAAGTAATATTAAAACAGCTAGAAACTAGAAACACTCTAATATGATTCAACTTGACTTGATTTCAAGTTTCCAACTCAATATCAAATTTGAGTTGATTTCAAGTTAGCCCAACCTCGCTCAAATATAATTTGAATTCAGTCTAAATGAGTATTTACATGGAAATGCAAAATATTATATATGTATATAGTATGATTCAATTAGTTATATATGTAATTAATTAAAATAAATTTCAAATTGACTCAAAATTGAATCATTCTAAGTTTAGCCAACTTGACTCAAGTTTGAGCCAAGCTGAAATAAAAAATTGTCATTACAAGTTGAGACAAACTCGCTTGAACTTCACTTGATATCAATCCTACTTCTAATTGCACTAAAAAAATCAATAAAAAGACAACTGAGAAATCATATGTTCATACTATTGTTTCAAATCAATTGAAAAATATACCTTGTTAAGAATGTCAACAACTGCAAGGACTTATTCCTAACTTTATTTTTTAATGAAAAGTTCAACTTAAAATTTCTATCTAGTTGAATCTACATGTTATGATTCATTGCACTTAAATTTTAAACCTTTAAATTACTCTTATATAAAGCATTTGTCTGTCCTAATAACATGCAAGTTTTATTTGAATCAAACCTATCTATGATTTCTTAGTCATCATTAGAAAACTTTATGAAATCAGTCTTAAATGTTTAAAATTTTCCTCAAGTTTCCTTCCTCTTTGAATTATTCAGCCTCTCCTTTATAAAGCTTATAGGAATTCAGTATACATCCTCTCAGTCGTTTGATGTTTCATAGCCAACAAGTACTGTTGCATAAGTCTGAAATTTTTTTGGATGGATCGACTTCCCTCTCCAGAGTAGCTTGATTTATAACCTAAGGGAATTGATTGTGCAAAGTAGCCTCAAATTTCAGCTTATAAATTCACTATTTATGTTTAGGTCATAAGACTTGAACGTCATTTCAACAATTATGAAGGTTATTCAAGTCATTGTATGTATCTCAGACACTTTATTAGGAATTTATTATTTCTTCAATCTATAAAAATTAAAAGTTATGTGACATGA
Organism: Cymbidium sinense; assembly: GCA_021442155.1. Classification (NCBI taxonomy): domain Eukaryota; kingdom Viridiplantae; phylum Streptophyta; class Magnoliopsida; order Asparagales; family Orchidaceae; genus Cymbidium; species Cymbidium sinense. Next base: position 309,324 of record JAKCPB010000223.1, on the reverse strand, counting down.
ACATATTTTTTTGGCATGAATAAATTTTTTTATTTTGGATGAGAAGACCCTTCTTTATCTCTTCCCAGATTTTAATCCTTGAACAAGAAGTATAAATCTTTTGCGAGAGATAAGTCCTTTTTCAGATTTTATTCATCCTTCAAATATTTTTCTTCATCATCTTCTGTAGTTCTTTAATGGTTATCTTATATCAGAATGCTACAAAGGTTGTAATGTTTTCTTAATTAGAAAAGATGAAGTAAACAAACATATGCTACAGGAAAATAAACTGTAAAAACATTGAATGAATTTAAAATATCACACTTATATCTGAGATCATGACAAATCAACATTTATTACTTTTCATATTGAAAGGTTAAAGCAAGATATAGCAAGAAATTCGAAATTAGAATATATTTGCAGGAAAAAATTCACTTCCAATCATAAACTATCATAAAAGTCAAAAAAAGTGGAATTCCAACATAGGTTTTAACAAAATTTAACACCCACTATTAAATTCTACAAAATGTATGAGAAGATTTGCTGCCAAAATCTCCTAAATCTAGTTCCATGCATTGAAATTCTGATTAGGACAGATTAAAGTACCCTTGTAATATTTCTCTAGCTTGATATGCAAAAAAGCAGGCCATCATGATAACTAAAATGGGTTGATTTTAACAAGTTCAACAATGAAATTTAAAATCAAATTTAAACCTAGTAAAGTTTTACTTCTTACCCAACTATATTAAAGAAAATTTGATGCCAACATAATAAGATTTTGAAACATCAAAGAAAGCTTATCAAACAAATCCACTGCTCATCTGACAATTTTAATAATAATGGACAGACGGATATGCAAAAGGACAACCTGACATTTAAAATGAGCTGATTTTATAAGTTCAAAATGAGAGTTCAAATCAGATTGACACCAAGAAAATTTTGCTGATCTGCTGCTGACATGATAAAATTTTGACACATACTTAAACAGATGCACTGCTTCTCACCGGCAAAATTGATAATGATGGAGGGACAACAAATTTCTATGGCATCCACTTAAGTAAAACACATCTAATTCAGAACTTAACAACAAAATGTCACCAGCAGAAACCAATTCCACTGAAATCCATGTAACAAGCATATATGAGGTTTCATTCCCCACATCACCTCCTAAAGAAAAGGAAAACCAGATAAAGAGTAGAGAATTAAAGAAAAATATTACAGGGGAAAGAATGGGGGGCAGCTTACACCGTGAAAGTTTTGAATATGCATATGGATTAAGATGAAAGGAGTAGGGCCGGAATAAAGTTGAGGGAAAGTTTTACTAATGATCGAGGGGGGCAGCCAGAGAGTGAGATAGAGGGGTCTACAGTTCTCCAAAAAATAATATTTATGAAGCATGTATTCCATGATTAAAAATTTGAATGCCCAAATGTTGCAGTGTACAAAAAAATGGCACATTAGACTATCCATTGGTCCGTTAGAACAAGTCAAAACTACACTAGAAAACAAGTTATTTATGATACCATTCTACTTAAGTAACAAATCCTGTCAAAGTCTGAGAAGTCTTTCATGCTTCTAGTTTTATGAGTTGAAAATGAGCATTTTACAGAACATTAAAAATAAAATAAAAACATGAAATTTGAAAATTTTCCAGGCTTTTGCAGCGAAGACAATGAGTCATGGTCCAAGAAGACATCCTAACAACTAAAGGCGAGTCCCTGGTGTTGACCTTTATGTATGTCACATCAATCGAGTCGAGCTCACAAGACAAAGTCAATCAACTTTGGATACAATGACATGCAAATCGAAGCTGAAATGTACTAGGCATCCCCGAAATCAAGCAAAATGACCTCCGATCGACGAGCACTTCAGCGTTGAGCGTCGAAATTGATCGAATATACATATCGTAATTCGACGTCGGCCGTCAAGAAAATTCATCGATGCGCATACACACATATCAAAGTCGGGAGGCTGCGACGATGCCCAAACGACATCCATTCGCGAAATTGATCGTGCCGTTAGCGTTGAAACATCGAAACCTATCAAATGAGACTGTTTGCGCTTAATTCGGACGAGTCTGCGCGATTGTCGAGCGGTCGGAAGCGGAAACGCACAATTTGAAATTGATCTAATTTGATGCCGACTTGAACCAAACGATCTTCGATCGTGAAACGGACTGCACCGTTGTGTTCGAAACATCAGAATAACCTTTAATTGACATCTAACATGTTTATGTGATGATACAATTACGAAAAGTTAAAATTGAAGTTTATTTAATATATATTAAAAAAAGGAAACCTACTTATATATACTTACTCATACTAACCCTAAAGAGGACTCGGAGGGACATCCTCAACTCCAATTCGAGCGCCGTAGCCCCTCCATTCGTTCGATTTCTCCCCCATCAAGCGTGCTACCACTCGGTTCTATCTGTTTGTCTGAACAACGGTAAGTCGAAGCCCCTCTCTCGCGACTCTGGATATGCGCATCGAGCCGCTCCCGGCCCACGAGCATCTCTTCCCCGTCCGCCTCCTCCTTCCAGCCGACGGACTTTGTCCATTCCTTCCTCCCAACGGAATGCCGCAAGATCAAGGTCCATACACGTAGAGCCTCGGTTTGGTTCACTCCCTCAACTACTTTCAGTCACCCAACCTTCTATCCTTCCCGAGGTCGTCCGGCTGAGAGTCGTCGAGCGCAAGTCAACCGAACTCCTCTTCCCCTTTCTCATCTTCTCCTAGCGATTGGGTATCTGTTTTTCTTTCCTCCTCGGTCACTCTCATCCACCTTTCATGGAGTTCGGAACATAGCCAAGCTCTTCTCCGTCTCTCATTTTGTGTCGCTAGTCGAGTTGCTGGAAAGTACTAATCTCTGTTTGGAGCTCCGGTGAGTGATGAACAGGGAAGGGGAGCCGAGCTCCTTCATAAAATTTTTAGTTCTCATTTATTCCGTTTTATGGAGATGTTGCTATCACTCTAGGGACTGTTATGGGTTTGGATCACTATTGTGAGGGAATGAGTTAGCTGGTTATAAAGCCTTATTTTGGATTTATCTGATTGAATTTTTGGAGCTATTTTGTTAGTTTGTTGGATAGTTAGTTTGATAGTTGATCAGATTTGGTTGTATTGTTTTTTTTTGCTATGACTCGGTCATATTAAATCACCGCTATATCAAGCTAGGTTTTGGCTTTCTACTCGCTGTGCTGAAATATCCAATTCTTTTACTACGAAGGGATGCATTCTTTTTGAGTTAGATATGGTGGAAATCTTACTACTTTATTTGTTTTAATGTAAACGAGGTTCCTTCATGTAGTTTGAGATTTTGTTGGTGTGGCTAAGGCTACATATATGAGGGACATTGGACTGTTCAAGCAAACATTGAAGTGGTTGGAATCTCATAAGCTAGCTTTTGTGGTAACCCAAGTTGCACTGGTTGATTTGGGTATGGAGAGATTGTGTTGTCAGGGGTATTACATCACTGATTGGTCTTGGTTTGATGGCACTATTTGTGATTTTATGGAATTCTCCCCTGCTTTTGGATGTCGTCCACCTCCCTTTCTGTCCTCAACCAAGCTAGAAACTTTATCATCAGCTCAATGTATATGTAAAAACAATATTGTGATAAATGCTATAATTTTAAGTACTCACTCATGATTGATTCAATACAGATGGGAAAATCTGCTAGACCTAAGTACTTGTGTATGTTGCTTTAGCATGATGAGGAAACTAGGATGCCTCTTATACAGATTTGAAGGCTTATGCAATACTTTTCACAAGCGTGATAGGTCTGAAAAATGTTTGGTGGTGTGAGACACCTATCTCATCATAAGCGTGGTGAGAATCTTATCGTACTCCGATCGACCCCGCGGGGATGATCTTGGGAGAAGTCGATTTCAAATGTCTTTTCTGTGAGCATTGAGAGACATCTGCAGCTTTCTTAAGCGTGGTGGGTTTAGAAAATTACTCAGCTGAGGTGTCGCAAGACACCTACCGCATGGTGAGAAGGCCTTAACACTCCGATGCCTACATGGGGATGACGCCGGTAGACTGCCGAATTTTATTTCAAATACATGTACATATGTTCGCTTAGTATATTAAATTCATGTACTATTCTTTTATAGCGCATATTCTTTAGATATAAGTACTGCTGCATGTTGCTGACTTGAAAATCATGATGCTCTTTTTGGTTTGGAATCTGTACTTTTCATGCAGCGATAGGTGCGAGAAAATCATTAGTACGGTGTCATGAAGACTACCATGTTTCTTAAGCGTGGTGGGAAAACCGACACTCGCGAGGAGGGCCAGGGAGGATGTTGAATTTCATTTCAAATATCTTTTATCTCGGTATTGAATTTATCGGCTTTTTTTAAGCGTGGTGGGTTTCGAAAAGATCTCTTTTGTCAAAGACATCGACTACGTGATACTTAGTATGGTGGGAAGGCTCAAGACTCACGATTACGCGGTCGACGGAGGTTTAAAATTTTGCTAAACTTTAAACTCGCACATGACTTAAATAAAGTTTAAGCAGGATTAAAATGAGGCACTTAAACCAAAAATTAATCTAATTAATGTTTAAATTTAGTATCAACTTAAAATTAAAATTGCATATGCGAGCTCTAAAATTTTAAATAAAGAAATCATATCATAAAACTTAGATTCAAGCAGCATTTAAAGGAGATTTGACAACTCTCTAATGAGCATAAATCAAGCTCCCCAATAGACTTTCTAATTGAGTTATGTCAAGTATTGATATAGTCCGATTTTCCAAATAAAACATCTCCGGCTAAAGGAGAGACAATCCTCAAGTAAAATGTAACCCATGGAAGGGCTTGAAATGGAATTGACTTCAATTTGATAACTTGTCTATAAGCAAGAATAAAATTCGATTGCTCGCTTATGAACATGATTGTGACATTTCATCAAAACTTAGACCATTTCATCCCATACTATATGGACTAAAAATGATGATATTTGAACATATATAGATAGTAAGGGACTAAATGGTTTCTTTTAAGCAATGATGTGACTTGACGACTCACTTAAGAGTAAGAGCGAGATAGAGTACCTCACACATAGGTAACTTCATATTCAAGCTCAATGCTTCGAAGTGTATGCAAGAAATCTAAATAAAATCATACATCATAAGGTAGATGTATATGCAAGCCTATCACATAATATTCTATACATTCTAAAGAAACTTCACACACATTTAATACCTTAATATTTGTGCAAGTAACTCAAGTCAAAATACTTATATGTATTTTGAGGTAAATCCAAATTTAACTCAATACTTTGGGGGCTATGAAAATTACTTTGAGAAATGTGTAAATCTTCTAAACTATGTGAAAATCAATAAGCAATCTTAAAATATACCCGCATGGGCTCCGACACTACGTTGAATGCTTAAACTTACCGTCGAGGAGGACAGTTAAATCCTTAAGATTAGACCGAGTTAACAAAACTTAAAATTCAATAATATTATAAGAATCTCAACTTATTAAAATATCTCAGTTTTACTTATACGACAATAGATCGATCTTCTATTACTAAATTAATAGAATCGATAAGATTTGAAAAAATAAACTAAAAGATCAAGTAAACTTATATACCCCGATGATAGCCGTGTTGAATGAATATTTTAACTGGAGGGGATACTTCCATTAAAATGTAATCACAATCTCAAATCAAATTAACTTAAATCAAGTGTAAACTCAAAAATAAAAATCTAATATGTCATTAAGCTATAAACACCTAAATGAAATTCAATGTTTAAAAATTTAAAGCTAAAAATTCAACCCACCTTCCGCAATTATTATTTGGGATAAATTAAAAAACTCTACCAAAAAGAATGCCAAATCAAGACACAACTATATTCACTCTCAATTAATCACGCTAGAAAGACTGACCTTCCTGACGCTTATTAATGGCTAAATGATGATTACTGAGTCCTGATCGGTATTCGCCAAACGACATATATTATAATGATCAGAAATTCTCGATGCCCCAACGACTCTTTAAGTGAACTATGTGATATACTGATAGGAAAAAAGCTCTCATTAACCAAGGTAACTTAAGTATCTCCTTAGAGAACATCCCATGTCTGCCTCGACGACGAACCCACGTACGACAAGGATCCTTCGATCGATTAATGACTACCTTCTGGCTAAGTAGACAGGACCACAACAACCGGATGACTAATCAGATCTAGATCTACCTCCCTCCTGTTAATATGATGATTTTCATAAACCAATTTCAAAACTCCATTATTATTATTATCGCATTTAGATCTAACGACTCAAATTTTAATCGAAAGTTCTCTCGATTGAGAGGGTAATTAACTATAGCTTGTGTTATGGAAACCTAGAACCAAATCTAAAGTCCCACAAAATGAAATGAAATCTGGGTAGTGTCTTATGTACTATTCCATTTGTCTTCTGAAAATTTCACGATATTTAAATCATACTCTTAATCGGGTAATTAATTTTAACACCCCGGAAGAAAAGCCACTCCAACAAGATAAAAGCAAAAGTAAAATAGCACAACTTATAGAGAGTTCAACAAAAAATTTTCACCAATAAATTCACGTTCACAAAGAACCAAAGAATGATATATCATCATTATAATGATAATTATCTTTATCCAACCCATTCAGATCAGCTTTATGATTATCATCTAATAAATAGCAATGCTTTATGCATTTCACAACATTTTTGTTGATTTCCTTTACTTTTTTAGGGTCAACAAGTACTTCAAATAATATTTTGTATTTGATTTGAGGGGTTAATTAACATAATCAAGCTCCATACACTATTAAACTATATGAAACACTTCCCATGGTGAATAAAAAAATTTCGTAAAAAATGATGAGACGATTACAAAGAAATATAGCAATTGCAAACTTTCCATGTTCTTGCTCAAACATGGACCAGCTTGAATCCCTATTCATAAAAAAAAAGGCTTTTCTGGTGCAAACAAACAGCACAAGCATTGATATATGAAACAAATAATGACTTATCTCTTGAATTCAAACACCATAGCACAACATCATTGGAAGCTGATTAATTTCACGTTTATGGATCAATTTCCAATCATCAAAACTGAAGCCATTCAACCCAATCCCAACAGAAGTATCTTTCTATTACTAACTGCCTTAATAGTACCTGATAGCAGAGGAATCAAAGTTAAGTCCTTAATACTATCCCTACAAAAAGAATATGAAAGAGAGAAAGAAGGAAAGAAATGTTCTAAGAAGAGAAGGAGAAAATGAATTAAGCACCCATGCTTTTGTTTTCAATAATAATAACATCAATATCCTTCATGGAAGATGATATTACCATTTTATATAGATTAAGTGCTCTTACACCATGCCTAAAATGTCTAACATGCGACATACAATGATATAATCATCATTTTGTCTTGTGCATCAACTCCCTTACAAAAAATATTTCCCTAAAGAATTGAATAGATGTGCATGTCCGAAGGACCTTGTGTCCAAGGAGGATGAGACAGTAGAATTAGCTCGCATGTATCTGGTAATACCCTCAAAAGCAGGTAGACATGGTGGTTTTTATGACGTTGAGGGCATTGATGCTAATAAACGTGAGCTTTTATATAAGCGAATAACTCAAATTGGTGGAGGATCAGGAGGTCTTGGATCTATATATCATAACCATATAAATGTCTCTATTAAGCAAATAAAAAAAAGTTCGCATGGTAGCATGGCAGTGGAAAAAAATGAAGCAAAAGCTTTAATTGTATAACTAGTAATGGAGCAATCAACAAGAAACAGAAATAAGAAATATCCTGTACTAACAACTCAATATGTAATGACACAACATCAGCAAGTGAATGCAAGTCAATCTTAGCAACATGCTTAGGTACAATTACTTGGGTGTTCAATCGTATGACTAAGCGGCATCATTAGTAAAATAGGTATGTGTCGTTGACGGGACTAACAGGGCTAATGGGGTAAATTAACATTGGAACATAGAACCTAGTGGAATAAATGGAGCTTATGAATTAATGACTTTTCCCATATCGCTGAAAGTTTAACCTCATTTCCTTAAGTATTGTAAACATGCAATATCTTTGTGTTGTGAAGAATATGGCAGATCTTGATCAATGGGAGTAAATTGATCACCATGGTCCTATTATATGCCATATAAATGAAGATGAAAGTATAATTGTATGATTTATAATCAATGATGCCAAATAATAAACAAAACATCCACATGATGATATAGAAGGATAATTAATATCTTAATAAACATATCAATAATGTGAACTGTAATACCTATTCTGATGATGATGTGCATTATCACAATCAGTATACGAGCCATATTTTGATTTCCTATGATAATGTAATGTTATAGCAAAGTTGGACTAGGATAGGTTGAGTAGATTATAGGTTAAGGTGGTGGTTTTAAGCTTTCATGATACATATCGAAGGATAGGTTGTTAATTTAAGGGAAATAGCTAGTTTAAATTTTCCGTAATTGGATGAGAATAAGGGTTCATTTTTTAGAAGAAATCAAAGAGTGGTAGTTAGTTTTTATTCAAAGAGACTTCAAGAATGCATCCAAGAGTTTATTAGGTTAGGTTTCGGAAAAACAAAACTAAATTAGGATTTGAACTAGATAGCATTTTAAAAAGATAATACAGTAAAAGAATATTGTGGTGTGAGGGGGCAACTAGGATGTTCAACAAGAGAGTGAATATTTTGACCAAGGCAAATTTGCATAAGAAATTACCCTATGTAAAGAAAGAGTTTTAAGGTATGGAATCTTCTAATCTATGATGCTCAAATCTCAAGAAATATGATTTATTTCATTCACGAGTACACAAGAAGCCACAAAAAAAGAAACTAATTCAATACTTTCATGATTATATCAAAGGCTACCAAAAAAAAAAGATGAGGGCATAAAATTTAAGCAATTCCTAATTCAAATTTTGAATGTCCCGTTTTAAAAATAAACAAAATGAACTGATTATTGTCAGTTCAACTAAACAAGCAATAGTCAATCTCGATTGCGAATAAAGAGAGAGGAGGGGACAAACATAGAGCAGAGTGGCAATTTGTGCAACCTTGTTTGAGGACTGTGACATCTAATGAGTGCTAGATAGGGATCGGCACAAGTTGAGCATAGAAACATGCATGTGAGGGCATCACAAAGGAGAGATTTCGAGTACGCGGGCCGTGCATGGCATCTGCATGTTGAATCGACCAAAGAAGGAAACTTTGTGTATCAATCAAATCTCTAGCATTCGTAAGTCATCAATAACGAGCTCAACAACAAACAATAATGCTTATTAAATAAAAAATTATAGTGAGTGTATATATATATATATACATACATACATACATATGCATAATATAAATGAAAATAGTTAAAAGTATATGATAAAGTTCCACCAATTGGTTCTATGATTATGTCCTAAGATCATATTATTGCTTATATTTTCAGCACACATTAAACTCTCCATTCTATCTTCATTTATTCTTTGGTTTTTATATTTCATGTTTCTATTCTTAATACCTAATTAGCATAATTATTTACATTAATCTAGTTGAGCTTTTCGAAGAGCTGGAACGAAGGTATCAATCCACTTGAACTTTTTGAAGAAGTTGGGGAACTAAATTATGTTTTAATAATAACAATATTAGATCTATGCATGTTGACTTTTGCTTCTATATTTCTCACAAACATGACTTCCATCATTAAGTGAAGAAGTTAAAATTAAATATGGGGATTAGCTATTATTTTCTGACATTATTTCATCTTTTACTTGCTTATTCTCATGTTTTCTTAAAAAATATTTTTTTAAATCTTATCAGACTTAAACCTTCAAATGGCTTGCCAAATAACTCCTCAAATTTCAGTAAGATTTAACTATTATATATCAAACATTTCTCAGAATTTATTAGATCCAGATAATATTGGATTTACTAAATCCTACTTGAATTAAATCCAATCCGTTACCAAACACCCCCTTATAGTTCTATGCATTTCCATAGGAACAATAGATGGACCATCTATGAAATTACCCTTCCTCTTCAATCATTTGCAACATAGCTTGCACTGCATCAACTAATCTACAGATCACCAACTAGATTTTTTTTAATTATAATAGCTTACTCCACCTTATGCAACTCCAAACACAGCATGTCAAACTAATCAGAAAGAGATCATATCTTCCAGAATACAAATAAAAAAAAGTTTCAAAGCAATGCACGGACAGGGGGAAACAATAATCTCTTGGCAAAACAATAACAAACTACCAAAACATACCTGATGGCAATGCAAGAACTTAAAAATGCATCTACTCGACAGAGGAAACCAGAAAAGTCCTCAAGCGGAACTATACAATTCCACAAACAATTCGAATGCAACAAACAAGAGGGGAAAAAAAAAAAAAATTACAGAGCCCTTACCTCTGATCCGTCCCATAAGACCCGATTCGAGGGCGAATCGAGTTGTAAGGGAAGAAGTCACCGACATAGAGTCGTGATTGGAAGCAGCGCCAGCGATCGGATCCCTCGAGCAGAGGGAGAATCCGGCAGAGATCGGCCTCCACGGAAAAGGAACGAGACGCTTACCCGCAGTTCTAAGCATCTTTTACTACTCCCTTGCAGCGAATCGATCCTTAATCGACGTTTTCCTCCTCTGTTGAAGAAGTGGAATGCTTTCTTTTAAATGGGCGTTATGATTTAAATAATATTTTTTTTTAAATTAACTGTTATTTTTTTAAAATTATTCTAAGAAGATTCATAGTAAGATTAGTCTGATATATGTAAATGATAAATGAGAAAAAATTAATGTTTGAATCAATTAAATATTGCGAATATGAGATTTAATAAATCTAAGATTCTTAATTTTTATAATAATTTTAATAAAATTTACATTTTCATTTCCTATTAAATTGATATATTAAATGAATTCTATCTTTGATTCACATATATTGTGCAATAAAAATTTTATTTTTAATGTTTGATTAATTTAACTTCATTTTATGCATCATTTTAATTTTTGAGACAAATTATTATTATTATTATTTTTTCAAAACATTCATGTTCTACACTTTTAATAATAACCATATCCATTATAAAATACATTATAGCTATAACCTAACAACAATAACAAGCCAATCCCTTGGGTAATTAAATTTCAAATGAATCGTTAGATCCATTGTGTCATTAATTATCATTTAATTCGAGTATCAAGATTATTTTTTTTACATCTTAACCAAATCTTTTAGGTCTTCTAACTTTCTTAACATAGTAAATCTAAATTCTTCTCTGTCTAAATTGACAGACGCTTTATGTAAAATAAGGCATTTCTCCTAATCTTATCTACCTTTGACTACTCTTTTTATACTCATTTTGCATTCTATCTCTAAGGGTAAAAGCTCATCCACCGAGCATCCTCATCTCTGTAACACTTAACTTAGTCTATGTTTCTCTTTATTATTGATATTCTCGTATAAATCATTACTGGTCTTTTACAATCTTATAAAATTTTCCCTTAAGTTTAAGTGGAACTTTTTTATCACATAATGGGCCAGATGCATACATTATAGGCTATAACCCTATTGAACATTTTCTTGAGGTCTCAATATATTTGTAATATATATATATTGAAAGAAAGGATTCTTGTTAATATTAATTACCTTTTTTGTAATACAAAGAGAATAATTATTGGAAAGATAAGTTTTGTATATTAAATTGCTAACTCACAAGCTTTTCAGAATAAGATAAAGAGGGGAAATATAACCAGATTCCACCATATTGAAGATAAATGTTTTATTGTTTGGGAGATTTACATACATCCCATACAATTTTCATGTATTTACATATCCAACACCAATCTCTCTCTTTCTCTCTCTCTCTCTCTCTCTATATATATATATATATATATTTATGCAAACATTAAAATTTAAGTGTTAGATATATAAATACTGTAGTGAGAGAAGCTTAGTCCTCATCAGTATGGGATGCAGAATGAGTTGGAAACCTCCACATGAAGTCAGCCCAGGTGCTCTGGCCATCAGTTACTTCCTTCACCACCTTAGCAACTTCATAGATGCTCACACGGATTTGGACCTTGCTATCCCGCTCGCGAATCGTCACCGACGAGGTCGAGTCGACGGTGATGGCAAAGGGAACGCCGATTTCGTCCGTCCTCGCGTAGCGCCTCCCAATTGAGGTACCTTGAGGAGAAATTATGATGAACTATGAATAACCAAACATCTCCTAAGTTGTTTCTTCTTGAGGCATTGTAAGAAGAGATTCTTATATCACTATGATGAACTAGGCACAAGCGCAAGATAGAGCTTTCATCGGATAATTCTCGCACAAATGAAAATTGTTTTCAGTTTCTCATAGTTTGAACTGTGCCATCGAGTGTTTTCACAGTACTGTAGCTTGTTTTCATGATTTTGAAGTAGTATTTGCCATTATTTCAGTTCATATCTGTGAGAATATTTTGTAAGCATACCTGTGATATCAATAATATGAGAGATTCCAGCTGCCGTCAAAGATTTCGAAATGATTTTGGCCGTCTCATCAAACTCCTCATTCTTAACCAGAGGGAAAACAGTGCACTTAATGGGAGCTACGAGAGGTGGGAAGCGGAAAACATTCAGCTGCGCACCCTCTGATTTGCTTGGCCTTGTGTAGAAACAGTGCTCAAAAAGGCAGTAGATGATCCTTCCAATGCCAAAGGAAGGCTCAATAACAGAAGGTGTGAAGGTCCTCTGTGTTCCTTCTTCTTTGCGGATCGAGAGCATGTTTTCTTTATGAGAACTGATTTTCCAAGAGTGCAGACTTGGAATTCAGTTTCTCCTTTAGATTCCAGAGCAGCTTTCATATCCAAAGCTTCAGCTTCAGTCATAGCCTGATCAAAAGCAAGATATTGGGCGAATTGTATTGCAGAAAGGTAATGGTTGACAATGAGAAAGATAATTGTTTCTGACCTTTAGTGCTTCAGTTACCATCTTTTCGTTTCCCTTAAATGCAAGGCCAAGTTCTTTCTTTGATGGAGTGATCAGCAGTTTCTGTGTTCATGATATCAAAAAATAACCATGCTATAAAATAATAAGCTTCAAAGCAAGTTAAGGAAGACAGCATCAGTCTTTTTTCTGACTTTTAGAAAGGGAAATTTGACAGCTTGCCGAGAAAAAAACAAGTTCAAAGAAACAAAGTTGGCAATAACTCACCTCAACCTCTATAGGTTCTGGATACTTCTCATGAGCAACCAATTGAACGCCACTTTTCTCCTGTTAAAACTAATATATTAGAGCAAATTTAGAATATTTCCCAAACTTCAGCATAAATGATGGATTACAAAATGCAATACAATCATTAAGGAGCTTATGCAAAGACTTAGAATCAAAGAAAAGAGAGAAGAGTCATTAAGAAAATGGTTCTTGTTCAATATAAAGCCTAGAAAAGTAGACCAAACCAAAAAAAAAAAATAGAATGCATGGGAGAATGCTTAAATACTAGTTCAAGTGATATTACATTTAAAATTTGAAGCATGCATTTTGCATTCTGTAGCCAACCTAACAATTCTATAAGAAAGAATAAGAATATCTGCAAACTAATTTGCGGTGTGATGATTATTGCATAAACTGTGGTTGAACATTCCAAGAAAATTATAACTTACTGAATGAGCGCATAAATCATAAGCAGATCTATCAGCAATTCCAACACATTCAATCCACCCATACGAGTCTATCTCAGCATCCCAACAGTCTGCTGCATAGTGAGCCATCTCATTTGGTAAATGCTGACGGAAGCGAAGGCGGTCTTTGTCAATGGCTAGATGGGTCAGAAAGAGGTAAACTCTCCCAATGAAGTAGCCCAGAGTCTCATTATTAACAGTTCCCTAATGCAGAGAAAAGGAAACTACATCAAAAGAAAATAAAATTTAAAAACAGGAACTTAAAGACAATTGCAACAAGAAATATGAAGATAGTAAGCAGACCTTCCTAACTGCTTCACCAAGAACAACAGGTTTTGCAGATTCACCAGCCATTTGCAAGTCCCTAGGAAACATTAGGAACTCCAAGTCAGCCACATCACCAAATTTTGGATGACATTTGTCTTTAGGGTCAACAAAGTGCTCAATCTCAGCCAATGTGAACTCACGAACTCTTAACAGTCCTTGTCGAGGTGAAATCTGGTGATATAAATGGCTTAGTTCTGAAAAAAAAAAGAATTCGAACAAAATGATAACAGTTGGTAATAATTTAGTGCAGCACATCTGTCCACAATACAAGTTCTTTAATAGAAATAATAAGAAGATATACAACCTGCAAATTTTGAACTGACCCCACAGACAATTTTGATGTCCCAGTAGTAACTCCAAATTATTTCAAGTTAGGCAAGAAATTTTTTTTTCATGCTCATGCATTCATCCAGCCAACCTTACCACCAAAAATATTACAAATTCAAAGCAAAAAAATTATGTTGCTAAGAATGGTAGAAGAATAAATGATATTAGAACTACGACTTTAAACCAAATACAATTATAAATGCAACTTGGGCTACTTAATTGTGCTTTAGAAACCCCAAAATTTTCTTATTTAGATTAGGGATAGGATAATAGCCTTAGAAGCATTGACACTCACAAATAGGCGCCGTGCTCATGTCGGACAAGTGTCAAGCATGGACACAGTTCTGACAAACACGACCGGTTTGACATTGCAAAAATCCTGTATTTTCATTATAATATTGAACTCCAACATATTTCAAACATGATTTGAGAAAAGTAGGACATGACATTGTGAAATTTAGAAATCTGTGTATTGTAGTTGCATCTAAAACCTATTCCTCCCATTCTTAACTCTGCATTGAAGCTCCCTTTCTTTATCGGCTTGTTCATCGAAGCCGAAGTTGCAAGCCCTTGATTCTGAGCATTCCCATTGTCAAAGCCTGAGTAGAATTGAAGTTGCAAATCATCGAAGCCAACATCCTTGTTGCCAAGTTGAAGTCGGCCATGGAAGCCGAGCTTTGTCGAACCCTGGACCAAAGTTGAAGCTGAGCTTTCCCATTGCCTTAGTCATAGCCAACTTATTGACCAAAAACTCTAAAACCTGAGTATTAATAATAATTTTATTTATTTTTCCACAGAAATAATAAAAAAATGTACAACAAATTTGTTATAGTGAATTAGAAAATTTAATTTAAAATAGGTTATTGTGGGATCCGAAAATTCATCACCGACCTCTTCGATGAAAAAAGTGATTTAAGTGTCGGTGAAAATTTCAGAAGACAGATGAATAGTAGATAAGACACTACCCAGAGATTTCGTCCTCATTTTGTGAGGATTTTAGATCTTTGGGGTTTCCCAGAGCACTTATAGTTAATTACCTTTCGGTCGAGAAAAACTTTCGATTAAGTCTAGTCATTAGGTCCCTTGGTTCTGAGCATTCCCATAGCCTTAATCATAGCCAAAGATAGAGTCAAATTGTTCAAGTCCTATTTGACCAAAACTCTAAAACATGAGTATTAATATTAATTTTATTTATCTTTTCACAGAAATAATAAAAGAATGCAGCAAATTTGTTATAGTGAATTAGAAAATTTAATTTAAAATAGCAATTTAGTTATTTACTAGCACCAACTTATAGTAATGTATTTTCTATTTTGCTTGTAGTGATGATTATGTCATTGTATTTTACTTCATTATTTTAATGATGATATTTGTATTGATTTTTTTTTAGAGACCTTTTTTTTTTTTGGATATTTTGAATATAATATTAATATTGGAAAATATTTTTTATACTTACAAAATTTCTTTTATGAATTTAAAAGTGTAAACAAGTCGGCTTGAGCTCAAGTTCTAGTGAGCTTGAGCTTAGCTCGTGAAACAAAAATGTGGCTCGAACTCAAGCTTGAGTCGAGCCCATAAAATGAGCTCGAGCTTGACTTGTCGGCTTATCAAGAGACTCGAGAGCTCGACAAGATTGGCAAAATGCTGATGTTAAACTTAAGTTATCTTAATTAAGTTAATCAAACACTTAACAAAGTTTGATTAGCTTAATTAAGATTAATCACAATTAATGTATAATTAAACCTTTTAAAAAAATTAGTTCTATTAAATTCAATTAAATCAATCTTAATTAATCAGCCGAGGAGAGAGAAATCAGGGTAGTCAAGAAGTCAGCGAGAATGCCAAAATTGATGAGTGTGGGCTCCGAAAATTCGCCACCGACCTCTCGATGAAGAGAGTGATTTAAAGTGTCGAAGAAATTTTTAAAAGACAGATGAAATAATAGATAAGACACAACCCAGAGATTTCGCCCTCATTTTGTGAGGACTTTAAATCAGTTAGGTTTCTTATAGGTGCAGCTTTTATAATTAATACCTCTGATCTTGAGAAAACTTTCAATTAAAATTTGGTCGTTAGATTGTAGTGTGGCGTATAATAGCGACGTGTAGAGTTTTAGAATTTAGATTTATGAAATTCATTATATTTAACTTAAAGCGGATGGTGGAGCGAGATGATCTTGCGTCTAGATCTCGTAGTTCCGTCGTCCATTTGCCGATTCTAGTCTAGTTAGGAAATGTTGACGTGAGAAGGATCGCTTGTCGATAACCATGGGTGGCGTCGTTCGAAATCGCTATGCCGGGTGGTGTTTGTCTAGGAGGCATCTTAGTCTACCCATTATGAGAGAGATTTTGCTTTCTATAAAGTGCGCTTATAGTTCGCTGAAAAGTAATTGGGAAACATCTGAGTTCTGATCGTGGCAAGTGATATAATAGTCGTTGGCGATTTTGATCAGAGGACTACAGTGCGTAAGTGCTTCATCGCCTCTTGGTCAGCGCGGATCGAGGACCGAGCGTCTGTTGGCATAGATTGTTTGAGAATAAACTAATTGTGTCCATTTGCTTTGACTCCTTTGTGGTGAGTTTTCTTAATTTGTCGCGTCAGACAAATGACAATTCGGGAGAGTTGAATTTTTGACTTTAAATTTTTAATATTTGAATTTATAGCTTCGATAATATTTAAATTCTACATTTAGATTGATATTGATATAAGTCCAATTTGTTTTGAAATTATAATCATATTTTGATAAGTATCCTCCGATTAAAATTTTCATTTAACACAGTCATCATTGGGATGATTTATTGTTTCTCTGTTTCAGATCTTGTCGAATCTATTAATTTAATAATAAAATCGATCTTTGTATATGATAGATTAAAACTACCGAGATGTTTTATTAGGTAGGATATATTATAATAACATCATTAAATTTTTTAGGTTTTGTTAACTACTGATCACCAAGATTCGAGAATCAACCCATGACGTCGCGAATTCTAAGTTTAAGCATTCAATGTAGAGGCGTGCTCATTTTATTTGATCAACTTGAATTTAAACTTAAGGGGTTTGTATAATATTACTTGTTTTAACTGAATTTCATTGTAAGTATAATTTTTTAGATAAAATTTTGACAAGATTTAACCTCCGCTTATCACTACAGGGGAAACTGGCCACCGCACCGCCAAAGAAATATATGTATGGGTGGTGTACATCCGCGCATCGCCATCCCTATGTTAAGAAAGACATGTATGAGTCTCAAGTACTATGAAAGATATTTCCCATGAGAAAAGCGTTAATGTTATATATTCTGATGTCAAGTTAAAATATTAATTTTAGCTTTATTGCTAAATTTTCATTAAGCAGTTTATGAATCATGTCAGTGTAAAATTTGACATTTAGACATCCGTCGTCCCCATATACTTTGATATCTTTGGGCTTGCCCACGCCAAGAAAAGGCGTGTATGGTGGTATAAACCATTTGGCACGTTCATTTATCTTAAGAAAGGTATATGAGGGGCTAAGTGCATTAAAACATAACATCGCGCCAAGAAAGGCGTATGCATCTTATCTAATGTTAGTTAAATAACAATTTTATATTCAACATAGTTTCTTATTAAGTTATGGTCTACGCGGTTGGTGTGAAGTTTGGCGGTATTTCGCAAGGCGTGTCCGTTATAAGGGTTACTTTAGGTATCACGCCACGTCGAAAGAAAGATGTCTATAGTCAACAAGCAAATACAAATTTTCCCGTTACGCCAAGAAAGACATGTACGGGTACTTATGGTCAACACAGGAGCTTTGGCGGTGTCTTGAAGTGCATGGTGCTCAGCGCTCGCGACATGAATAATGGTGCCGTGAACAATGTCGAGCAATGGTTTCTTCTGATGCACACCCATTCTGATGCTTCTTCTGGACGTGAGTATTTATGAGAAAACCTGCAGACGCTGGCGATGGAGACGGGAGAGAGAGAGAGAGAGAGAGGGAGAGGGAGAGGGAGACCTTACGAGAGAGGGTTGTCGGCTGTAGGAGAGTGGGAGAATGGGAAAAATTAGGTTTAGGGTTTTAGGAGAGGTATTTATAGGATTTGTATTTTTTTTATTATTTTATTTGCTTTGGATTTTTTGACATATGCAATATAATGTCAAATTAAGGTTACTTTGATGTTCCGCGGTCGTTTGATCGAGCCGTTTAGTTTCGGCGTCAAGTAAATTCATTCATTATGTGCGTCGTTGCTTGCTCGATATTCGCTCGTCCGATTGGAAACGGTCTCATTTGATAGGTTTTGGCGTTTACGACGGAGTGATCAATTTTGAGCGAAGTCGTTTAACGCAACGGCTTCGACCTCGATATGCGTGTTCGCGTGGCCACTCTCGCCGTCGTCAAGCGAATTATGCAAGATGTCTATTCTGATCAATTTCAACATTCAGAACGCAATGGTGGAGTCCGTTTGTCGATCGGAGACCATTTCAACTGATTTTTGATGTTGTTGAGTGCGTTTCAGCTCCGATTTGTGGGCTGAAGATCGTTGAATTCACCTTGTCAGCTCGACTTGACTTATAACGCATGCATGAAGGTCAACAAATGCCCCCAACAAATATGATTCGCATGAAGCGAAGTATTTGTTAAAATTGACCCTTTGGGCGTCGGTCTTGGATCACTTCGACTTTCAACTTCCATTGGTTCAGAAGAACTTCTTCCTATCTACTCTCTGCGATGGGTTTCTAAAGTCTCTTTCTTTTCGTCTTCTGATTGGCTTTCTTAGACCCAACTTCATGCTTGTGGGTTGAATGGAGGAATCGGTTTGTTTGCTTTGAGATTTGAAATTCCTTATCCAACTTTAAAAGCACTTTGATGAAGGATTGAACGATTTGTATATTGACTTGTCGGGGAAGTGTATGTCGCTTTAAATCACTCTTCTTGGTTGTGAGACTCGTTGAATGGTGCATCTGATTGACCACCACTCATATTAGGTCATATTGAGTTATCAATCTAGCATTGTGTCTTTAAATGAATAACCATGAAATTCCTTTAGTTCGTCAATTACCTTTATCTGAACTATGAAATCGCTTCCTCGGTCATATATTTTCTGTTTTTGCGGACTTGATGAGGGACTTGACTTTGATCTGTGATTTGCGCTTAATCAGATCATTTGAAAAGAGATTGAAATATTATATTGTAGGCAATATATAGATTGATTTGAAGCAGTTCTAAATTGAGAATTTCCTCAGGTTGTCTTGGTACATCGATTGAGGGAAAAAATCTCTTGGATTTTGGTTGCTTCTTAAGTTGGATCGGTTTGAAATGAGCAGTATCATGATTGGATTCGAGCAAGGCTTTTCCTTTTCTTCGCTTGTTGAGTGAGAGAAGCGTCCTCTGACCATTTGTGGACTTGTTGAGTCGACCTTTAGAACTACTCGAATTTTGACTTAAGGCGTGATGGCTTGGCGGTCTTGTCATTAGGACGTGACGCTCTTTCACCGGTCTTTTCTTGCTTGTTGAGTGAGGAGAGTGACAACTCACCCACCTGGGCTTATTGAGTTCGACCTTTAGAACCCATTTCTGGACTTGAAAATGTAGGAGTTGGTGTTTTTCAACTTAGTTGATTGAAGCTTAGAAATTAGAGTTCTTGATCTTCGACATTTGACGAATCTTGGGAGGAAACTTTTGACATTTAGGATTATTTTTTCGTGCATTGAAGCAGATTCTTTTTGTTCTAGTAAGACCTACAACTTTTAACAATAATAGTTATAGATATATTCAAGGATCTTGTACGAGCTTCGATGTCGACTGCATCTGAAGCTCTCTGTTTCCAGAAATGATTGAACAACTTTGATTTATAAAAACTAAAAAAATGCCCCATGTCAATGGAGATTGCGGTAGTTATACACTGAGTTTGAACTTTTTTAATATAAATAAATGAGCTCGTTCTGATTATTATATACATTTATCTAAGAATCTCGGCTTAAAGCATGATGTCAACTTAGCTAAATATATAAAAATGGAGCACGATGTCTAACAGGATGAGGCTTTTGCAGTAACTTGAAAATACGTTCTCATTTTATTAGAGAATCTTCAAGTGGCATTACATATATAGTTGATATGAAAGCATTACTAGTGCAAGATTCATTTAAGTACTTATATATTTATCCATGGTCGGTTGTGATATTTCTTGAGATATCGGCGTTGATTGTGGCATCGGTCGTTGACCATTTTATCAATGAGTAGTAGACTCCTCCTTAACCTTCTCATGGTAAGAACCTTCCCAATTAACTTCAAATTTACCAATCTTGCGATGAGGGATGATTGACTTTCGACACTGAGAACCAATTCACCGGAATGTCCAGAGGCGTCTTTATTGAATGCTTTGGATATCCTCGCTAGGTAAATTTTAAACTTTGTTGAGCTTGAGTAAGATTGAATTGGACAGCTACTCGAAGTGATGACAGCTCAACTTCTAGTGGCAAAATAGCTTCAACTCCAAATATTATAATATAAAGAGTGGCTTTGGTTGGCGTTTTATAAGTTGTTTTGTATGCCCAGAGTGCTTCCATCATTTTAGTGTGTCACTCTCTTTTATTCTTCGTGGGAATTTTTTGAGCAGCTTTACCACTATCTTATTGAAAGTCTCTGCTAAACCATTGGCTCTTGGATTATAGATTGATGAATCGTCAATCGATTTTGTCTGCGTCGAATCGTATATCTTCGCACTCTTGAAAGCTGGACCGTTGTATGAAATGATTCGTCGTCCACGAATGACAACATTGTTTGTGAAGAAGTCGATGACTCGATATGACTTCCTTAAATGGCGGCCTCAGCAAAAAGTAGTCGATGTAGAATGAATCGATGTCCGATGATGGAGGATCAATCGGTCTAATTATATCATTGACTTTCGAGCGGCGGGACACTATTGTTGGGTGTAGAGGATTCGAAGGTTGATGAATGAATTCCGTGGACTTGACATTCATGATATTTCCGGTAAGCTTTCATCGATCTTTCACCATTGAAGGTCATAGTATCCTATCATCTTAATTTTTTGTTGCCATTTTAGACTTGGTATGCCGCAAAGATTTCATGAATTTCGGACATAACTTTATTAGCTTCATCCGTCCCTAAACATCACAACCACATTTGCTCAAAGGAACTACGGTATAATGTGTCATTAACATAAGCATATCGTAGGATTTTTTTTATAATTTGTGTGGCTCGTGATTTATTGCTCGACAATTTGCTTTTCTTAAAATAATCGATGAAGGGTTGTCTCCAATCATTTGGCTCTTCCACTATGAAAGCTTTGCATGATTTGTTTGCAATACTTTTGAGTTTTTCTATCTCTTGTACTTGTCGTTCTTTAGGAGAGTGAGGAGCACTTTGAATTGCTTTCTGTTGGCTTGAGTTTGATGTTCCATTTACCTGCAGAGAATATGAATTTACTAGTTGCAAAACTCGACAAGTGGATACTTCAATCAACACATCGCCGTCGTCTGTGTTCGCCATTTCTTTTGCTTGGCTGACAATCTACTTTTCTATTCGACCGGAGTTAGTTTAATATTTAGAATTTGCTTCATGAGCAATCTACTTTATGATAGTATGTCAATTCAAGCTTATTAATCTTATAGAGACCCAACACTTGATTGATTATCAATTGAGAGTCTCCAATGATTCTTAAATTTTGGATGTCAATAACAACAGCTTCTTCGAGACCTGCTACCACTATCTCGTATTCAGTTTCATTGTTGGTTCTTGGTTCAATCAGCCTGTATGAACGCCTCATTATGCCACCTTCCGGTGTTATGAAGATGAGGCCAACACTGGCTCTTGCTTTTGGCAGGTTTGCGGGTTAAGCAGACTTAATAGAAGATGCATCGTCGAAATAAATTTCCCAGATCTGCAGCCTTTCTCTTTCATGAATAAGCAGAATATGTTCATCAGGTAAATCATCATTGACTTTGAATTTCTTTGAATAGGATGCACACCGAGAAAATCTGCTAGTATTTGCCCCTTAATAGCTTTTTTGAGATACATATGTAATATCGTACCGCAGTCGCTATCAGCAACGCTTCAACGCCGGTCTTGTCATCAAACTTACGGATCGATCTTTGAGATGAGTGTTATCTTATGTGACAACATGTAATGTCAAGTTTCGGCAAGATCGGAGCAGGTGTACTTCTCGATCGAGTACTTTGCTCAACTCTATCAATCTTGATAGATCTGATCTGACATTTTTCCTTGCCTTCTTCATTGTGTTGTGCGAGCAATGCTCTGAGGGATTCTTCTAACGCAGCTATATACAAAATGAGAGGCTTCCAGATTGGCACCGCTAGAATTGGTGGATTTAAAAGGTATCTCTTGATGTTATCGAATGCTTCTTGACATTCGACGTCCCACTTAAATAATGCATTCTTCTTCATCAATTTAGCAAATGGTTGACACCTGCCCGACAAATTTGATATGAAGTGCCTGGATGAATGTCAAATGTCCCTGCACGGAATTAAGTTGACGAAGATTCTTTGGCGGTGGCATATTCACTATCGCTTCGATTTTATTAGGGTCGATCTTAATTCCTTTATGTCGTACCATATAGCTAAAGAACTTTCCAGATGAAACCCCAAATGCACATTTAAGAGGGTTCATCTTGAGATCGTACTGCCTAATCCTTTTGAAGACCCTCCTCAGGTCACCAAAATGATATTTTCGATCTATGCTCTTGACGATGAGGTCATCTACGAGTGTTCTACTTTCTGATGAATCAACTCATCAAAGATGTGTGTCTTTAAAATAACATTATACAATAGATTATATACCAAAGAAGGTGAAAGATGTATGTATAAGTTAGCCAACCAAAGAGATAGGAGAAGTAAAGACATAGTTAGTGAGGGTATTAAGGATGAAAATAATAAAGTCTTTTTAGAAAAGATATTGAAAATAGGTGGATGAGGTATTTTAATAAACTTTTCAATGAAGGATCCGAAAATCGATTGATTTTAACATATCCTAAAAAATAGAATTTTATTTTTATCGTCGATTAGTAAATCAGTTAGTGAAGCTTTAAAGAAAATGAAATGTGGAAAAAACAGTAGAGACCGGATAATATTCCAATAGAAGTGTGAAAATATTTAGGAGATCAGGAATTTCTTGGCTTACAAATCTTTTAATGTTATTTTAAAGACTAGAAAGATGTCGGATGAGTGGAGAAAGAGTTTGTTGGTTCTATATTTAAGAATAAAGGTGATGCACAAGTGTGCAAATTATAGAGAATTAAATTAATGTGCCATACATTAAAATTATGGGAGAGAGTAATTGAGCATAGGTTACGATGTGATAGAAGTTTCTCCTGTCAGTTTGGTTTCATGCAGTAGATCTACTATGGATGTTATACATTTGTTAAGAGGTTTGATGAGAAGCATAGAGAAAGAAGGATCTACATAAGATATTTATTGATTTAGAAAACTTATGATAAAGTTTCAAGAGATGTTCTTTGGAGAGTTCTGTAACGAAAATGAGTTAATATTGGTTATATTCAAGTCATTAAGGATATGTATACTAGGCATTACTTGTGTCCAAACACAAGGAGGATTGACAAAATATTTTCCTATTTGTTGGATTACATCAAGGATCACTTTAAGCCCTTATCTTTTACTTTAGTTATGGATGTTCTTCTTAGACATTTACAAGAAGATGTTCCTTGGTGTATGCCTTTTCGATGACATTCTTCTTGTTGATAAGACTAGAGAGGAGTCCAATAGAAACTTGAATTATGGAGGTCAACTTTAGAGTCTAAAGGTTTTCGTTTAAGTAGATCTAAAACTGAATATATGGAGTGTAATTTTAGTTGTAGAAGTTATAGTGATAATGTTGTGACATTAGGTGAACAAGTCATTAATAAGAGTGAGCATTTTAGATATTTAGGCTCTATTATTCAAAATGATGGTGAAATAAATGGAGATGTTATTAGTAGAATTCAAGTTGGATGGTTGAAGTGGAGGAATGCATCGGCCATTATGTGATAGAAAAGTTCCAAACTTAAGGAAAAATTTTATAAGATGGTGGTAAGACTGCGATGACTTATGTGCGAGAATGTTAGCCAATAAAGAAGCATAAGACTAAGTTAAGTGTTACGAGATGAGGATACTTAGGTGGATGAGTGGCTTGACTCTTAGAGATAGAATGCAAAGTAGTATAATGTCGGAAAAAGTTAGTAGCTCAGGTGGTAGATAAGATTAGGGAGTCGCTTAGATGGTTTTGTACATAAAGTGTCGTCAGATGACGTTAAGAAGAGTAGATCATTAGATTTCTTATGTTAAGAAAGGTAGAGGTAGACTAAAAGACTTAGTTAAGATGTATAAAAAATGATCTTAGTGTACTTGATTTAAATGAGAATTTGACACATAATAGAACCTGATGGAGCGAAGGATTCATGTAGCGACCCCAATGGGATTAAGGCTTGTTATTGTTGATATGTGTTGTTGTTTGTCTCTTGTGATAGGTCATCCAAGCATTCTTTCGATTAATCAACTCATCAAAGATCGTGTGTGACCCTCGATATGTAGCTCCGATTCTTTCAAATAGATGTATAGGTATATATCAATTGGCGTCCTAAATGATGTGTGCTTCTCGTCTTCGGGAGCCATCTTGATTTGATTATATCCCGATGATCCATCCATAAATGATGTGTGCTTCTTGTAGCCTTATCTCGAGGCGTCTCCATCGATTTTGGGGCTTAGTGTGGGGCCGAGCGTCAATCGAAACGATCAAAATCGAGGAAGATTGTTTAGGTTGGTGATGGGATTCCGGTGTGGGATCGAAATTTCACCATCCTCTTTTGGAAAAGAAAAGAGTTGTTTAGTCTTTGGTGAAAATTTGAAGAAGAATAGTGGATAAATTATCAGAGATTTCATCCTCATCGGTGAAAACTTTTATATCTTTAGGTTTATAGCATGAAACTTATAGTTAATTACTCCCCGTCTTGAGAAGCACTTTCATTAAAAGGAGTCGATGAGTGTTAAATAACAAATATATAATTTGACACGCGGAGGCGAACCACGAGAGAGAGAGAGAGAGAGAGAGAGAGACCTTACGGGAGAGGGCTGTCGACTGTGGGAGAGTGGGAGAGTGGGAAAAATTAGGTTTAGAGTTTTAGGAGAGGTATTTATAGGATTTGTATTTTTTATTATTTTATTTGCCATAATTTGAATTTTCGCGACATCATCAATGATATATATGTTGATTTTAGGTTACTCGATCTTACGGGAGCGAGCGATCGTTTTGAGATCGAGCGTTTGGTTTAATCGGCGTCAAATCGGCATCAATTTCAGTTCAAATTTGTGCGTTGTTGCTTCCACTCGCTCGATATTCGCGTAGACTCGTTCGAATTGAGCGCGGATAGTCTTATTTAATAGGTTTTACGTTTTATTAACGGAGCGATCAATTTATGAGCGAGTATTTTGGCAACATTGCGGTTTCCGACTCGATATGTATCGAGGGGTGACCTCTTTGATCGGTTGGCCGTCAAATTATGCAAGATCGACCGTCATTATGGCGTTAAACGCGATGGAGGAGTTCGTTATTCGTCGAGTCGTTTCGATTTTGATGCCGTCGAGTGCATTTAAACCGATTTGCGTATTGTTGTATCGATTGCCGATATTCAGCATACTGTTCGAATTAAGCATAACGATCTTATTGATAGGTTTTGGCGTTTTGAAGCTAACGCAATCAATTTAGGAGGATGTCATTTGAGCAACATCGAGCTTCGACCTCGATATCGTGTAGCATCGGCGGCCTCGATCGATTCTACCGTCGAATTATCAAGATGTCATTCGATCAATTTTGACATTACGAGCGATGCGAGTCGGTTCGTCGATATTTCGTGATGTTCGGCGCTTTCAAATACGTTTACTCAATTTGCGTCGAGCTCGTCAATTCATGAGCTCGACTTGACTTATAGTGCATTCATGAAGGTCAACAGAGAGGAGTAGCTAAACAGGAGAAAGATGAATGACATGACATAATGTCAACTTTTAATGAGAAACATGGAAGGGCAACTTTATGGAAAACAACTTTTTAGTTTTTTTATATTCACATGATATTATATACATTAAAATAACTTTTAAATATAAAGAAAGTTTTAAATATATAATAATAAAATAATATATATACTATATTTATTGAGCTAGCTCGATGAGATGAGTTGTGAGCCAGAAACCATGTTAAGCTCAAGCTTATGGCTCGATAAGCTTGACTCGTGATCAAGCTAAGTTCGAGCTGGCTCGGCTCACTTACACCTCTAGATGAATTCAACAGAGAATGGTGAAAAGTTATATATTTTATATTAATAATTTATTAATTATAAAAATGAATCCATGACATCTCATATCTTACTTTTCAATTATGTTGTGTAATCATGTCTGTGTCCCCATGGAGGTATCTGTGATTTATAGATAATAACATGAATAACATGTTGCTTTCACCCAAACATAAGCTAGATCAAACATCCAAAATGAATAGAATATAGGTTATTAATGAAATGTATTGAATATTAATTAATTAGTGCACTGACAAATGCTGGGGAAATAACATTGTTGGCTTCAAAGTATGATATATGTTCTAGAATGCATTGCCATTCAACACCCAAAAAAAAGATATTTTGGTTTTAGATGAACTCAAAACTTTCGACACGAAAGAAATAAAAAGGTTAGTAGAAAAGACAAATAAGCTTCCAAAAAACCATTCTACACGAGATATAAATAAATAATATAGCTGCTTGCCATCTAAGTTTGGTGTTGAAGATGGAAGATCCTCATGTAACACTTACCAAGAATAAATGAAAGAGAATTCAAGAAACAACCCCCCAATAGTGGGCATAAGTCAAATTATGATGGAAGAAGCCTAAGAGCTAATAGTTCTAAAACAAGGATGGTGACTATTGGGAGGTAAACTTAGGAAACAAATTCACATAGCCCAAAACACACCACCCCTCCTTTTAAGTCCCCTAGTTGCACTGATTAGAGTACTTATCGGATTAGACTTGGCTTGGATAAATTAAAAATTATTCATGTTCGGTTCAAGTTCAAGCCAAGCTTTCATATATGGCTTGTTTAATTTTATTTATGTTCAAGTTTGGCTTGTATTTGGCTTGTTCGAACTAATCAACCAAAATAAAAAATATATTTGGCATTTCCAAGAATCAACCCTTCGATATACTTTTATTTATTATAAAAACATTTCCAAGGTTGCAAAGTAGGCCATAAAACTTCATTAGTTAGCTGTTTGGAATCCACTGTTTTATATAAGAATTTTTTTATTCTAATTTACTTCATGGGACATGGTTTCAATGATTTTTAGATGGAAATAAGCTTCCTCCTACTTGATCATGAAAAAAGATACCAAAAAGAGAATGATTTGTAAAACAATGTAAGTATCTAAAGATTCTTTGCAATTTTGCTTTTGAATCTATTAACATTTTCTTCTTCAATGCAGCTTACACCAAGAGGGCAGCTATAACTGATATATAGAAAGTGTTAGTCAATGTTTCTTATTCTTGCTTATAAAATCTCTGCAATGAATCTGTAGTTTGATTTAGTGATGGGGTGGAAACTTCTCCATGGAGAAGGATAGCTTCCAGAACACTCTTTAAAGTCAGGAATCAATAAGATCTTTTTAACGAGCATATACAATGATCGCAACAAAAAGCAAAGCATATTCTATACCTAAGATGATCACAAGCTGGGAGCGGCTAGCAGAAGTCGAAGAGGAAGAAGAGTGAATTCGACTAGGAAGAGGGAATGACTAGTTGGAACCACGATTTACCTCCAGTCTGCCTCATGAATCGACTAAGAGGGATGGAGCAGCCAGTGATAGTCGATGAGAAAGTTGAAGGAACGGCTGGCGGAAGTCGAAGAGGGGAGTTTAGGGCTTTGAGGGACAAAGTCGACTTACGGATTTAGAGAGAAAAATGCAAGAATTGCCTTTTTTAAGGAGAAGCCGTGACACTAACTTGCTTACTAAGGCCACTGAGCTGGGCCACCTGGTTTTGTCAAGCTATTGCTCATAAACTGGGTCACATTCATGTTTGATTCATTTAACTTTCGAGTTTTTAAAAATTGTTCAAGTTTATTTATTTATTAATTTGAACAAACATGAATGATCATTAATCGAGCTGAGTTCCAATCATTCAATGAGTGCATTGGTTCATTTAAAGCCTTAAGAATGATCAACCGAGATAGTGGAATGCACTTTGATACACAAATCCATATAAGCACTCACCTTTGCTGCCTCAGTGCATTTTCCTTTTTTAATCTAGCACTAAAAATAATAATTGATAAATAAGTATTGTCAATGGAAATTTTCAATGGAAAAGCATCCACCCAACAGAGCAGCCCAACTTTTTAAGGTAACAATCAATGTTTCTAAAACATTCATATTAGTTTAAAGCTACATTTGATATGAGTTTAAGTTTAGCAATACATTTTTAAAAAACTTTCAATCAACTAATTCTCCTCCTATTCATCATCTTGTCACACTAGCTTCAGCTCTAAGCATGTTAATACTTTATTCATTTCACAATGTACATGTTAAATTTATCTCAACATAATTTCCCTTACTGTATCCAAGAAATATGCCACTCCTACCCTTTCTAACATTCATTCAAACAAATTTCACCCTCCCTCCATTTGCAACACACCCATCTTAAAATTCTTATACATTTCATAGAGAATTTTCACAAAGAAAGATCACAAGTCAACCCAATCGTTGGTTTAACTGGGAGCACTGAAAGAACTTGAGCGTCATATAAGGATTTCAGTTCACGCAATGCTGACAATAAGTGCAGCTTAATCAAATGGATATTTCCATGCTTTCTCACATTCTTAGGTTTTTGGATGCAAGGGATTTCAGTGCACGCAATGCTGACAATAAGTGCAGATTAATCAAATGGATATTTCCATGATTTCTCACATTCTTAGGTTTTTGGATGATTAATCTCCTAGTATTACATACTTCCCCTGTAGACGCTAAGGTAATGTGTTTTGTTCCACTATTAAGATAGTAAACAGGGTGCAAAAGCTGCCAATTTAGACTTTAACCTATCAAATGCAAAAGCTGCCAGCATACACTCTTTGAACAATTCAACTAAAAAGAATAATAGAACTGGATATACGGTGGTGATTCTAAGCAGCTGATTTGCTGATATGGTTGCACATTCCCAGGAAGTAAGGGAAGCAAACCTCATTTCTAAAAGCCTGTCCAATCTGAGCTGCTGCAAATGGAAGTTTCTTACCATTGTAAGAATACAGATCTTTGAAGTTGACAAAGATGCCTTGTGCAGTCTCCGGCCTCATATAGCTAAAATTTAAATAAAAAAAGAATACAAGAAATTAGTGACAAAGTGAGAGCCAAGAAAACAAAACAGATCTTTAGAAAGCAATGAGTCTCACCCAGGGCTTAAGCCAGATGGGCCAATCGAGGTTTGAAACATTAGATTGAAGGGGTAAGGATCAGATAGAGGATTCTTTGTATCAGGAGCAGTAATGCCATACTCCTTTAATCTAGCCCCAAGTTCCTCAGCAGACAAATCATCCAACACAGCCAAAACATGCTTCAATTCAGAAATCTTCTCAGCAGACAGACTAAGATCCTTCTCGAGTTTGTCTTTGCAATAGTCCTTGAGTAAATGATCAGCCCGGTAGCAGGTCCCTGTCTTTTCATCCTTCACCATATGGTCTGTAAACTTTTCTACATGACCTGATGCTTTCAGAACTATCTCTGGTGTGACACAGGGGCAATCTACCTCCAACATGTTTTCCTCCAGGACAAAATGCTACGAAAGCAAGGGAAAAAATTAATTAAATGCAAAACAAGCACATTTTCAAACTCTGAATAATTAATCACAAAGTACGTCAAATACAGAACTTTTTTTTTTACCAGAGCAACCAATTTCTAACTATGCTTCTCCTCAGGAAAATGCATTGGAATCAAGAAAGAAATAAGATACATGCTTAGAAGTACAAATTGTAAATTAATATATGGAGAAAATCATGAACAAAACACATGCAGAAGTAAAGAAAATTTTGAAAATTCACATATCGATCATCGTCCCCCAAAAAACACTAGGCATATACACTTCAAATACCAATATTGATCGGTCAACCACAAAATTTTAAATATAAATTACTGCTACGATCAGATCAGCAACAGTTCATAACAAGCCCATGCTGAAGTCCTGACCTGACGCCAGAAAGCGAGGACATTAGACTTGACGCGCACCCAAGAGGGCCGTAGTCGTAAAGGCCGGCTACCCCTCGGTATATCTTGAAAGAAGGAATATAGAAGAGCCTGCTCTGAAGGCTATTCACAACCGCTTGTCGGAAAGCCTCGCGGTCACCTGCGCCGTCACCGTTACTGCTGATAATGGCATGAAGACACTTCGCCACGGCGGAAGCCTCGGCCTTCAGGGCCCTGAGGGTCTCCACCGCGGCGTTGATCTCTGGTTTCTCGGCACCCTCTGCCTTGAGCTTAAGGACGGCCTCTGCTTGAGCGTCCACGGCAGCCTGCTTCTCGGCCAGGTCGCCTCGAAGGGTCTCCTCAGAGGTAGAGACTTCCATGGGCAGCGTCGCAGCAGTGAATGAATGGCGGAAGATTGGCAGAGTGGAGCGGACGAAAATTTTAAGTGAAATTTACATATATATATATATATATATATATATATATATATATATATATATATATATATATATATATATAATATTTATGTATTTATATATTTCATATTAAATTTAAATATTTATAAAATTAATATTTCTGCTATGTAGAAAAAAAATATATTTCACTTAAAATAATAATCAGATGATATTTTTATATAATAATAAAAATTTAAGTATTATTTAAATAAATTTTCTAGTTATATATAATTTCTCATTTTTTTATTTGGACGTTTACTTTTGCAAGCCTGCGGTTCTTAGCCGGCATATAATTAACATAAGAAATTCATGACGTATTTAATATTTATTTATTTTATTTATATTTGTATATTTTTCTTATTTTAAAATATATTTATCTGATATATTCTTAAATATTTTTATTTTTAAAATAAATTTTATTATTTAAAAAATACTTAAAATAATTTTTAAATATTTAAAAATTATTATTCTTGTATTATCATCATCATATAAAAATAAAAATAAAATATTTTTAAGATATGGAATATATCTTATTTTAAATTAAAATATAAATAAAAATAAAATGATATTTAACTCTTTCTACAAATTAATATTTGTAAGTTATAAATAAAAATAATGCTTTCTTCTATGTTACAAACAATGTAAAACAACTTTGAAGCTCTAGTATACATGCTAAATTTTTTGATGCTATGTTGCTATTACTAAAATTAATTATATAACTCACATTTTAGTATTAGAGAATTGACCTAATTGTTTAACAAAGATTTATTATAGACTGAAGTAGTAATATTAAGATTTTATAAAATAGAGATATATTTGTCCAAAATATTGAGAAACAAGAGTGTTTTTAGGATTTCAAAAAAAAAAAAGTGTAAATATGCATTTTAGGTTGAATGTACTTATTTATAAAGTAAAATATATAATTATCTTTATTTATTAAATTTTAAAATTGCTATATTTTTTACAACAAAATTAAATTATTGAGAGTTTTACACAAATAGTCAAATAAATTATTTATATATGTCAGCAAAAAAATTCACCTCTTAATTTGAGGATTAATCTAAGTCACACATAAGATAGAGCCTCAATGGTGATCGAGTTATCAAATATAAGATGTGAGAATATAGTGATATTAGACATACTAAGGAAAAATCACCCAATAGTTCACTTACTTAAGAGTCCTTGGATGGTCCAAATTTTTTGAAGCACATAAGTATTGGCAAGTTTAGTTCCAAAACCTAAGTAACATCCCATCTCAACTAAACAATGACTTAGGCTTCGTTTGGGAGGGCTTTTTTAGTGCGTTTTGTGTTTGAAAACGTGAATTTCTGATTTTGATACTCGTTTGAATAGTGTCTTTTGAAGCTGCGTTTTAGCTGTCTATTTGAAAATTAGTTTTAAGCAAAACAGTAGTTTTTGAAATACTTTTAAAGCGCTTTAGAATCCAAAAGCTTGGCCAAAGAAAACTTATTCTAGTTTAAATGGGTTCAAAGATTCAGAGTATTTAAGAGCTCAAAATTTTGCTTCTTAGCTTACCCCAAACGTGATCCAAAGATCACTGAGGCATTTCAAATGGGCTTAAATTTTGATGACTAGTTTATTAACATCACATTTGAACTTCTAATGTATATTTAGGTCATTGAAGAGTACGATCATCACCATTGGTTGGTAGCATATGCATTCCTCTAGCCAAAAGATAGGACTTCATAGAAATAAATGTCTATGAAAGATGCATGTTTTCATATTTTAATGCTATCTTAGTGTCAATATATATAGGTGATAGTCATAAATGAGAACATACTATGGGTTGATGTGATTAGGGTTGTCAAAAGCTCTTGTTATGAGCATCGTGTTGGATCGTTATGTAGCTCGTGTTTGGCTCGTTAGTTACTAGCGACGAGCATGAATAATCATTTGTTTGATCGTGTTTTTCGATTTAGCTTCGAAATAAAAAATTATATTATATTATTATTATTTATTATTATTATTATTTATTATTATTATTATTATTATTATTATTATTATTATTATTATTATTATTATTATTATTATTATTATTATTATTATTATTATATAAATAGGAACACAATTATTTATCACAAATCTGGCGTAAACGGTGGTTAAACTTTTATTATCAAAAGATTGGCGAGTTGAATCCTCCGTCGTATAGATTTTTTGGATTATTGCGTTTTGAGCCAATTTGAACAGAACAGAACAAAGCGATTTTCAAGCGAGCGAGCGATTGAAATTTTATTTGACACGACACACATAATAAATTTCAAACGGTAGACATGAACAAGAGTTACGGCTCGCCAAACTTGTTTACACCCCTAGATGTGATGTTGATTATCAATTTTAGTATAGGCATAGTGAAGTTGTACTTATGGTAGGCCTTATAGGGATAATATTGTAAATGCTATTTACATTATTTTTCCCTCAAATGAAGCCCACCTTGATTAACTTGTTTGTTTGCTTTTGTTTCAATTGTTATATTTTCTTCAATTTTGAGATGCATTTATCTCAATGAATGCAAGATTGTAACCACAACAATCAATTATAAATCTATAGACAATCTCATTAGAAGCTTATTATACTATTTTTCTAGTATGCCTATGTCCATGAAAGATAATCCATATATTTTCAAAATGGCGCCCTTAGTTTTTCCATTTTAATTTTAAAGAATACATTAGCAATGAAATTTGGATAGTAATCACCTCCATACCTAAATTTTTCTTATTTTAACTCATCTATAATGTTTTGATTATCATCTCTTTTGGGATTAGTTTTATTGGAAAGCCAACATCATTTATTAGGTATCATCATAGCCAACATTATCTCCTAGAATTCTAGCATTATTTTCATTCACCATAAAGTAATCCTTATAATGAATTAAGGGAATGAAGAGTCCATATATAAAACTTCTAATATTAATCTTTTATTTTATAGTGGTGTATGAGAGCTCTATCTTTTATAGATATTTTCAAATAGTTCTTAATTTCTTTTCTATTTAAAAGATGAGCATTTACTAGATCAATCTATAGTTTGTTAGTAGGATCTTATAAATTTATGAAATGGAATCCTTCCATCCATTTAGAAGAGGAGCTTCTACTTAAGCATCACATTCATAAAGGCTACTAAGAAATAGCTTGAAATCACAAATGACTCATTCGTTCTTAGGGTGTCGACTAGGCTTTGAACTTAAGATCCCTAAAATTAATTAAATAAAATCTCTTGAATTGACAACCTTTATATAGAGGGATGTATTTGATATTTAACTTCTCAATATTATGGCTTAACACGACCGTCTTTCATTAACTTTTTGAGAGAGATTAGAGTGTTGTCATATATTATTAGAGGGAGGAACTAGTAATCTTAACTAGAGAGATTAATGCCATGAGTTCAAATTCAAATCATACTTAACAATGTTTGTTTAAGCTTATGAGTTGACATATTCCTTTTAGTTATAAAAAAGAAAAAAAATTTCTCCAAGCCCTTCAATATTTCCCTTAAAATAAGGAACAAATCATAGAGAGATGAGTGCATCACAATTTTTATCTTGCCTTTGAAAGATTGTGTCCTTGTCTTGTTTGAGTGCACTAAGGGAGATCCCCCTAACATGAAGGGTTAAATCATAATTCATCTCAACTCATGGCAAAGAAATCATATGGTTGGTTAATTTGCTTATCAAGATGCATGAAAAAGATGAATATAATATTGTTTTAACCGAATCCTTTAAAAAACAAATTTTTTTTTTCTTTTTAGGTCATGAAGAGCCTCCCTAATCTTTATTTAAATCATCAAAATATAGGTCATCAAAAACTAGTTCTAGGAAAGCAATTTTAAAGCCCCTAC
Source organism: Cymbidium sinense (assembly GCA_021442155.1). Lineage (NCBI taxonomy): Eukaryota > Viridiplantae > Streptophyta > Magnoliopsida > Asparagales > Orchidaceae > Cymbidium > Cymbidium sinense. Next base: position 274,500 of record JAKCPB010000223.1, on the reverse strand, counting down.
TAGAAAGAAAAAAAAAAAAAAAACTCCTTCAAGCTTTTGTATTCATGCATGAAAATATTTTTTTAAAGTTAGCTCCAACATTTTCCAAGTTAAATAAAATTATCTTTTTGTTTGGTCACTATTATTACAAAATTCAGTAGGAATATTGAAATTTTACCACAATATATTCTCGCAGAGAGTTGATGTAGCACATCATTTAAATACTAATATCTAATTAGGAATTAGATGAAATTTATTGCTCGTTGCGAGATGGTTGGTGAAATCGTGTCCAATCGAGTCATCCTATCTCATATTGATTGACCCTAGAATACATTGGACACTAAAATCTTCTTCAGCTCAAAATTGTAGAGATATAAAGATAACATTACGTTAGCAAGTTTAATCGTGAATTTTACAATCATTAAATTTATTTTGAGATGAATATAATATATAATTGATCAATCAAAATCTATATTGCACTCATCTCTAAATAAATCTTATGACTACAAAGCTCATCTTAGTAAATTTAAGTCAATTGATCCATGCACAAACTTTTGGCCTACTATTGGGAGGCTCAAGAGAAACAATGAATTAAGACTCAAATTTAAAAAAAATGATTTCTTCCTGGAAGAATAAAAACAGAACTTGGAACAATTATGAAAATAACATGCTTATCTGACTGTACAACTGTTAATCTGCAATAGCTATACATTTGCAGTTTGTAAGCAGGCAAAACAAGCAAAACAAAACTCAGGCTTGAATAAACAAACTATTATATTTATGAAACCTTACATTTGGTTCACTCTTCTCATAGCATTGATAACATCAAGAACCTGTTCATCATAGAAAAAATCTTTAGAATAAAAGGAAATAGATTTCTCAAATATTGTCTTCTACACAACAATATATCATGCATTCTATATTTGTGTTAAAAATTCCATGCCTCTTATCTTCCATAACTTTTCTTGATTTTTTTCAACTAACACATCTAACATTTGCAAATGGCATGAAAGAATTCCAGTGGGACCTCATCTTAAATGTCTTTTGCAAGCAAAGCATCCTTATTACCATGATAAGAAGTTATAATACTAATATTGATCCTCAATATAATCATACTGCAATGAAAAGCCTTTGGTAATTTACTCATGGGTGGCAATAGGGTTTGTTTGTAGGTGCTAGCAAGTTTCGTTAATAAGGGCCTTGAAAGTTATTGTCAAAATATTAGTTTCAAACCACTCATACAGCATAATAAACCCATCCCACAAACTTGGAGGAAAGCACAATAATAATAATAATAATAATAATAAGTTTTTGGTTGCTTGATGAGAAGTTTAACTCTAGTAGGTGCAATTACTGTCTTCGGCATATGTTTTCTTATTAACTCTTCCTAAAATAATTATCATAGCACTCTGTTATATGCAATTATTAGATTTAACAAAAATAATAATAATTTAAAGATTCTTTCAAAGTTAAATGCACTTGTCAATTTATTTCCTTACCATAAGGATCAAGTCAATAAGTTATACTAATACAAACATGATTTTTCACAAACTTTATAAATTACACTCTACCACAATTTTAATGTATGAGTTCAACTCCAATATGTGGGATCCGAAAATTCGCCACCCACCTCTTTGGAAAACAAAGAGAGAAAGAGTTGAAGTGTTGATAATATCGAGATGAAGAGTAGATAAGAGACAAGAGATTCGTTCTCATTTGGTGAACTTTTTATGGTTCTGCTTCAAGTTTCTATAGCGCTATAATTACCCTCTCCCAATCTTGAGAAGACTTTCGATGCGAATGAATCGAAAGAACGAGTATATAATCGATGAGTGGAGTTTAAGCTTATGAAATTTATTATTTTAACTTAAAACTTTTGTGAACGCGTGATCTAGATCCATTCAGTCAGTTATTGGTCCCGATAGAGGAGGATCGACGGCGATCCTTAGCAAGAACATACGGTACGTCGTCCATTGTAGACGTGGAGTTTATCTAAGAGGACAAATATAAGTCAACCTTACTAACATGGCTTTTTGCCCAACCAAATATTCTACATTTCACACTCAAAGAAGAAAAGCTGGAACATACAGTAAGGTGGTGTAATATCATATTAATCACCCACCGAGTCGGTGAACCGCCATTTATGTGATGTCATCACGAAAACCATATAGAGACAGGCCACGCCCCACGCTTTTAGGAATATTTGAGTGTGAAGATAGTTGATTTGATTGACATTGGCTGAATAAAATTTTCTTAATTTATCACCCAAAGACAAACAGTTACGGAGGAGTGGATTTATTTTATTTATTTTTTTAGTTTTAATTTAAATAATTAATTTTATTATTTATTTATTTATTTATTTTGTTATTTTCTTTGAATTTTGATCATTTTATGATTGATTTAGATTTGAATATATGATCATTTATCATTGAAATTTTAATTATAATTACCCTTCGATTAAGTTAATATCAATCGATATGCTCTACTCGTCTGCTGAGGACGGATCTGAATTCATTATCTCGAAGTATAATCCTTCAAAACCTCATTCACTCTCAACATGATGGGTTTGACTTTTCTTGAGGATTTAAAACAGTTCAGTTGATTCATATATTGTATTATACGTGAATTAACTGGGATATTATTAATTTGAAATTCTTATAATATCAAATTTTTAGGTTTTATTAACTTTAACGACCAAGACCAAACCGATACGTAATATCTTTTGTATTTGACTTAGTAATTACTCCAACACGCATATGGATATCTGCGGAATCAGATTTTAATTAAGATGTAATGTTGAAGTTTATATTGTCAAATTTTGATTTTGAGTTTTAACCGGCCCCAGAAGACCAAACCGATATATAACATCTGTTTTGTATTTGACAATTTACTCAACATACGCATAAAGTATCCGTCTTTTAAAGGTATGCACATAAATGTCAGTTGAAATGTAGGTGTCAATTTAGTTTAATTGATATGACATTTTAGGTTTTAATTACCAAAGACCAAACCGGGATGTATATCATATGTCCTTTGATTTTGACTAGTCAACATGTAATGTAAGTATTTGTTTTTTTATTTTATATCTAACTCGCATGTCCTATTGTTTGGATATTTCAACATACATACTATATGTTTTTTTTAAAATGTATGGGACATTAAATGTCTAGTAAATTTATATGTTGATTTTGAGTTTTAATTTACCAAGAAAAACCAAGAGATAAGATTCTTTTTGTTTTATATCTAACTCGCATGTCCCTATTCGGACATTTCAACATACATAATGTATACGTTTTAAAGTATTGTATGACATTAAATATCTAGTTGAAATGTAGGTCAATTTAAGTTTAGATTTAATATTACATTTTGGGTTATTCCCGTCAAGACAAACCGGATATATAAGATATTATTTGCTAAAATCCCCTTTTAGTCACAATCAGTGATTAAATAAATTATTCTATTTGATCAATGGGTAATAACAAACATGACTTAAGTCTTTCATTGGAAATATGATATGATATTATTTTGGCCAAAACCTTTATGTCACAAATGAAAGGTATAGGCTAAAATAAATTATTTTGGAAGCTTGTTTGATCAAATGTAGGTAATAAACATAACTAGCCTTTCATGAAAATAAGATATATTATTTTGGCCAAAACCCCTTTCACAAATCAACAAGAGATAAAATAAATTATTTTGAGCTATTTGATCAAATGTAGGGTAATGGACCTAAATATATATTGTTTTGTTAAGAAACTCTTTTCTATGTGAATCAACAAACATAAAAGAAATGAATCATTTGAAGCTCATATGATCAAATATAAAGAATAATCAGAATGAATTTATTTTGATTTGAAGAACCCTTTCTACATGTCACAAACATAAAGTTGAAATAAATCATTTTTGAAGCTCATATGATCAATCACCCATAGCTCATGTTTCTCTTGATAAGGGGGAGGTAGTTATGCTTGAGCACATGTCAATACATTTTCATAACACGCTAAATAATCAAGGATTACACAATACATGTCATAATTAAATAAGAAAATAAATGATGATATAGAGATAAAGATTCATATTTGAGATAAAGAAAATTTTAAACCAACATGACAACTTAAGCATTTCATCCCTTTCTTTTTATCATCTTTTTTTTTTTTATAAATTTAGCAACCTCCGTTATCCCCATGGCTACTGGACTCTTCCCCACCACGCCAAAGGTGGAGCGCAGACCAATTTATTTGCTCAAACCAGCGTGTATGGGTTAGCAAGATAGATAACAAAGTTTCCTACCATTGAGAAACATGAGAAGACTTTATAGTAATAAATTTAAAGTTTCAGATTTGTATATATAAAAAAAGTTGCGCAGTATATTTAATTAAGAGCAAAATAATCAAAATTTACTGCCTCTCCCCACTATGGGTTCATAGAGATCTGCCCCACCACAAGAAAGTCATTGAATGGCCGCATGAAACACCACTAAATTTTGATAAGATAAGATTTCCTACCATGTTGGAACATTAATAGACTTATAGTAAATTTAAAGTTTTCAGATATAAAGAAAGGCCAGCGTATATTTGATTAGAGCATAATAATCAAAATTTACAACAAATTCCAACACGGTTCTTAGAAACGCTTACCATGCCAAGAAAGACAGTAGGTGTGTGAGACACCATACCAAAATTTTGATAAGATAACATAAAATTTCACCATATGGAGGAACGTGTGCAGATTTATATCACAAATTTCAAGCTTCAGATTGCATAAACATGTTTGTATATATATTTAAACAAGACAGCATTTGCTGAGCATTGCATTGGAACCAAAGTAAGTTTTCAAAGATGACATCATATAAGCTAATGGGATTAGGATTTCATTATCACAACATGCTTTCATAATTCAAGAGCAAGAAAAGGCAAAAAGTATATCTTGCATTTCAGATTTCCAAATACTCATGGACAAAAACATAATCATTTTAATGCAAGATAAAGACTTGACAATTGCTTGTAAGTAAATTATGAACAAGACATATGCATCTTTAATGAAACCGAATGGCAAAATGAAAGCTTTAAACTTGCACAAGCCACATTTCATTGTACTTCAATTAACTAGATAAAAAAGAAGAGAAAACAAGCACAAAGTCAATCAACCCTTCTCTCATCCTCTTCCTTTAACATGATGATTATATGAAATTTACTCCACATATTAAACAATCACACTATGTTTAATAAGTCCAACAAATCTGAACTCTTTCCTTTGGAGCTATATTATGAGAACAAGAGCAATAGAATACTTAGCTTGCCCATTAGAGCAGAAAGTTTAGAGAAACCTAAAGAGTTTGGAATTTTTCGCAAGCGAGATTGGATCATGAACCATCGGATAAACCAACATATCACACGAGAGGAGGAGAAAGCATCACAAGGCCCAGTGGAGAGGAACAGACGGACGAAAGGAAAGGAGGAACCGAGGCAAAGATAATGGGCTCCTCGGCTCAACCTTAATTTCAGCAAAGTGAAAGCTTGTAGGATAAATCAAACATCTTAATTTCATACTTTTGCAAATCCAGAAAAGAAATCCGATGAAAACGGAAGGAAACCCCCTCACATACATTCATAGAATACAAATGGAAACAAAAGGGATTTGTGTTTATGTCATCAACAAGTAGAGCCATTTTCACATCTCCGCCCACCAATGTCTGCAAACCGAAAGGTTAGGAAGAAAATAGCTAGCAAGATAACAAAAGTATATGCAGATTCCTTCAAAAGACCAGATAAACAAAGAGATCTTCAAAGCATACAACCAAAGCAATAGATTTCAGCAATCCAAAAGCAATTCGAAATCAACATGAAATCGTCATATACTTATGACTTCCTTTAGGTAAAACCTAGATAACCCGCAAAGCAAGAAAAGGAAGAGGTTGAATAAAACAACCCGGAACTTCGATTGCACAGGAAAGGAAGAGGAAGAGTTCAAGCTTGGTCGATCCACACTCGGGCTCAGGATCTGAGGGAGTCGCACGAGAGCGAGAGAGGAAGAGAGGAGGAACCGCGTGAGGGGGAAGAGCCGAGAGCAGGAAAAACCAGAGAGGGAAATGTCGTGAGAGGAAATAGCGTGAAATGAGGTCAACGTCCTCGTTTCGATCTTTAGACGACCTCTTGATTACAATCCGGCTCATTTTGATTGGTCGAGCGGGCGACAGGGGTTAGGTAAGGATTAAGAGGGATTAGGCAGCCGCTGATTAATCTAATTGCAAATTAATATCATTTCACATTAAATTTTATGAATTTACTTTATGCAATAAACCCTAACAATATGTCAATCTTAGATGTTCATATTAATGCCTGATCGATTAACGGTCGTTTGAGCAAAGTCGGCGCGGTCGAATAAATTAGGTTTAAATTATGCGACGCCGCTTGGATTGATCGACGTCGCACACATTTTGTCAATCAATCGCGGAAGGCGCGTTTGATAGGTTTCGACGTTTTGACGACGCACGATCAATTTCGCGAACGGGGTCGTTTGACGCGTCGGGCTTCAACCGATGTGCGCACAATTTCATTAAAAATTGATTTTAATTATTTGATCGATCATTAATTGATTTGATGTTTGTTATTTAATTAATTTTAATATTTTCGACGCATTACAAAGCCGAATTTTCAAATTGCAGCAAATTAGATCGATCTCGATCGCGATTAGGGGGGTGTTAAACTCTGTCATTTATTTAAGTTTAAATGACACATAGCATGGTTATATGTCCCAACAAACAAACATGGTGCGTGCGGAGGACCATGTTTGTTGTTAAGTGACCTTGCGGATCTCCAAGAGATTTGCTTGATGTCACGCCGAAGTTGTAATTTCTACAACTCTTGATAATACCGATCGTTCTTTGAAGTGAGTATAACTCCGGGGGCAAGCATTTGAATTTCATCGCTCGACCGCATGTTGAATCGATTTGTGTCATTAATCGAATACTTTGTGCATTGGTGGACTTGATGGTCGGAGATGAGAATGTCTTTGGTCCCGTGCTTTGTGCTGACTTGTTGAAGATTTCATCTCGGATTCAGATTCTTGTGTCTCCTTTTATCCGGCTTCATGCCTTGATGGATTTGATGGGAGAAAGTCACGAATCATCTAGATTTGTCGACGAAATTACCTTATGCCCTAGCTTTCACTGCGGCTTGTAGAAGGATAAATGCCGACCTAGCCTCGTGAGTGTTGGATCAATCGAAAGAGTCATCGCCCCGTGTTTTGCACATGTAATGGACATCTTGATGACAAAACTCTCGATTTAAGATTTACATGAACATTGAGATAGCTTCTTCGGTCCTTTGCTTTTGCTTGATTGGACTTCGAAGAAGAATTTCCTGCCTTTGCTTTGATAGACTTACTTGAAGGAGTTGAGATTTCACATTTGTATTTGATTTCAAACTCGCTTAAGGCCTTCTCGAAAAGGATATCTTTGTTTGTAGAATTTTGAGAAATGACCTTACCACCAATAGGGATAATTTTCGAGGGTCACTTGAACTCACCAAGTTGGAAAGATTTGGGGATTTGGATGCTCTTTGAACTAACGAAGTAGGAGGATCCCTTACTACGCCTTTGGGGCGTGTTGAGTAATAGATCGCCGTACTACCGTATTTTACCGAGTCCTTCTTATACACCTACTGAGTGGACTTGAGCAATTGATGAAGGATTTTATCCTCTGCTAACGAGATGGGGATCTCTTACTACGCCTTTGTGTGTGTTGAGTCAGACACCGCCATATTTGCGTGTTGAGTCCGACCTTATACACCAACTCGAGCCTTTAGATTTGATGTGGGATGGAAAATGTCCTTCCAACTTGTTGAAGTTTGTGACTTGAAAAATTTTCTTTAGTCAAAAGACTTTTAAATTTGAGAATTTGAATACATAATTTTGTGCATGACGCGATCTCGACACTAAGCACCATGTCAACCCAAAGAGAAAGAAAGGCCCCATGTCTTACCGTGAACGCCCGATATTTACTATAAAACTTTAAAATGCCGTCCTAACATGATTTTATTTTTTTTGAAATGCATTCTTGTGTTACAAGAGAAATTCCAATGAAAATTTTCATAAGTTTGTCAATAAAGATTTTCAAATGCAAGATTTGTCCAATCACAGCTTTCATGTATATTATTATTAAATACGCTGACGATTGATCTTTCACCTTGAAGTCAACGAACCGATAGTTCCCCCCCTCGATATACCTTTTCAATAACAAAAATCCTTCCCAATTAGGTTCAAATTTACCCAATTTGCGATGAGGGATGATTGGTCTTCTCAAAGACCGTGACCAATTCTCCTTCCTCAAAAGCTCGAGCATCGCATGATCAATGCTCGACATCATCGCCCGATACTTCTAGATTTTGTCGAGCTTGAGCCCAACTCGCTGTTTATCAAGCTCTTCCATCCAGACGAGCATTCTCATATAAGATTTTGTTGAATGCCACCTGAGCGTAGTTCAACTGAAAAACCGCCCCCAAACACAAACACTCATGTAGACTTTGTAGGAGTCTTGTAAGTGGTACCAGAAGCTCCATAACGCCTACAAGTTCGTATGCATGCCCTTTTATTTCTCAGGAGAATTTTCTGCTACAATTAATTCAAGATCTTATTAAATGCCTCACCAAGCCATTCGCTTCTGATTATAAATTGACTAATATCGCCAATCAATCTTATGTCGAAAATTTGTAAACTTTAGTACTTTTGAAGGTCGATTATCAAATGATTCGTGGTACACCAAATCTATAGACATATTGGGTAAAGAAGTCACTTGTTCAAAGAACTTTTAAATGGTGCAAACCCACTTGAGAAATAATCGCTAAGAGTGCGACCATACCGATGATGGATCAATTGGTCCAATTACATCCGCCTCCAAAGACTCAAACGCCAAGATGCTATCGTGATGCAACGGATTTGAGGTCGATGAATTATGTTACCATGGACCGCATTCATGGCATCTTCGCATGATTGATACAATCTTTTACCATGACGCCAATAAGATCCAATTCTTTTAATTTTGAAAGCCATTTTAGACCCGATGCGCCACAAAGTCCTTGAATTTCAACACTTTTGGCTTCTTCTATTCCCAAACATCATAGCCACATCCGCTCAAGGATCTACGATACGTATTGCCAACATAAGCATATATATAAGCCTTTCAAGTCAGGTAAATATCGACTTATTACTTGACAATTTGCCTTCCTTGAAGTAGACGGCGGGTCGCCTCCGCCTTCCTTCTCTACTAAGAATTTCATCTGTGATTAGCGCTTCCGGTTGAGGCTTTCTTCGAATGGTTTGAAGCTTGTCTTGTTGACTTTGAAAGTAGAAGAGAGTGTAAAGAGCAACATGCACTCGTTGATTTGCATTTGATGACCCTCTTCCAAATGGGATTTTAAATTTTATCTCTAGACTCGACGATGCAAACACTAATTAGATATGATGTCGCCATCCATACCGCCATTTCTTTAGCTAATTTAGCAATTTGCTTTATTCCTAGCTGAGACTCGAAATACAATGACATTTGAATTTGCTTCATAAGCTCGAGAACTCGCTGATAAGATAATTCAAGCTTGATTTTGTAAAGGCCCAACACTTGATTGATGACGAGAATCGCCATAAATTTGCAAATTCCTATGGAAATGGCTTCCTAAACCCGCCACCAACGCTTCATATCTCGCTTCGCGTTGTTCGGTTAAGTTAATTTATAAGAATGTCTCATTAGATGCCACCTTCAAAGCAAGATGAGACCGACATACCAAGCCTTGGGAGATTTGAGGTTGAGTGTATCTTTAAGCTCCATCAAAATACCCACATTTGTTGCTTTTCTTTTCATATATGCATGATTTGCTCATCGAAGATCATCGTTAAGCAATGAGTCCCGCATGGGATGAGGCAAGAAAATCGCGAATTTGCCCCTTCACCGCTTCGGGAACATATGTAATATCAAATTGTAATGTAAGACACCATCGCGCTGCTTACCCAACGCTGGTCTTGTCATCAAGAACTTCAACGGATCGATCCTCGAGATAAGGGTAATTTATGAGATAAGATGTAATGACGTAGCTTTGGGCAAAGAAAATTAACGCCAAACAATGCTTCTCAATTGAGAATAACGCTCGCTTCTATTAGTCTTCACTAATATAATAGAGCTTTCCTTTCCTTCCTCATTATGTTACCAACAAAGCACCTGAGAGATTCCTCCGCCGGTACAAGATGAGGCTTTCCTGGATCGAGTCGCAAGAATGGGTTCAACAGATATTTTCGATCGCCGGGCTTCGACATTCTTCGTCCACTTGAAAGGAGTATTCTTCATTAATTTTGCAAAGGGTCGACATCCGCCGACGATTTGATATAAATCTTCTAATGAATGAGATGCCCTCAGATGTGAAAGGAAAGACTCCTTGGAGGAGGCATTTCGACAATCGCTTTGATTTGTTGATCGATTTCAATCCTCCACCTACAAGACAACATATCCAAGGAACTTTCCCAAGAGACTCCAAAGCACTTAAGAGGATTCATCTTGAGATCATATTTTCTCATTCTTTCAAAGACATCCTTAAATCATCGAGATGATCTTTATGATCTATACTCGACAACGGTCATCAACATAAGACTCTACTTTTGATGAATCAACGTCAAAGATTCGTCATACTTTCATGTAGCCCAAAGATTCTTCAAGCCGGGGGCATGATCAGTAGCAATATATGCCAATGGCCCCGAATGAGGTATTTTCATCTTCGTGAGCCATCTTGATTTGATTGTAACATCCATCCGTATAAACGAGAACATGTCGTGATTTGAGGTGTTATCCACTAACAGCTTCGACAGTGAAGTAAAAGTCATCCTTGACATGTTTAAATCCTCGATACAGATTAATCACCATTCTTCTTTTTCGGACAATACTATCCACAAAGATTTTTCTCGAATAAAACCGCTTCAATGAGCTTTCTGCAATTAGTTTCTTCAACCTCCAATCTCATTTAGCTTTGACCGGTCTTGCTTAATTGCTAATTTGTGAACCGCTATATGGATAAGCATTTCAAAGATATGTCCAGCAAAGCAACTCAATTCAGAGCAAAGTTTTAATTCTTCCACTTTATCTTCGAAGAAGTATCGATGAACGCGCAGGATCCTCCTCGCCTCAAATTAATTTTTAAGTTCATCCATAAGAATGCCTCCCCACCATCTTTCTTCAGCCGGCTTCTTTCATTATTTGTGAGACTAACATTAATGAATTCTCATCTCATCTCACTCATCACTCTTCTATTCTATAGAATGTATATTCTTGACCGCTGTCTTGATAAAACCAAGGCCTTTGGTAGTGTGTTTATTTCTCTTACCAATGGTTTGAGAACCTGCACCACATCATTTCAAAGAGCTTAGTCCTTGCTTACTGCTCCACTGGACATGGCATTAGGTTTTGCATCTGAGAGTAATATTTTGGCATCCTTTCTTCTTCGATAACAGATTACCCAATCAGATCTTCTTCGACACCCCTGATTTATAAAACAAAGCTTCCCGCCCGTGGTTTTCCGTGTGGAGAGGAGGTACATAGAAGGTCACCGCCTCGACTTGTGAGTTTCTCGAGGGTGATTTCTTTAAAATGTTGAGAGGAACTAGAGTGACTACAGTGTAGTCTCTCTCACGATGGATCTATAATTGTTTTAAAGTAGGTGCATTGCACCTATCAGCAATTCAAACTCATGTCGAGTCAAGATTTTCTCAATCGAGAAGATTTGCATGGACCTTTGGATTTAGAAGGAACATTCATCTTCTTCTTCTTTCTTAGATGAGGGATAGTGTTTATTGATTTGGACTGTTCTTTATATCCCCAGGATATTTGGAACAACCTCTTTTCCTTTCTTTTTTCTCCCTTCTTCTTCTTACTTGTTCTTTTATGGGTTTTGAAGTAGATGCGTATTTGCTAGTTGTTTTTTGTTAACTTTGATTCCTGGAAGAAGTAGCATCTTGATAAATCTTTTATTCATGCAAGGTTGCATATCACCCTGATTTGGCATTCTTCTCCATCCTTTGTATATTTCATACATTGATGCAATGTAGATGGGACAATACCATACTTATGAAGCCATGGTGAGAAGAGCTCACGAATGAAGTATGCATCGATCACATGAAATTTGGCTTACGTGTAGAGGTCTCCAAATTTAAGAGGGAGGGGCGAATGACCCGATAGTTTTGTCATCTCTTGAATCCTTGAATATGACTTTATCTCTGATGTTGTACATCCAGAGATAGCCAGTTCTCAAGTTCATAAGATTCCGCGGAGGCAGGGATCAATTAAGATCCATGATTATAAATCACTTTTGTATAACATCTGAGGTGTATCTGCGGTCCGAGCATTAGATCATCTTGAAAATGTGACGGTTGGAGGCTCTTGAACATGCAAGGTCTCGTTAGGCGGTTTAACAAAATATGCTTGAACTTTTTGCTCTTTGAGAGCTTCAATTAGGTACGGAGATCTTCGACATTAGAAGTGCCTTACAAATACTGTAGAATTTTCCTTAGATGGGATAGAATATTGTAGTCGATCCCTTTTGATGAAGGCTTCTTATTTGAATCCTTAGGGATAACTTTTCATTGATTTCAATTTCTTTTCCTTTATCCATTCATTAGCTCTTTCTCTGTTGGGATGGTAGCACTTTTCCACTTGACTTCATTTTGCATGAATCTTGGATGACTCGGTTACTTTAGCATCTTACCGTCAATGATAGGTAGAAGATTGAATTCTTGCCCAACTTTATATTTTTTATGTTTGTTGATATGGTGAGCTCGATTCATCTTCATTTGGGAAAGCGAGTTCTCTTCTTGTCAACATGCATCAAAGAGACTTCGGTAGGAAGTTCTTGACTTCACTTCTTCATTGATCGAAGATTTGTAATGAATTGCAAGCGTGATAGGTCGCCGATTGTATATAATCTTCCATATTATTGATGATCCTTCGTATTGTTGCGATCGATAGTAGTAGTAACATTTTGTGCTATCTTCTTCTTTTTATTTAATTTATTTTTTTGTTTGCGGGTTTCTTAGCCTTCCTTGCGGTATTTGGCTGTCTTTCGTGAGAAACCTTCCCATAACTTAGGTTTTGTCTCGTTCAGTGCTCAGTGGTGATTTCCATGAATACGGAGCGTCTTCCTTGCTTGACATTTTTTCTGATCTTTTTTAGAGGCTGCGACACGCCATCCTTCATCATCGACCTCTTTTGCCTTTTGCTTGATAGTCTTGGAGATGAGGTGATTACTTTGGATTCTTTCTTGGACGCAATACTTGTCAGATAATGTGAATTCTCCATTTTTATATTTTGCTCTCGATCTTTGAATATAGATCTTTAGGATGGCGAGCACCGATGGTATGGGCAATAGTTAGGATTATCTCTTGTCCGACTCTTGGTCTTTTACACTCGGTAGTTGGAGACTACTTTGAGTGCATGTTTAAACAATTTTGGTACTTTCCTCTTAAAGAATACTCTTTGTTCACTTTTCTTTTAGGGTGGGGCCATTGGTCGTTTCATTTTGTTTGCTTTTAATTGCTCGCCTTGAGACCTCATCATTACCTCAAGTATGAGCTTGGGTTGTGGAGCGATTGAATGGCGCTTTTCTTTGATAGCAATCTTTCTTTGTATTAATGACTACCGTATCCTTTGTATGAGGTGAAATGTGTTTCACCTTTTTTCGAGCTTTTGCTCTTTTGGATTTATCTTGGTGGCCGAGCGTGACAAATTTAATTTCTCAAATTTAGCCACCCTATCAAGTAGCTCTTGAAATGTGGTAATTGAAGCCATGCGATAAGGCATCTTATCATCGATGTTGCCCATCGATGGTGAATTGCGTACTTCTTCTTGTTGTTCACATTTCATACTCGTATTTTGAGCGTAATATATCTCTTGACTTCGTCTTTCTTCTCTTCTCAAGCGAGATCGTGTCTTTCTTTTAACGACATGTTTTCAAGTTGACAAAAGTTTTGAGTCATTTGATAACTTCAACATACCATTCAGCGTCAGTTAAACTACTTGTGATGGCGGAATAATAATGCATCATTGCACTTTTTACACGGGGCTTTGAAGGGCTAGATGTTGCTTAGGATTACCATTTCAGTCAAATAGATTAAACTTTGGCATTGAATATCCCTTTGGGTATGGAATTTGATCATACTCGCGGGATATGGGCTTTGCTCATAATTTTTTACTTTGCGGTATAACGACTTTGATCTTCTCATTCAAGATAATATCAAGTTGAGAGTCACGGACTTGAGATATAGTTTGTATATTCGAGAAGCAGTTCTTGACTCATTTATTTCAATCCTCAGCTCAATTTGGACCCTTGAAGCATGTGAGATCAAATTTATTGGAGGATTGTCATGGGCATTCTTTGGAGGCTTGATGATTATTTGGGGGGGGTGTTGGACTGCCGATATTTCTCTGCATTGCGTCATTCTGATCATCATCATTTTGCTCATTCATATTCAATTTGCGATTTCTTTATCTTTGGCTTTCATCGAATTTGTCTCTACCAAAGTGGTAGTATCGGTGAAGGTGGGATTTTCTTCTTTCTTCTTCTTCTTGTTGTTCCTCTCACGAAGACTTCGAGGATGCTTCCTCTATTTGAACATTTGTTGTTCTTCTTGAGGGGAGAATGTTGTCACTATGTTGATATTGGCCCAGATGGCTCAGACTTGTACCATATACTACTTGATAGTCGTTGCATCCTCTCTTCTTGTCCCTTGGATCATTTGGTCGGCGTCTCCAATGGACTTGATTCAGTGTGGAATCTTCTTGATTAGAGAGCTTCGAAGTTAACCTCCTCTTGATGGGATGGAGTGATTGATGAGGATCACGGAGGATTCTCCAAGGTGTCTATCATTATATTCTTTATCATTGGGGCCCTCTTTTAGGCTCATCGTTGATAGATTTGAGTTGGGCGGACACGGGTTCACAGATGTCACGTGCCTTTCTTCTAAAGCAATTTCTTTTTTGAGGCTAGGCCTCCATATCTTACCTTTCCACAGGGACCTTTTCGGTGGATTCTGATCCAAGTGTCACACCGATGCTCACCGTGTGGGACATGGATCTGTTGGCATCTGCCATTTGAGTTCTGGGATGAGGTCTCCTTGGAGGGGCGATCAGCATCCTTGATAACGGGCGGTATTTTCTTTTCATGATCCTCTCTTGCTTGGAGAAGCAGATGCTTCGATGGATATATGTTTCTCCGAGGAGGGCTGGAACTGGCAATTCTTGGGTCAGAAGGACTTGACGATAAGTGGTTTTTAAGGTTATCAAACCGGTTGTGGGTTAGAACTTTTCTTGGTTCCATGATTGATTGTCGGTAGTGCCTGGCGTAAATGTTGAAACTCAAGATTCTCTTTCGTCGTTACTGGTCTTCAGATGAAGAAAACTTGACATCGTGTCTCCGAAGGGTTGGTGGTAGGATTGCGTATTAGGGGTAGAGCGGTCCGGTAAACCCTCTTTAAGATTGGTGTCTCCAAGGGCCTCAGAAGGCTTCTTTTGAGTGACCTGATAGAGTGACTGGTCTTGAGTGATTCTACACATGGCGTCTGGGATGAGTTTGTACTTGAAAGTTAGCTGGCTGCTCATTGATGGAAAAATTTCCAAAGTGGATGGTCGGTCTTCGGCGTTGATGAGGCGTTGGAAACGGATGTTGGCGCTGCCGAGTAACGATTATTTGTATTACGATGCAGAGTGTTAAAGGTAAAAAAATTAGCAATTAAAATAAGCACTATCACCTTACTTCCAAAAATATAGATGATAAGAAAAACATCTAAACATGCATAAATAAAATCTCAAATGACTTAAGACTTTATTTAGAAAATTTTAAGTTTGTCAGTTTAACTTCATTTCATTTCATTTTCATTTCATTTTTTTTTTTTATACTCCCAATTATAACTTAGATTTGGTTGTAAAGATGGAAAGAAACCTTTCCAGCGTCTGAAATCTGGGATCAAAATTAAGACTCTTTCGAAAAAAAGAAAAGAAAGAGTTGTTTAAGTGTATGGTGATAATTTGAAGGCGGATGAATAGTAGATAAGACACTACCGAGATTTAGTTCTCATTTGGTGAGAACTTTTATATCTGGTTCAGGTTTCCTAGATGCACATAGTTAATTACCTCCCGTCTTGAGAGAGCACTTTCGATTAAAATTTAGTCGATGAATCGTTAAGAGCAGTATATAATTGCGGTGAGTGGAGTTTAGAACTTATGAAATTTATTATTTTAACTTAAAACTTTTGTGGGGAGCGATGGCCTCTAGATCCCATGGTTAGTCGTCAGGTATGCGTGGTCCCCGATCCACTTAGTCGAGGAGGTGTCGACGACAGAAGGATCTTGTCGGCACATGGGTTATGTCGTCAAGGTGTCCTTGTAGACACAGGGGTGGAGTTTGTCTAAGGGGACAAATATAAGTCAACCTTAGCTAGAACTTTTCGCCCAAATACATTCTTCGCATTTCAAAAAGCGTTGGGGACACTGTAGTGGCGTAATTTAATTGCCATATGTGGCGAACCACGGTCGAGACTCAGTGTAGCCATTTATGTGGTGTCATATCAGCAAAACCATGGGACATAGGACCGGGCGCGTCTTTAGCTTTAGGAATATTTGAGTGTGAAGATAGTTATGTATTTAATTTGACATTGGCTCTTTGTGAGCAAAAGTTTTCTTAATTTGTCAAGAAAAGATTGCGGAGGGTGGATTTATTTTATTTATTTTTAGTTTTAATTTAAATAATTCATTTTATTTTTATTTATTTTTTTTTTTGTTATTTTCTTTGAATTTTGATCATTTTATGATTGATTTATATTTGAATATATGATCATTTATCATTGAAATTTTAATTATAATTAACCGATCTTGGGGTTCGATTGATACCTTTAATACACTACGTTTTTTCTGAGGATGGTAATTCATTATCTCGAAGTATAATCCTTCCTTGTCCATAGTTTGAACATAGAGGATCGGGTTTGGGACTTTTCTTCTTGAGGTTTGAATTTTAGAAACATGTCGGTTGATTCATATCTTGTATTATATGGCAATTAACTACCGGATATTATTAATTTGAAATTCTTATAATATCAAATTTTTAGGTTTTGTTAACGGGACCGGTCAGAAGACCAAGCCGGGATATAACATCGTTCTTTTGTATTTGACTTAGTAATTACTCAACATGCATATGGATATGTTCTTTAAATTATGGACATTAAGATGTCAATGTTGAAGTTATATGTCAAATTTTGATTTTTGAATTTTTTACGGGACGTCAAGACCGAATCGGGATATGTAGCATCATTCTTTGTATTTGACTATGATTACTTCATGCATATTCTCTTTTAAAAATTTGTATGGACATTAAATGTAGTTGAAATGTAGGTTCAATTTGCAAGTATAGTTTTGATATGATATTTTTTAGGTTTTGTTAAGGGACGGTTGAAGACCAAGGATGTATAGCATATGTCCTTTTTGTATTTGACTTAGTAATTACTTGATATGCATGTAAGTATATTCTTTTTTGATATCAATTTTGTATTGGACATTACATGTCTGAGTATATGTAAAATGTTGTATGGACATTAAATGTAGTTTGGATTTATATATGATTTTGAGTTGTTACTTGGGCCGGTTAGAAACCAACCAGGGAAGTATAATATATTCTTTTTTTATATAACTTGCATGTCAATTATTTGGGCTTTATTATCTGAATATATGTTAAAAGTATTGTATGGGCGCATTAGTTAAAATGTAGTTATTTTGATTTAGGTATGACATTTTGGTTTGTTAAGACGATGAAGAAAAGGATATATCATTTATTTGCCAAAAACCCTTTATGTCAAATTAAGCAAGGATAAATTTGAAATAAATTATTTTAGGCATTTGATCAAATGTGAGTATAAATAAATAAACTTAGGCTTTTCATTGGAAATATGATATCATATTATTTGGCCATCTCTTTATGTCCAAATCAGAGTATAATGAAATAAATTATTTTAGGCTTGTTTGATCAAATGTAGGGTAATAAACATAGACTTAAGCCTAAATTTGAAAATAAGATATCGTATTATTTTGGCAAAAACTCTTATGTCAAATCAGTGAGATAGGGCTAAAATAAATTATTTTTGAAAAGCTATTTGATCAAATGTAGGGTGTGGACCTTAAATAGATATAGCATTTAGGTAAGAAACTCTTTTTACATATGTGATCAAATATAAAGAATGAAAATGAATAAATTTTTTCCATATGATCAAATATAAAGTAATGGGCGAGAATGAATTTAGAAAGCAATTTGATCACTTTCTGTAATGAGTAAAACCAAGAACATAAAGGGTTTGAAATAAATCATTTTGAGGTGTATGATCGATAGCCCATTTCGTTTTCTTCTTGATAAGGGGAGGTAGTTATCTTGAGCATTAATACAATATGTATTTCGTAGACATTGTAAATAGAATCTAAGGTGAGCGTTACATGTGTCGTAATTGAATAAAGAAAATAGGCTACGTGATATAGAGATTGAGCATAAGCGTTCATTTGAGATAAAGAAAATTTTTAAACAACATGTGACAAGCATTTCGTTTAAATATTTCTTTTCTATCTTTTTTTTTTATAAATTTGGTAGCCTCGCGTCATCCCTCAGCGTAGGGGGCTGCCTTGAGGAGCTAGGTCTTCCCATGCCAACGAGAAAGGCGTTATGGTAGGTGTCGTGAGGCAATACGAAAGATATTCTTCCTTAAGAAAGGCGTGTATGGGAAATTTAAAGCTTGCATTTGTATATAAAAAAAGTTCTGCGTATATTTAATTAAGACGAAATAATCAAAATTTCTGACCTCGGCTCTCCCACATGTGGGGGTTCTTGAAGAGGCCGCCCATCAGAAAGGCATGTATGGGTGTATGTCGTGAGTACGTTTTGATAGCATAGCATTCCTACCATGTTGGAGAACATTAGTGTCTTATAGTAATAAATTTAAAACATTGCATATAAAAGAAAGTTGTTTGCATGTATATTTGATTAGAATAATAATCAAAATTCAATGATCTTCTCCCCACATGTGGGGGTTCATAGAGGCTATCTGTGATCGAAAGTATGGGGTGTATGTCGTGAAGACGAAATTTGATAACATAAATTTATTTTACCATGTTGGAGGAACATGTGTAGACTTATATCCAAATTTCAAACTGCGTTTGCATATGAACATGTTTGCATATATCTTAAACAAGAGATTTGGCATTATGGAACCAAAGTAAGTTTTCAAAGATGACATCATATAAGCTAATGGGATTAGGTTTTATCACATGCTTTCATAATTCAAGAGGAAAAAAAAGGCGTAAACGATTATATCTTGCATGATTTCCTCCAAATACTCATGGACAGAACATAAAATCATTTTAATGCAAAATAAAGACTTGACAATTGTAAGTAAATTATGAACAAGCACTAGGCAATATACATCTTTAATGAAATTGCATGGCAAAAATGAAAACTTTAAAACACAGATTTAGTTGTACTTCAAAGGCTAATTAACTTGATAACAAGAAGAGAGAAAAAACAACAAAGTCAATCAACCCTTCATCCTCTTCCTTAACATGATGATTATATGAAATTTACTCCACATAGATTAAACAATCACACTATGTTTAATAAGTCAACAAATCGAACTCTCTTCCCTTTTGGAGCTATATTATGAGAACAATAGAATACTTAGCTTGCCCATTAGGAGCAACAATAGAAAGTTTAGAGAAACCTAAAGAGTTTGGAATTTTTTACAAGCGAGGATTGGATCATGAACCATCGGATAAACCAACATATCCACGGCGGAGGAGGAGAAAGCATACCGTCGTCCAGGTGGAGAGAACAGGCGGATGAAAGGAAAAGGAGGCAGGGCAAAGATAATGGGCTCCTCGGCTCAACCTTAATTTCAACAAGTGAAAGCTTGTAGGATAAATCAAACATCTTAATTTCATACTTTTGCAAATCGGAAAAGAAATCAGAAAGCGGAAGGAAACCCCTCACATACATTCATAGAATACAAATGGAAATAAAAGGATTTGTGTTTATGTCATCAACAAGTAGAACCATTTTCACATCTCAGTAGCTCAATGTCGTGCAAACCAGTTAGGAAGAAAATAGCTATAAAGTACCTGACCAAGTATAAGCGCATTCCTTCTCAAAAGACCAACTTCTACAGATGGGCAACAAAGAGATCTTCAAAGCATACAACCAAAGAGATTTCAGCAATCCAAAAGCAATTGAAATCAGCATGAAATCGTCATACTAATCACTTCCTTTAGGTAAAACCTAGATAACCCATAAAGCAAGAAAAGGAAGAGGTTGAATAGAAACAACACGGAACTTAGATTACGCGAGAAAGGAAGAAAGAGTTGATTTATCGGCTTGATTGAGCTCGCGGCTTGCACGAGAGCGCGTGAGGAAAAAGGCAACCAATCATGAAATGGCCAGCCTCCCCGGTCTTTGGCGAAAAGGCGGAGTCATTTTGATTGGCGGGCGGCGGGGTTAGGTAAGGATTAAGAGGATTAGGCATTGATTAATCTAATGACAAATTAATATCATTTCACATTAGATTTATGGATTTACTTTATGCTAAACCCTAACAATATGGTGTCAATCTTAGATGTTTACTTATGCGACGGCGAGTGCGATAATTTAAGTCGTTTGAACAAAGTCGGCGGTCGTAGCGAAGTGGTTTAAATTATGCGTGGATTGATCGATGTTCAGCGCATTTTGAATCAATCGCGGGCGTCGTTTGATAGGTTTCGGCGTTTGGCGGCAGCGGCGTATCAATTTCGCGAGCAGTCGTTCGGACGTTGTCGCTTCGACTTCAATGCACAATTTCATTAAAAATTGATTTTAATTATTTGATCGATCATTAATTGATTCGATATTTGTTATTTAATTAATTTTAATATTTTCGACGCATTACGAAGCCGAATTTTCAAATTGCAGCAAATTAGATCGATCTCGATCGCGATTAGGGGGGTGTTAAACTCTATGTCATTTATTTAAGTTTAAATGACGCATAGTTATAGTTCAACACAATCACAACAATCATAAACATATGATTTATTTTTTTAAAAATGGGAACCAAAATACTTCCTTCTTAGTCTTTTAAATTTTGTAACAAATATTCTTAAAAAGCGATTGAGTTATAAAATCATAATCATCTGGCTGCTTGCGATTCAAATTTGATCAAGGTTCAAATTAAAGATGAGTGTAGAGAGACAAAGGAGAGTTTTATTAGTTGCAAGAAGCCCATGGAGAGAGAGGGGGGGGGAGAGTTTTATTAGGTTGCAAGAAGCCCATGGAGACAAAGAGAGAGAGAGAGAGAGAGAGAGAGAGAGAGAGTACATGAGAGAAAGAAGAGGTTGCCATCATTAATAGGGCTGCAAATGAACCGAGTCGAGCCAAGCCAAGTAAGTGCTTGTTCAAGCTCAAGCTCATTTATCAACATCCAATTCAAGCATAACTTGAGTACAATTCGAGCTTTTAGGATTGTGCTAGAGCTCAAGCTTGTTTATAAAAATCCTATTCAAGTTTGGCTCAAGTTTGATTCATATTTAGATTACTGAGTCTATTAATAAGTAGCTGATTTAACAAAATAAATAAGCCTTAATCGAGCTTATTCACAAGTAGCCTATTTAAAAAAATAATGTGTTGTATCAAATTAAAGAGTTTGTAGAGCCTAAAAAATAAACTTCTACATTATATTGTTCACGAATGAGACTTAATCTACCTTCTTAATGAGCTTGTTCATGAGCTTTAAATTATATCATTTATGAATATAAATGAATCAAACAACAAACTGTTCATGCATGTTCATTTAACTACTCAGTATTTAAGAAAATGTTCAAGCCCATTTGATTAGTTAATCAAACAATCATGAACAAGCTCTAATTGAGCCGAGCCACAAGTAGTTTCTTAAACACTTATTCATTTGCATCCATCAAGTAGGTTAAGAGCTACCAAGCCACTTACAAAAGAACCAAATAGGCTAGAAACCTCAATAGATTAGCTTTAGGTTCACAATTTCTTTTATAAAATCAAGGCACAAGAATTGGCCCTTTGCCACCTGAGACAAGGGTGATTGCTTTTTACAATTCTTGTCAAATGTACATCTCACTTTATTAATTGATGACTTTTACATCATCTAACATCATCACCAAACCTTTTTATTATATTAACTTTAGATCTCTTATAACTTATAATGAAAATAATTATGAGCCAATTAGATATATCAAGTATTACATTTGATTTAATTGAAATTTTCCAATTCACATTTTGCTAATAATATCACTTAAGAGATTACAAATTCGCATCTTTTAATTTTCATAACAAAATCCTTAGGCCATCTATTTTGGTTCACTTTTTTATACTTTGAGGTAAACATGCCATAGCTACTATTTCATAGTAAGTGATTGATTTATATAATCAAATCGATTGTTGACCCTCCATACATGCGCCAAGTCAAGAGCTCACAAGGTTAATCGGCAAATACTGAATTACACTTTCGGCGATATAATCGGTCGAAATGGCCTCTCCATGGACTAATCCGTATGGTGTTGAACATCGAAATTTATTAGAATATACATATTGCGCAATCTGACGGTCGATCGATGAAAGAAGTTCGTCGGCGTCTCGCATGTCAACGGAAGCCGCGTTAGCGACCTCCGTTCAGCGAAATATGATCGCGTTAGCGTGAAATGTCGAAACCTATCAAATGAGATTGTTCCGGTGGACAGTCTGCGGAATTGATCGGCGGCAGCGCAATTTGAACTAAAATTTATCCATTCGGCCGACTTGAACCAAACGGCCTCCATCAAAGCTTGCGTCATTGCGTTGTTGAATAACCGATTGATATATCTATTAACTATATATTTTTGTTGTCCAAAAAAAATCATAATTAGGGTTGATTTTTATTTAAACAAAATGGGCTCTATAAATACCACTAATATCTCAGCTCGGCCTCAATTCCCATTTTCAGCATGACGAGAAACTCTTCCAGCTTTTTGATTGCCTGCTCAGACGCGACTCACTCACTCCAGTGACCAGGCTGAATGAGCCTCCTCCATGTTCTCTCTCCTTGTTGTTCATCTTCCCTTGCAAACCTCTGGTTCCTTTCTCCCACTCTCCCCATTACTTCCTCTCATGAGGCATGCAGCAGCAACAACTCTCTCTGTTGTCCAGAGAGCTTCCCTCTCGCCCCTCTCCCAGTCCGTCTCTCTCTCTCTCTTTCTCTCTGTCTTTCCCTCCATTGCCCTTCGTTCTTGTCTAAATCCATAAGTCAGCCTACTATGAGGATTTATTAAATCCGGGATTTGAAAAAAAAAAAATAGAGGAACGTGATTCAAAATTCTGTAGGATTTAGTTGCCGTTTTTTGCTGTTTCGAATAGTAGATCCAACCTTTTATCAGCTCTCCCTACCTCATTTGCATCTCCATAGAGCTAGCCTTTCCCCTAACCTCTTTCGTTCATTCCAAACTACAGCAACCTTCCAATCAAGCCCCTCCTCACAATCCTGGAAGAGTGCCATTTTACATTTCCTGCAATAATAAGTTAGCATGCGGTGAGGTCAAGGAATTTGAATATAGAGAAAGTCCACCTAGCACAACAATCTTAAGGCTGAATCAGAAGATGAAATGTACCTCCAATTTTGATTTGCAAAGTATTATTCCTCGGATCAGATAAAAAAAAAGTCTATATGCTCCATCAAAAATTGTGCTAAGTGCATCATAGTGAAAAGTTTGTCCTATGTGTTGATTTATGAGGAACCTGAGTAAAAAAAAAAATTGAGGAGGAGATCAACAAAACCTGTGAAGGACATCTCTGGAATCTTAGAGATGCGTTGCTTGAGAAGTTACTAAAAGGAAAACTTCATGAATGGCTAGTTTGCAAATTGCATGAAGATGGAAGAGGACCAAATATTCTAGATGATAGAGGCCAGGGAGCTATTCATTTAGCAGCTGCTCTTGGTTATGAGTGGGCAGTGACTTCAACCATTACTGCTAGTGTAAATCCAAATTTTAGGGATCGAAGTGGAAGAAATGTTTCCTATCTTGCTCAATATATTTCATAAACTCATTCAGATCACCAATCCCCCTATTGAAGTGGCAGATTTGATCAAGCTCGTTTGCAAAATATTCTGCTCATCAATATACCTGGAGATACCAAAGCAACTTTATGATCCCAATTGCGACGCATCTTACGCGACGGCGGGAAGCGACACTCGCAACAAAAGAAATTACATGATTTCGTGCGGATAACCTATCGCTCTTTATAGTGGTAGGAATAAAAACTTAAACTATCATCGACCCCAAAGCATAAATGCTCCATTTTAAATGCACCTAAAATCCCAATTGTCAGCGACGTTCGGAGCGAACCGCTCTTTTAGCACGAGAAAAACTTCGCGACATTCGCGACGCGACGAAATTCATGATTTCTTTTATGGATCTATTCACGCTCTTTAGCGTGATAGGAAAAATGAACTTAAAGTGATTTACTCATAATGCTTTCTTTGTAGCGGTGACCGAACAGACTCGTAGCCCCTATCACGGGGACGATCGGAGATTGTCAAAATTCAATTTCACACTTATGAAGGATTCAAATGAAGACTAAATGGGATTATTTAAATCATCATAATCTACTTAAACAAACTTAAATTAAAATTCAAGAAAAAGTTAACCTAGAAATGATGAATGAAAGCGAAGGACTTTGCTTGAAATGTAAGTAGAACCCCTCCTCGAGCTTTGAGCTTGCAAGAATTCACAAGCATATCCGGACAAGTGATGCTGTGTGTTTGAAGAGAAGAAAATCCCTTTTATTTATAGGCATGAACCAACCTTTTATGTGAACTCCACCATAACTCATGATAATTCCAATCAAATAATTGATAAATTATGAAATCAAGGAGCCCATTAATGATATGTTATGAAGACGATAAAACTCGTTAAAGAAGTCATGAATATGGGAGGTTTTGAATAAACAACCTGTGCATGTCATAACATAACAACTCAAGTACTTCAAGATTTGGCAATGATCCATATTTGAAATGAATGTTCGCATGAAGGAATTCTACGATATCGGAGGCTAAATTCAAAAGAGGAAAAGTACCTAAGATTATGATACAAATTTACCTGCATATGAGTTTGGAACATTCAATGGTCTTTCATGAAATGAAGGAATTCATTAATGATATATTATGAAAGCTATGCGACCACTTAAGAAGATCAAGAATAGGAGAGACCTTAGCAAGCTTCTTATACACACCATGACATATTACCCAACTCCATTGCAAGTACTTTGAGATTTGGTAGTAGTGTCCAATTGAAATGAGTGCTCGCATGAAAGAATCATGTGAGGCTAAAAGTCGAATCCAAAGAGACGATGCACCTTTCTGCGTAGTACAAATTTGTCTGTTTGCAAATTTGGAAAATTTAATTGTGTTTTATAAATATAGAAATCCATTAAATGATTAAGCAAAAAAAAAGTTAGAGACTTCATTAGTTGATCAACTATGAAAATAAAGAGATATATTAAATAATTGGCTACAAAAATCAAGAAATTCACTAAGCAAAGAACCTTCAAAAAGAGGAGGAATCAACTTGAATATCACATTCCATTGATTCATTGAAGTATTTTGAAGAGTTGAATTTCCATGTGAGCCACAAATCAAGCTATTGTGTGAATCTATAGCTTCAAAATATATGCAAATACTTGAGTAAAGTGAGTTCTTTACATTCATTTTAAAGCAATTTAATACACTATTCAAGTATTTCGTAAACAAATCGATTAAACACTAGATGACTATCTAAATGCTAAACTGTCGAGGATCTTTTGAGTTGATTCGATTGGGTCTTGGGGCTGGGTCAGGGTTAACAAAACTTAAAAATCAATGATGTTATTATAATATATTCATTTCGATAAAACATCGAGAAGTTAATTACGTATGATAGATATCCTTTATTATTAAATTAATAGAGTCGACGAGATGAAATATAGCGAAAACAATAAAGATGATGGCGTGTTGAATGGAGATTTCAAGGAGGGATCTTAATCAAATATGATTAATTTAAAATCGTTAATTAGTATAAATATCCCAAGTGAAATTCGATAATTAAAATTTAAAGCCAAAATTGACTTCAGCGCCATGATTATTTTTTGGAGGAAAATCGTAGCTTCACAAAGGAGCCAAAGTCAAATCAAGTCTCTATGTTTCTCAAACAATCTCATGCCAGAGCGTGGCGTGTCCCATGCGTGCGGCCAAGAAGCTACGTATCAGATTCTGATAGAGTCCTCGTGATTGATGTCAAATGATCCCTATATCACGGCTTGTAGAGTATGCTCCCAAAATCTCTGCCTTTGAATGAGCAATTACTTGATTAAAAAAAATCTCATGTTAGTAAATTTAAACTGTATCCTTGACAAACCACTCAGTCTACAAAATTTTTTGGCCCCCGTGTGTTCGATAAGGATCCTTGATCGGGTTAGATTCGACGCCTCCTCGACTAAGTAGGCGGGGATCACCGACGGGATGATGGAGCATGGGATCTAGATCGCGCGTCATCATTCATCATTCGGTTTAAGGCAATGATGAATTTCATAATCTTAAATTCTAAAACTCATATGTTCTTCTTATATCTTACGTTTAGCGATCTAACTAGTTTTAATCGAAAGTTCTCTCTCGTGGGAGGGGTAATTAACTATTAGGTGTTTGCCTATAGAAACCCTCAGATCTCAAGTTCCTCACAAATGAGGCGAAATCTCTGGTATCTCTACTATTCCATCGCGAAAATTACACCAAACTTTTTCTTTAAAAGGTGGGTAATTTTTGAAAATAAGATCTTTGTGAAAATATTCCTCTTTTTTCAATTAAAAATATCATTTTTATTTATAAATTTGAGTATAACTAGTACTCTTTCACTCATATGGCATCTATTAGCCAGAGATGGTCATCTGCTCCGTATGCTCAAGTATATCTTCTATTATCATATTTCTTAAACCTGTCCAACATCCATCATTATCCTCTCATAATCCATCCAACTAAAACCTACATGTCAATTTAAATCACCATCAACACTTCTCATCTTCAATATATGATGTAATTATTAATAAACTTCTTTAAAAATTGGTTTTCTAACTTGCTTTAAACATGAGGCACATAAGTGATAATTATAGTTACTATGACCAACCCATTAATTAATATAGTAGAAATATTTTTGCATTTTCACCACAACAGATTTTTTTTATACTCTCCTTATACCACTATAGCTATTGTGTTCTATCAAATTTCTTAAAATATTACAGCTTATAACCTTCCCCAATATTGTTAGAGTTTTCCATCCACCATTTAGGCTTCATTTGGTTCATTTTCACCAGCTTTGTGGTTGGATAAGCTATCAGAAAGCAGAAAATTGTGGTTTAGATGAAAAAGTATGACTATTTATTTCCAGTTTTACTAATAATTTGCCTCAAAAAGCTGTTTTTTTTTTTTTTTGATAGCAGAATAAAAACTGCAGCCAATAGAGCAGCTTTTATAAAATTTTGAATGAAAAAACAAAAAACATAAACACTGGGAAACTTTGTTTTTCATACGGTTGTGCCATAGTGAATCTTCCTATTTTTCACCACAATTATGCTAAATTATGGCACATCACTACTAAGCGATATCCGTGCCAGTCATTGCCTATTTATAATGACCATTTGCTTAAGCTTTGGTATATTACATGAGTGACTCTAGTATGCGTTTGCGCCCATTTCCCTAATAGACCATTGCCCATCTCACCAAATCAGATGAAATCATGCCACAATGCTTCTATGAAGCACTCTATACATTGGATTATGATTCATTTCAGCTGAATCTTTGTTATTGAACGACAAATTATGACAAGTAAGCGTCCATTATATACTTCAGAAACATAAAAATGAAAGCTAACAAAAGCACAGCATTACATTTGTTAACTGATCGCTGGTTACTGGTAGTATATACTCGAACAAAAAAAAAAAAAAAAAAAACCATCAAAACAATTCCAATGGCTTCATTGACGTTTGCTAGTTCTAAAAGGTAACTAAACAGTAATGATAACGTTTCATTGATGTTACTATTTGAAGCAATGAAGATAAAAGGTACCTTTACTGCATATCTTCTATTGGCTGAAACGTGATCAACTAGTTTTGCATTAATCAAGTAAGCCATCATTCTTTTCTTGGAGTTTCTTGAGTAAGGCTTCTTTATCTCCCTCAGGCAGAGCGTTGAAGATGAATACAGATTTGTCGCCAATGTCATCCTTCAGAAAACAAATAGCACAAAAGGGAATAAGTAGAAGACTTTTGCTTTCTAGAAAACTATGAAGTTGGGTTACCAGACATAATGAGCATAAGAATTTTACTTTTTTTATTTTATTTTATTTTATTTTTTTCATTTGAATGACAAAGAACCTTGATGGGTTGCTGAAACTTTCTAGCCGCAAATACTACGAAGAGAGCCATCCACAAGCCCAATAAATTCAGTTTCATTCCATTATCCATCAATCCCGTCTGCACATCATGAGTTTTCAAATAATAAAATATATGATGGCACAAAGAAATGCTTGAAAAAGATAAAAACTACTGGAATTAACAAAGTGTCCTAATAGTAGAAAAAGAAAAGAAAAAGCCCCCTTTTGGGTTGACTTCTAATGTGAGTGCACATTACCAAGTAAATCCATGTCTTCAGCATTTAAATAATGTTAAAAGCAGATCAAGATGATGATTCTGGTAATAACCACATTCCACAAGAGACCGTTATTATAAAAAGGCCTAGAGATATTACTTAGTTTTGCATATAATCATAGCCATTTTTTAAAAAACTTGATACCAAAGTTCACAAATGAAGTAAAATTAGTAAGGCTAGATATCACTCATTTATAATTTCTTTCAAACCCTTGCAAGATACACAAACAAAAAGATAATTTGCAGGATATATTTAACTTGATGTTTTATATACTTGCTTGCATACTCATCATCATCATTTACCCTATCCTATGGGTTGGCTTTATGAATTCTTATTTTTCATCTGTTTATTGAAACATGAAACTATCAAGATTTAGTTTTAACAAAATTATTTATGCATTTTTTGTGGCAATTTGGTTCTTTGATAACTTCCATTGCCAATACTAAACACCCATATTAAAAAGGTAAGGCTTGGTATTAGCCTATCAAGTTGATAGATAATCATAAAACTTATGTCAACATGAATAAAATAAATTCAAATTTGAATTAAGCCTACAAGTTATCAAACAAAATTAATTTTTAAATAGATAAAACAACCTGATTGACACCTTCATATCTTGTGATAACTAATGAAATGAAAATGTCTATACCAGATGACCAAGAAGCAAAGCAGGGATGATGAATGTCAGCACACCAGCTTCTAGCTTCCCATAGCAAAGACCTGCAAGCATCACATCAGCATTCAACACTGAGATGGATGAGAAATTTAAAGTAGAATTCAAGCCTAATGGATTGCAATCATCAATTAATAACTGCTTTTCTTAAGGTTTCTAAACTAGAATTCATCGAAGATTTCTTGCAGATCCAATGCAGTGGATATTCTAGCTATTCCTTTCTTTGATTTGTATTAACACCTTTAATGGTTAATTAGGCAGCGCATTCAAGTGATTAGTTTTACAGCTTTTGGGTAGAATATCTTTACATCAACATCAACTCAAAGAGATACTACCTGTATAACTTGTACGTTGTCCGTGAGGTCATGTCTTTTGGCCATTACATTTACTTAAAACAAATCAGAACAAACATTGTGTTTTGCTTCCATAAAGAAAACTATAATTTTGTGCTTTCTATTTCGAAAGTGTAAGAAACATAAGCTAAAATATTATGCATGTAAACAAAATAAAAAAAAATAAAAACTTAGATGATGTATAACACTAAAATAAAAATAATCAGAAACAATTTGATAATAGCATTTTAATGGGAAAAAAACCCTCTTTGAAAACAAGACCAGTAAGAGCTGCAAAGAGGGGTCCAACAAACCATACAGCAGATGGATTTTCTATGACATATTGTACCAAGCCCTCATGTAATGGATTGGCCAAATAGAGATATGTTGCAGCAGATCCAAAAGTACCAATTGCCCATAACGCCTGAAGAAAGCGTTTAATTGGAGTGACATATATATGGATCAAAAGTAATGATAATCCTAATCCACCAGCTCCAACAACATATAAGAAATCGATATTTTGCTTGAGAAAGTCCCCCAATATAGCATTCTCTGGAAGAAAAGTAACAGAAGCAGCAAGCACAAATGATGATGCAGCTGTTACTAACCCTATACAAGATCACCTGAATCATAATATAAATAAATTTAGATAAACTGTTAATCAAGGATGTCGACAGTAGCATTCCAACAAAATATTGACAGGTGTTTGTACACATCAGTAGGTTACATCTATATCCTGTAAGTCACAAAAAAATATATTTCCATTAGCCAATGAATTGCCATAATCCAATCCCTATAAATGGTGCAAACAGAGGACATTATATGAACCAAAAAGCAAACTGGATAAATGCTCGGTATAACACTGCAGAAGTTGAGCATGAAAAAAAAGATATCTCACACCTGCAGCATTGGTTGTCAAATGAGATGGCCGCCTTAACAATTATGCTATGATTGTAGAATTATATCATGAAAAAAAAAAAGTAAAAATCATGCAATCTAGTAGATCAAACATAGTCTGAAGAGGAATCTATCATTTACATCATAATATGTGTATTTAAATGAACAATAGCTCACATAAGACAAGGACAAAACAAAAGAGAATATGGCTAATCATTTTTCATTGGTGTTGATTAGCTCATATATTAGATTTGCATGTTAAGAAAGGTAGAGGCTAAAAGAGTTATTACGATGTATAAAAAATCTTAATATAATTGAATTAAATGAGAATTTGACACATAATAGGACACAATGGAGAAGAAGGATTCATGTAGCCAACCCCATAGTGGGATAAGGCTTATTGTTGTTGTTGTTGATTAACTCACAATATCATTATCATCATCATTAGCTTTATCACAACAATTTCAGGTCAATTTTATGAATCCTCATTCTTCATTTATTCTCATTAAGTATTGTATGAGATATAAAACAAATTTTGCAAAAATCTTTTTAAACAACTTCTACTCATGTTATCTTCAAAATATCCTTTTACTTTTTTTGCTCAAAAGCTCATAATAAGACCGCAAAAAATCATCTAAATTTTTATTACTCAAAAGTATCAACAAATTATTAATGTCTATTAGGAGCTAATAACACTTCCACTTATAAATTTACCTATGGAACGTTAAAAAAAGAAATATTTATAAAAAAAAAAACACTCAAAAAGCATAGAAATAAAATAAAATTAAAATTTTTGAACAAGTAATGGGAAAACAAGGCAACAACCTCTCTGACGTCCGAAGGCTCGACTGTCCACGGACCATAGATTCCCTTGTATACAGTTCCATCAAAGCTTTCTGACGATCCTTCCCCCGCCGCCTCACAGCACACCGACCTGGAGCCGTATCGAGAAGGACGAGGAGACCACGGGGTGGAGGCGGAGCTGTCAGATAAATTCCGCGAGCAGCCAATAGAGGAAGGAATTTGTGCCTCTACAACCGACGATGCAGAACCACCATACAGCCTCCGTTGAAAGACCTGCGATCTTCTTTCCGGTGGCCGAGGGGATAACGGGGCGAAAAGAGCAGAAGGGAGGAGAGTTGACATGACTGCTGCTGGTGGACACCGAGCTCTTATCCGTCGCCGCTTGACACCTTATAATTAAGACAAGGGATTTACATCAAATTTTTATATTTACATATTAAATAATTAAAATTAAATATTTATTTATTAATATTTTTATATTTAAAAGATATATTTTATTTTTAAAAATGAATAAAATAATAGTTTTGATGTGATATTAAAGATTAGAGTGTTATATATATATATATATATATATATATATATATATATATATATATATATATATATATACATATATGTAAAAATTAAAATTTAGATGTTAGATATATAAATATGAAAGTTTAATGTGATATGTATATAAATCTCCCAAATATCTTAATATTATATATTTTGTTAAAATTTAACAATCCCAAAACTTTTATGCAATATTTATATTTTAATCAATTTTAATATTACGAATCGTCTGAAATCATTCATTGATTCATTTCAATTTTAGATGATGTGATATTTTTCGTTTATGCACTTTTCAAATTGAATTCATTTGTCAGACTTTGGTAATATATAAGAACAAGAGCAAAAAGATCTCATTCTTCATATTTAACTCTCATTTTTATAGCTAGTGATTGTATTTTCTCCCAATAAGATAAAATAGTGCTTTTATGTGTATCTACAATATAGAATAAAGTATAATATTTTCAAATGTTATTTTTGAAGCTTAATAGATTATTTGATCTCAATACAACTATGGACTTAGGTTTGCCTAAGTCAAATCATATAAGTTTTTGTGTTCTTTGTCATAGTCTTTGATCTCTTTTAGGTTACTTTATTTGTCTTCATATTTGATCATTGGTTGAGGTGCATTCTTTCTTAATAATTTTTTGGTCTGAAGTCTAACTATTTTTAATCATTTTGAATAATATTGGATTTTTAAAAATGATCATTATCAAACTCAATTCATAAATAGCTTTTCAACATTAGTGGTTATCAATAAAAAAATTCATTCAAGAAGCGAAAGAGAGCGAAGAAAGAAATTCATTCAAGAAAAATAATTCAAGTGCTTACACGAAGAGTAATTTGATTTTCTTAAAAAAGAGCAAGTGTTGCTATTTTTATTCTATAAAGCGAAAAATCACTTGATTATAACAATAAATAGCTCTCATTTGGACTTCTATAGTACAAATAACAAGAAAATAACTAGAGCAATAACACATTTTCTCCCTTCTTGTCATCATCTTCAGAGTAAATGATCAAATTTTCTCTCAACTAGACAAAATAATATTTTTTTCGTATCTCCATATTTGTATTAGGCATAAACACTTTTTCTACCTTCAATAAAACTTGATAGATATCTTCTTTTTTGTGGTAACCCTTTTGTATTTTTTTAATAGTTCATCATATTTGGTCGTACGTTATGATACCTTTTTTTTTCTAACTCGGGATCGACTTATTAATAAAAATTAAATGCCATGTAGGGATCGATTAGTTAGTTCTATTTCGATCGAATGGATATTTATTGGTAGTGTCTTGGCGTGGTGGAAGTCATCATTGAATGACTATCCCTAAACCAATGAGTTTCTATTTGAACTTGCTCGTGGTGATGCGAGAATGGAATGGATAAGAGGCTTGTGGGATTGGCATAGGGTAGGGATGGTTATATTCTTGAACTGTATCTTGTGAACTAAATGGCATATGCTTGAATTGGAACTCTTTTAACATACTATTCTACTTATTGAAATGTACTTGAATGCATTACTTTTTAACTTTTATAAAATTGAATACAATTTTTAAATTATTTTATTCAAGCTCAAGTCTAATTGATTAGATGAATATGCATTTTACTAAAATGCATATGCATCACTAACAAATGAATATATATTGGAAACTCAAAATGTCCATTAATTTTATTGATCAAGGCATTGAACTACATGCCTATATGCCCAAGCTTGTGCAAATACAACATTTCATTTGTGTGCTTGTATGTCTAGGGATGTAAAAGAATCTAATATTATGTTCGACTCTTTTACATTAACTTATGTTCATGTTCAACTTATGATCGAATTAGGCTCATAAAGAATTTGTTTATATTTGACTCAATATTGCTCGAGTTCAACTCATTCAAATAAGCTAAAAAAAATTAAAAAAATGTGGAGCTTGTAGAATTTAAACTTATACCTCATTTTTGCATGAAAAAAACTCTAACCACCAAACTCCAGCTCGTGTATATATATATAATTTTTCTATTTATTTAAAACTAAAAACACGATCAATATTCGATCGAATAAAGGTTATGTTCATTTCGTTTATTTAACGAATGACTTTATTAACAACAAA
This sequence comes from Cymbidium sinense, assembly GCA_021442155.1. NCBI lineage: Eukaryota > Viridiplantae > Streptophyta > Magnoliopsida > Asparagales > Orchidaceae > Cymbidium > Cymbidium sinense. The sequence goes on along the minus strand of JAKCPB010000223.1, from coordinate 240,414 downwards.
CAAGTTGATAAATATAGCTTTTTGATAGATGTATGTGTGTGAATAAAGTTTCATTTTTAATTTATAAAATACTAAATCATTTCTTAATATTAATAATATAATAATTAATTTTAAGATTTAAACTATGGTATCCTAATAAGAAAGAGATCCCAATCCTAATCCAAATTTTCTTCAATTAACATTCAGCTCAATCTACAAATAAATTAAGAAAAAAATATTCATTCCAATCAATCAACAATCTCTAAACAACAATAAGATAGAAACACTCAATTTCTAACATAAGAATTAAAAAGCCACAAAATCTCAACACCACCTTAACCAAAGCCAAATAGCTGATAAGAACAAACTAACTTCGTTAATTCAATAACTCTAACATTTCTTCCTCAAGAAGCATCGAATCAGTAACAATATACCATCAGAATACACGAAGAGAGAGAAAGACAAAGAGAAGGAGAAAGAGAGTGAGAGATGAGAGAGAGAGAGAGAGAGCTACAGCTTAAATTCACAAAAACAATCAGGCAAAGCAAAGCCTCTACCACTTACAAAATCATCCAAGTGTACTCTCCACATAGCCTCTGCAAGCTCCTCTCCCTGCATCCCCATCCCACTGTAATTGGCAAAAGCTCTTCTATTTAGAAACAAAGTTCTGTGCATCCCATTCAGTGCTCTCATCGCTGAAACCATTTTATCCATATTTCCAAAATATGTGGCTATATATTCATCACTGTTAATCGAAACATAGTAATCCAGCGCTGCTTTAGTGTTCCCATGCATGTTCACAAAGTCTTCTGCCTCCAATAAAGATGATTTAGAATAGACATTAGTATAAGAGCTTGTGAGGCCTTCAATCTCCATCAGGCCATCACCAGCTGCTAAATAAATGTTTGTGAATGGAAAGATTGAAGAATGAATGCTGTTTCTTTGGTGTTAGAGGGCATTTTCCACGGTTTCTCCATCTAATCGCAACATCACCCGTCCATGGTTTTCGATCGGGAGGCGGAATCTATGGCAGCTGAGGAGGAGGAGGAGATAAGTTTGAGTAGTCGCATTGGCTATAGGCGGCCATGTCGGGCTCAAATCGGAGGTGAAGTGAGAGGAAGGGTTTTGGAATGACGTTGAGGAGCTGCATGGCTTTGGATTCCAAGGTCTTGTTAAGGCGAAGCGCCTTGTAGCAGGCTTGGCATAAGGCGGCCTTTGCATAGAGTGGATACCTGCGTGACAGGCAGAAAGAATATAAATATTTGAACATCTATTAATAAAGCTGATGATCATAAAGGGAAGCAGCAAAGATTAACTGAGAACTTAGGCAGGAATAAAGTGTTATAGAGATGAGGATGCTCAGGTGAGTGAGTAACATTACACTTAGAGACAAAATATAAAACAAATATATACGTAAAAAGTTTGACGTAACTTTAGTGGCAGATAAGATTAGAGAGAGTCATCTTAGATGGTTTGATCACATAAAATATTAGATGTCCAATAACCGGTTAAAAGACTAGATATATTAGATTCGGCCTATGTTAAGGAAGACATAGGTAGACTTAAAATGTCTTAGATAAGAAATAAAAAAATGCTCTTATTTTATTAGATTTAAATGAGAATATAAAATCGAGAAAAAAAAATTCATATATGCCAACGTTGGGATAAAGCTTGTTGTTGTTGTTGTACTTTTGTGTTAACCTATTTTACAACATTTTTTTACACAACTTTTATTTAACTTCAATCTACCCATTTTTCTTCTTAACCCTTCACTATTAGCTATTAATTTTATCTAGATGCCTTACTAGGTAAACTTTTTATCCTTTATTGTAGATTTTCAAACCACTTCAGTTTATTTAAACTACTTTCAATAGATGTTACTCACACAATCTCTCTAAGTCTATTTTCTCCATGTAATAATCGCGACACTTGTTTGTGGCTTTCGATCCCCACAAGTGGAATCTATGGTTACTAAGGAGGATAAGTTTGGATATTTGCATTGGCGATAAGCGCGACCTTATCCGGCTCAAATATGAGATGAAGTGAGAGAAAGGGTTTTGGAAAAGCGTTGAAGGGCTCTATGGCTTTAGATTCCAAGGCCTTGTTAAGGCAAAGTGCCCTATAACATAAGGTAGCACAAGATTAAAAAGAAAAAAATTTATTTAATTAGAGATAATAATTTACATGCCTCAAATCATTTATTTATAGATATGACTAGCACAAGATCAATCCAATTTGATTCTAGATAATCAGCTAATTCAAGTTCAATGTTATCCAACAATCATACAAATCAAGAATTAAATCACTGTTAAAATGTGTTTTTTTTTGTGAATATAAGTTATAATCACAAGGTGAAACTCATAACGGGTGGCATTCATACACTAACAAACTGACAGGCTCATACATTCTTATATTACTTTTTTAAGCATTTTTTTTTTGTTGGGATCTACATTGTCCAGCAAAAATTGATGCATAAGACACTTAGGGATTCATTTAAAAGCCATGTAATAAAAATTGTAATAATAGGTTAATGAAATAACCCTTCTTTCATGTAATAGTTATATTGTGCAATGGATTCTGTGATGAAACGTATGACAAAGTCTATTGAAGTGATAGGTTAGAAGCTGAGTGGATGAGCTAATGTGATTATTATTGTTTTACTTTTCTAACCCAGCGTATATTTATATTTCCCGCTATTGCAAAAATAATTAGAGATTAATTGAATTTCATATAAATGGATTGTGATGCTCTGCGATGTTTTGAACACTTGAGTGATAAATATTCTACAGAACAAAAAAAGACGTGCAAAACTCCGAATATTTTGACCACCACATTTTCTACAAAAAATATATAAAATAAACTATTGTCCATTTTTAACTTACAAGAATAAATCAAACTATCTAAGGACAAGTACTAGATTAGTTATCATAACATAGACCTGGTTATTGAAATTAAACTAGTTAACGAATAATCAAAGATAGATTTAGATAACACTACATCAATCATTTCGTAAAAGCGTTTATGTACATGTCGGTCATCCTGCTTATGGAGCAAGAACAAAAGACCCATTTATCATTCAAGATGAATCTTTGGGATACATGATTCAAATTGTCTTCCATTGATTCGCAACATCCCCTTGTAGTTATTGGTCACTATTACCAATTGATTATATAACACATAAAACTGTGCGTGGCCCTTTTAAAGCCCATATTCAACACTAGGCTACACCATCAATTCTCATCCCTTTCACATTTATTTTCACAACTAATTTTTAAATCCTCTTCTACTAGTTGTACATCACCTAACCATTTTAATATATTATCTACTCCCAAATCTATGAAAATTGCTACCTTAAAACTTTCTCAAATATTCATTTGAAAATTTATACTTCATAGTTGTACTATGCATACATCCTGCATTATGGGCTATGCATTCAATTTAGTCATGGATTCAATATCACCTAAGACTTATCCATAACATCTAGCATGTACACGATACACTTGATTGTATGGATGTACCCAATTGATGTGGTCACACATAATGGCTATGAAATGACTCGTCCATAGAGGTCAATCAACCCCACCTATGAAGTAATCCACCATAAGACAACTCGCCCTAGAAAGAACTTGATTCAGAGGCATTAGCCTTCCAAGGAAGTCCACTAGACATACTACACACCACAAGAGACAAACCCCATGAAAAGCTCACCAATTCAAAGAGAAAGTTCACCATTAATTCAATAAGGAGAACTTACCAGAAGAACTCGCTTAGACACTTGCTACAAAGATCCACACCGATGAATCGCCTCCCACGCTCCCGTCATAGACTCACCAGGCACTCGGCTTAAAAGACATGCCGAGGGTATTCGCCCCAGATGAATCGCCTTCAACACTTGAGACATTTGCCCAAAGACTTCACCATCCACAATCATAATCATCCCAAGGAGGTATATGTGTATGTATTATGAGTAATCCATGTCTCTATAATTGTTGGTCATTTATTAATTTAATCATGGTATAACATTTTTAGTAGCCTTGGCCCTTTTAAAAATTCATATTATTTATATTATCCATGAACTATATGGTCGACTTCTTGAGTCTTTCTTCTACGCATCTTTGCTATAATTTTCTCTATACTTACTCTATTTTCACCTAGCTAATCTAGCAAAATTAGATCAGGTGTAGCCTATGAACACATTTGGATCCAACCAAATTGGATCAGGTGTATATGAACATATTTGGATCCAACATAATAGTCTAAATATTTCAAGAAATATTATTAAAAGGTTTAAGTGCTCTTAAGGTGATGCATTGTTTAATGCCTAAGAAATTAGGTAGCAATTGAGATGCTTGCCTGGCCAATGTAAGGTGTTATAAAACTTCGGTAAAAAATTATAAGAAATGCTTTTAAAGAGCACAATATAATAATCATCATAAAAATATCTAAAATATAGTAGAAAAATGCATTTTCCAATTTTGTGTCATTTATAGTACCAGAAAGACAAAATCAAGCCAAATAGATTCTCTAAAATATAGTGCGAAAAAAACTCAAAAGTTATTTCCCAAGTTCAAATAAGCAAATAAAAACTTAGTCGATGGCTTCCATGGTGTGAGATTAATCTAATTCAATTGTCTATTTCATCCTCTTTATCATCCATACTTCCTAATCATTATATTTATAGCCTACCATCTCTTAATATAGTTGCGTGTGTTTTAAGTAATAATTAAAAAAAACATGACAAAGATGAGCATCAGTGCCTAACACCTTACATAGAGGCATTTTGCCAATACATAGTCTTATCGATGATCATGATAGACTAAAGCCTAAAATAATCATTTGTTGTAAGAGGGGAGAAACATAATTAAGTTAGAAATAAAAATATGGTGCCCCTGAAAAATCTTTTTATCAATTCACTATGTTCAACATTTAAATAATTCAAAAAATGAAAAAAAAAATCCTTGATTTTGTTATATTTCTCAACTACAATACCAACCAAGGTTGAGCGACCAGCAGAGTTTTAGTAATACTACATACAGCTCACCAAGCATTTTCTAAATTTTCAACAGATAAAATAAGTAAATATTTAGATGTGTTAGATTAAAGAACTTCCAACGTTTGCATCGCACTCCTTGTGATACGTACTTTCAGAACAAGCAGGAATAAACAAGATTAGTTGAAGGATGCCATCATAGACTATACTTGCAATTGTTGAAAGCAACAAGCAGAATGTTTTGTGTACAGTTCAAGGAAAAGAAGTACCTATCTCTTCTTTGGCTCATTGCTGGTGTGATAGAGATATAGTGATGCCTCTTGAGTGCAGGAAGAACTGCTTCAACATAGTCGAAATTTCCTTTTCGTTTGCTGCAGTCCACTTTGAACGGCTCCCTTGAGGCAATATCATCTGGAAGCTCCTTCACTATTTCCACAAATCCCTTGGTTTGCTGTATAAAGTAATCTACATCAAAAATATCCTCAAAGCCACTGAACCACAAAAAATTAAAAATAAAAATTAACACTTGTATTCACAGAAGAGAATTGAAAACAGCTTATTTTTAACAAAACACCTTGATTCATTCCAATAAGCGGCGACCTCAAACTTGGGCAGAACCAAAGTCGCGTTCAGCAGGCGAGCAATCCCAACTCCATCACACAACTAAAATTCCACCAAACATTAAATCCTATCCTTGCAAAATTAAAGCGACAAAAAAGAAGATAACACTAAAACCCTACTCACATCACGTCTCATCTGATTAAGGCCACCGTAGCAGTCAGTCAACTCTAACGTAACCGTTGCTTTTAGCAGGAAGAGCTGCAGCATTTCAACAAAAAAGGAATGGAAACTTCTGCAATGAAGCCAGTTAGGACTGATTCAGGAGTAAAAATACACTACTAAAATAACAAATCAACGGCAAGAACAAAGGGCTCAACCCTAATCCTAATAATGCGCACCGATGGTGGTTTTGGCAGTCCACCAGCCACATGGCCGCCATTCCACGAGTCGACTGGCGTTCCAGACGACCGATCGCCGGTGCGAGGTAGATACAGACGAGGGGTTACGAGATAATGAGAGCGGGGAAAAAGGGGTGTAGCGGGCGGCGAAGAGAAAGGCGACAAAGAAGAGAGGAGATGCGACCAGGAGCGTGCCGGAGAGAGGCCTCCTTATTTGATGGTGCCATGAATTTGACGCCATGACCGGGATCTGGAATGAGCACCGATCATCTATAGGGAAGAATGCGAAAAGAAATGTAGAAGATTTGAAGATCCTTATAGGGGTTTCAACAAGTCGAGTTCAGATTCGAAGAGATATCATTAGAATCCCATTCATTTATTAAACTGATTCAATTTTAAACCGAGCAATTAATTTAGATATATATTTTAAATCAAATTAAAATTAAAATTAAATCAAAATTAAATCAATTTACATCAACCTAAGTTGAAAGTTCAAATCAAGTCAAATTTAAATTGATGAGTTAAAAGTGATTCTTGTACTCAAACCTAACCCAGAAACTAATCAAATAAATCTTAACTGAGTTGTCAGATCATATTGACCTCTATTATATTAATTTATTTAATTTTAAAATATATGAATATTATATAAGGATTATATTTAAATTTATACGAAAATAATCTAAAGATTATTTTTTTGAGATTTTATCGATTATAAATATATGATAAATTTATATTAATCATGCATATAATATATCGATCTAAAGATATACATATAGTTGATAGATTTTATTATCAATATTTGTTGATTATAATTTTAAGAATACTATTTTAAATTATTATTTTAGTAAAGACTAAATTGTAATATTGTGTTAAATATCTTATAAGTGCCTATTTTATTAAACATTTCATTTCAAACATGTATTTTATTGATATTTTATTTATATTATATATGAATGAAATGATTATTAATTGTGAGTATTTTTTATCACTATTAATATTTATTATATTCTACCAATTTGAATAACTTCGGCTTGCTTTCTTTAAGAAATGGATAGAGCGTATCATGGTTCTTTGTATGGATCTTGACTATCATCCGAATGTCTCCAACCTTTATTTGAAAGCACAAATGAATGACTAATTTTGAAAAATGGTAGTGTTACTACGTGAGTGATCGTAGCATTATTCAATCAAAGAGGTCAATGTCTAAGAAGAATGTCTAAAGTTTCTAAGCCAAATAACACCATTTCTTAGTTTTAAAAGATCGAGCGATCTTATTCTTAGTAAACTCGTTTATCGATCTGACAATGGAAACATAAAAGAGTATATTTTGGAGATGTCTAATTTTGTCATTAGATTGAGAGCACTAAAATTAGAGATGTTTGATGACATTCTTGTGCACTTAATTTTGATCCCTCTTCCTCCACAATTTAATCCTTTTAAGAAAGTTATAATACTCAAAAGGAAAAATGTACTCTTAATGAGCTCATTGTTCAATGTGTGCAAAATGAAGAAAGATTGAAACATTACAAAATAGAAAGTGCTCACTTAATGCTTCATCTCGTGACATTGTTACTAAAAGAAAAAGAACTTATAAAGATAAATGAGTTGCAGATAAAGGGACTTCACATCATAAGGTGCAACATAAATAAGATAATGTTGTTACTTGTTTCTTTTGCAAAGAAATGTGAGGAAAGATTGTCCTAAGTGTGCTAATTGGCTTGTGAAAAAGGTAAACTTCTCAACTTTGTTTGTTATGAAGTTAATTTATCCTTAGTACTAAATAACACTTGGTGGATACAGTACTACTCACATAAATGTGATGCAGGTTGTCTAAAGAAATGCCAATTGATGTTGAAATATTCTATGTGAGAAATGTCAATAAAGCTCCTGTTGAAGCAATATGCTTATATATATTACATCTAGAATCTGGTCGTATTTTGACTTTACATTAGACTTTTTTATGTATTCATTCAGACAAAATTTAATTTCTATTTCTTAGTTATTCTTGTTCATTTGGAAATAAAAAATTTAGTCTCTTTTAATATTTAAATATTATTGGTACTAGTTCTTTGATTGATAATCTATATAAATTAGACATTTATGCTTCACAAATTAATGAAACTTTACATATAAGCAATTTTGGTACAAAATAAAAATTAATGAATGAGAATTCATATATATTATGGCACAAACATTTAGGACATATTTCTAAACAAAAAAGTAAAAGATGTGTGTTAGAGGAATTCTTGATCCCTTTATTTTTTAGATAATAAACTCTGTACAAAATGTATCAAGGAAAAATAAATAAATATCAAGAAAATTGGTGCTAATAGAAATTTAAGCGTCTTAGAATTTATTCTTACTGATATTTGTAATCCATTCCACAATTACTTGGAATGACCAATAATATTTTATTACTTTTTCATAGGATTATTCTCATTATGGATACTTAAACTTGATTTATGAGAAGTTACATCTTGGTATTCAAAATTTTAAGGTGAAGTTGAAAATCAACTTAAAAGAAAATAAAAAAGTCAAATCTAATCATAGTGGTGAATACTTGTGGTGTATATTTTTTTGATTTATGTATATGAGGGACACAGATCGGTGTACTTATTGAGGTGATCGGGTATGACGTTAAGGAATAGTGCACTATCTCGAAAGATAGAAATCATGGCCATGCAATAGACCTAATCACCAAATAAGGACTCCTAAAGCATGATGGGTCTTCAAATATACCAGAGATTTCCTACTTTACATGGATGAATAAAATAGAGTTTATTTAAATCGGGTTCTAAAGTTTTCTATAGGGGAAAGCTCCCAAAGTTAATCACATATTAAGAAAGGTGAGTTCTTTAAGAATACTCTTGATTAAAGTAGACAATTATTATCTCCAAAGATTTCAAAGATAGGAATATCAATAAATTAACTATATTTGGAAAATCATATGAGATAGATCAAAAATAGAGACTTATTTTATTGAAGCCAAAGGAGATGAGTAGTGGATGCTCATGATACTAGAAAACCTAGTGAGCATTCCAATCCCCTATAATTGGGCTTTATATATTTAAATTTGAAGAGAATTATTTATTTGTGTTAAAATTTTATTAGAGAGTAGAACTTATAATCCCAATATAAGATTGTGGAAATGCATAAGAGGTGAGGATTTATGCTGGAGGAAAAATAGTAATCCCGGATCCTAAATCTAGGGAGCTTTAGCGAGGGCCAAAAACTAAATCTAAGGTGAAAAATGGGTATATTGTTCACCTTCACAAGAGAAGATAAACCACATGATTGCTTGACTTATAACCGCTTGGAGTGACAATTAGCTAACTCCTCCTACATTTTAAAATCATGTGATCATTTCGCAAGATAGTTAGGATGTTAAAAGAAACTAAAGTCCTTAAACCCACTCCCTAAGAGACTAGAGCATGAGTGGTATGAATAATGACTTAGTCTAATGCAAATTTTATCAATTTTTATTTGATTTTGGACTATTCATTTTGAGAAAGGCCATAGAATTTTTACATGCTTAAATGCATAATAAAATGAGTTATGGGCTAAATTAGAGAGAAAGAGGTATTTTCACCATGGAGATCCTCAAAGGTCAAGTCTTCCCCATCAGGATGTAAATCCTCTTAGCAAAAGTGAAATAAGATGACATGCATGATCTTAAGCATACAACATCTAGCTAAGGGGTTGCTAAATCTTTTAATTATCTTGATTTAATACCTATACTTTAAATGAGATTATGAGTTATTTAGAAAATTAGTTATGAGTTGTAGTTGGGGTAGAAAATTTATTTTATCCTAAGAGCCTAACCGGATCCAGGCCACATATTAAATCACCATACATGAAGAAACTAGAAAAATACATGCAATTTCTATTACACAATTGTAAATAAAGCATCAAACAATTTATAACTCAACATAAAAAAGAATAATATAGGTCGGTTGGGTACCAATCTGACTGAAAGAGAAATGACGAGCTCACTACCCTTATACAACTCGGTATATGAAAGAATAATTATAATTATAAATAAATAAATGTTATGGGGGGTCTTCATATCTTCTTTCTTCATGTTTTCTTCATTCATCCTTTGGATTTTCTTGCTTCAAAGGTATCACTCGAGCCTCACAGGACAAAGCCTTCTAGACTCTGCTCATCATAATCCCCCATAACACTAAGTCTAATTCCTAATACAAAATTACATCAAAATAGGAAAAATAAATCTAACTACTCCTATAAGACAAGTGTTAGCTAAACACACCATACAACTCAAGCAGTTATATATATATATATAATTTGGACTTAGCACCCTGCACATGGGTAATCAAGTCCACCTGTCCTAATTTAGATTATTCTTAGTGGTTAAGCAACCTGCAAAAGAGAGCATTTATATTTATTTTAAGCACCCCTTAAGCACAATCTCCTGTAGAAGACATGATTAGGCTAATCACGGCCTAACATCCAGTCTACAAAGCATACACCCTAACATCCAGTCTACAATAATTCATCATAAAATAAATATATATCAAACCATGCACCATCTTAATATAAAGCTAGAAATGGTGACTTAATCTAATGTGTGTGTATTAAGGCTTGTGTGGTATGTTTTAACTAGGCTTTAGAGTTATCATTCTCTAAGTATTAAGAGATTTAATTATGAAGGGTGGTTTCACTTTAAGTGGTTTAATTAATTTATAAGTTTCACTTAATGTTTCTTCTCTTTCACTTACCTACATTAAACAACTAAGTGTTATAAAGAGAAGAAAAGAGGATCACTCTCTTTCATCCCTACAGTTACATCTAAATCAAATTAATTGAATGAATTCTCTCTAGTGAATGACTTATTATATATTTTAAATTAATCATAAGTTCATGTTCACTTTAAATAATCTCATTCAATAAGAAAGACATCCTAAGATTAATTTGAATTAATTACTATCACATAACACAAGTTTGTTCATTTATTTCCACCATATATATCATGCATATGATTAAGTCCTAAACATAACTATACATGCAACTTATATCTTAGCACACTTAAATGATGAATGTAAGAAAATGTACTTAGAATTGATGTTTCATTTGGTTGAATTATTTTATCATATTAATTTAAGGCTCTATCTAAATTCTTATATAAAAGCATAAGAGAAGAACTCTAAATCATATGACTAATTAATCCAACCACTTGAACAAAATATGAATGCATATCTTTTTAATAGAAAAGGAGATTTTTATTCATGAACTAAATACACATTCAAATGTATGAAAGTTTTAAGCAAGTACATCGCCATTGTTTTGCACCAGGGGAGTGAGGTACGAACCTTCTTGGGGCTACTTAAAGCCGTGCATCCCCAGAATGTCCAGACTAATATACCTACTTTTCTTAAATACATATGGATGCATAGGCAACTATAAGAATAGAAAATCATGCAAAAGTAGAGCTTGATTTAATTGATTTATTTATGTGAATAAATTAAAGCTCTATTTAAATTCTAATGTAAAAAATGCATAAGAATGAAATCAAAGAGTATATCACTATTATTTTTCACTGGGGAGGTAGGAACTTTCTTGGGGCTACTTAAAGTCATGCATCCCCGGAATGTCACTAATATACCCACTAATATTCTTACTTATGCATATCAACATATGAATGAAAGAAAGGAACTCTACTTCATACACTAAGCTTATATTCACATGCACCTCCTATGTATGTATAACTAAAGTCATAATATACTTTATTATCCATTAATAAGCTTTTGAAAATATATCTACAATTTAATAGTGATAATAGCCACACATATTTTTAATTAAGCCAACACATGCAAGTTTGACATAAAGAAAATAATTTTATTTAATTAATTTTTGAAATAAATGAATGCCTAACTACAAGAGGCATACAAGATTTTAACATGATTATAAAGAAATAAAGAAATACAAGCATGAAATTTCATTCAATCCAACTAATTCCTAAGGACAATCACATTAAACAAGCTTATTTAAAATAAACCAAAGTTTCTTAAAGCCATTTTTGATTTCATGTTTGATTTGATTTTAGGGATGTGAAAGAGGTTTGCTAACCCTAAACCCATTCCCCATATGTGTGAATTAATTTTATTTAATGAAAAATAATTAGGTGATTTTTATAAATTTATTAAGTTAAGCATGGATTAAATCAATTAATTAATCCTTACTTATGTTACCTTAAGGTAATTAATTAAACAATTATAAGCTAATATGATGTGCAAATAAATTGAAAAGTAAATAGCAATGCTCCTATGAAATGAAAGGGGCCTAATACAATTAGCTCATAATTATTAATTAATTAAACTTAAGGAGCTCATTTAATTACTTTTATGATTTTCTCACACATGTGAGCTAACCATAATTTCACTAGATCCCTCTTTAGATTATTGAAGACCCAAATAGCTACCCAAGAGTTAATTATGAAAAATAAGTTTAATCAAGTTAATTGAGTTAATTAATTATCTAATTAAATCCTAATTATCGTTAATCAACAATATGAAATTGACTTGGGGAAAGACAAAGAAGGTCTCAATCCAAATCTTTTCAATTAGTTAAAGTTCAGATGATTTGGGTTTTGATTGGTTTAATTAATTAATTAATTTTAAAGAGGGAATGAAGAAGACTCAAGGAAAAGATTGGAAGAGGGGTCCCAATCTATTTCCTTAAGTTTCTCCACTATTAATAGAGGCTAATGAACTTATTTGATGGATTAATTCACTGTTCATTTGATTAATTATTATTAATTAAGTTAAGAGAGTAATTAAGGCTTAACCAGTTAATTATCCTAATTTATCAAGTAATAAATTCCAAGAAAAATGGGGGAGGCAGAGGTCATCCTCCTAAACATCTCTGGAAAGTTTAAAATTAATAAAATGATTAATTAAAGAGTAATTAGGTTAATTAAATTTTTAATTAAATCTTAATTAAGCAAAAATTAATATTTAAAATTAATTAATAATAATTTTAATGGATTTCTCTCTGAAACCCCTTTAAAATGAGCCATCATTTGCATTTTTTGCATTTTCTATAGTTGGTTATGAATTTTAGAAGTTTTATCCTTAAAATTAATTAAACAGCCCTAATTAAGCCTAATCCCATGACCGCAGTGTATACTTTCCATGTGGCACGATGGGATAGGTTATTAAGTTGTCACATCGATGCGGTGAGTCACGTGACTCCTTTCGTCTGACATAGATTACGACCATGATTAAATTCCGCGGTTAAGGAGAAAATAAAGGGGATCTAAGCGTGGTTAGATCAGGACATTCCGTTCCAATCATGCGAAATAGACGACCTGTGATCTATCTCCTCCCGAGTGGTGAGAGACGGATGCCATTCGTCTTTCTCCATTCGATCCGAGCTCACTAAAGCTTGGAAAGAGATCAAATCAATCCCACACCTTTGGGGAGGTAAAATAAGGAAATCCAATGGTTTTAATCTCATGACATGAAACTTTCCTTCATAAAGGACTAAATCATTTTTATACAAGGATCAGTTTTAATGACATACCTCACAAGAGCTTGTGATCGGTGGTTTAATGATTGAGGAAGCTTTGCTTAGTAGACATGAAGCCGTGTTGAGCAACACGAGCTTTGATTTGAGGTGGTTTGCTCGGATGACCAAGATCCTCTCTTTGAGCATTCAATCTTGATCAAACTTGTGCTTAGAGTGGATTTGAAGCTTGGAAAATGGCTTTAATGGCTTTGTTGACATACGAGGATGGTGTGTGCAAGTTTAATTGAAGTTTGGTTGAGAGATGGATGAGTTTAAATCAAGGGAGGGATGCCTATTTTGGGCCCGAGAATGGAGAATTCGATGAATGGTAACTGAAGGCTTGGGGAGGCTCTCGGGATTTTGAAAACACTTAAGAAGCTTAGTGAATTCGAATTGTCACCACTGAGGAGTGGTATACCCCTCTGAGCTTGATGGATGGACAAGATCCTTTCACCGGTTCACCGTCACCTGAGGGGTCTCAATCAACTTCACATGGCACGATTAGAGTGGAGGAAGCTGTGGTAGGAGGTCCAAGGCAAGATATATGCATAAGTTGGTTGATCTCCTCTTCCCTTTGTCTATAGGGTTTGAGTGAGGAGAAAGAGTTAAGTTTTCTTTATTACATGGTCTTGCTTAAGTTGGGCTAGAAAGGCTAGGCACACCTTATTTATTATGGATGCCCAAGTGATGGGAGAGCAGAATTTATCAAATAGGGAAAGAATCTTACATAAGGAAGTTTGTCCAATGGCTAATCCCTTTGGGTGGGGTCCACTTTACTTTTGGGCAGATTTTGGGCTGACCTTTGTCAATTTGGGTTGGGTTTGGTCAGCCAGAAAGGTTTCATGTGTTGATTTTGGGTGTTTTAGCTTCATATGGTCAAATGGGTTCATATGGGGTTCTTGTTGGGTTGGGTTGACCAATTGGTCAAATTGGGTCAAACTAAGGCTTAGGTTAAGTTCAAATGATGATTTGTCTCATTTGGATTCAAATAGGTTAAATGGGTAAGTGACCAATTTGACCAAATTGGGTTGAGCTAACTGTTGGTTCAAGTTCAATTGGTTAATTAAAAATTATTGTAAGCTTTGGTTTGATTTGATTTGGGTTTAATTTGAATTTTGGCCAATTTGTCCTTTTAGATCAATTTGGGCTAGGTTGGGTCAAGTTGACTAATTAGTGATTTGGAATTTGGATTTGGTTAAGTTCAATAAGTGATTTGGGATGAACTTGAGCCATTGGTTGCAATCAATTTGAGTTAAATCATGATTTGACCCATTTTAGCTTTTAAGACCAATTTGAGTCAACTTAGGTCAAATGGTTAATTGGACTTGGTTTGGCTCAATTGTAGGGTTCTTCATGTTCAATCATTGATTATGAATTGGTTTGAATCAATGGTTTCAATCAATTTGGTATATGATGAGTTTTGGCTAGTTTAAGTTTCATTTGGGCTAAATGTTGACTTGGTCAAAGGACCAAGTTGACTTGGTTTGACCCAATTCAAGATAGTTGATCACCCTAGGATGATTGTTGATCATGATATGAGATTTAGATGAGCTTGGTTCAATCCAATTTGGGTTGTATTAGGACTTGGCTCAAAAAGGTCTTTTAGGTCACTTTGGGTCAAGTGGACCTAAATGGGTAAATTGATTTGGTTTTGGGCTTGGTTCAAGTTTAGTTGAACTCACACATGAGCCTAGGATTGAAAAATAAATCCAACTACAATCAATTTGAAGTCTAATAGATGTTAGCTCATTTGAAGTTTTCAAGTCAAAAAGACTAACTTGGGTTTGACTTGATTTTGTTTTAAAAATTGTAGTTTATGTTTATATTTGGATGAGTGATTGAAGGACAGATTGATTCATGGAGAAATCCATGGGTTTTAAATTGATTTGGGTATCATTTGGTCAAGTTCAAAGCTAAAATTTGATTTGGGGTTTTAGTTTTAATTTGGTATTTATTTTCATTTATATTTGGGAATATAAATGAAGATATCCATCACATTTGGAATAGATATTTGACCAAACTTGATATGAGTTGTTAAGATTTAGGTAATTATATAGTTTGATTTATTTTTGGTCATGTGAGTTTCATTTATATTTGTGAATATAAATGAATGAATAAATTTATAAAACCAATTGATTTTGGGTTAATTTGGTTTAAAATTGTGGAGGTAATGATTTAAAATCCATTGAACAAATCATTTTCAAGTTTATGACAAATCATTAAATTCTTTATAAATATCATTCCAAGTTTGATTTATTTACAAATTAATTTTAATTTTAGGATTTTGCACTTTTATATTGTTTCATCATTTGTGTGTTTCTCCTTTTTCTTAATGAATTTTGATTCTTTTCTTCTTCTTTTTTTCTAAGTCAAAAAATTCGATGAAATTTCGGTGGCATTTCGGCATAGGGGGAGCAACATCTAACAATTTTTTTTGGCTTACTTGGTACGCCCTAATGAGGTAGTGAGCGGTGTCTTGTGATACCACAGCCAAATTTCATCCTGTCATGCCCTGATGAGTATGTTGAGGCCTTCGAACCTGCATAAAGACAAGCATATGCATATATATATATATATATATAATTTTCACATTCACATCACACATCCACAACTATTTCACTATATCATTGACATTGGAAGAGCATCAATTGAAGGAATGGGTAGTGCGAGCAGGGAAGTCGATTGAGTATTGTAGTGTTGCAAGAAGAGAGGGAAAAGGCAGCAGAAGTGATGGAAATGCAGAAGAAAGAACCCAAGATGGTGTGTTCTTCTTGACTACAAGGAAAAAATCAAATGGTAATTCAAAGGATTATGTGCTCGATTAGAGGAGGAAGTGAGGAGTTATCAGAGGAACCCGATGATGGAGTTACCTCAACCCTCTTGTAAAAAAAAGGGCCGGTTAAAAGTTAATTTGGCAAAGGGAAATGAGGGAAGGAGGGAGTTCGGCTAAGGGAAAATAAGGGAAAGAGATAAGAATTTTTGGACAAGGTAGGTTGAGGGAAAGAGGGAGTTTGGCAAAGGGAAAATGAGGGAAAGAGATAAATTTTGGCCAATTGAGGGAAAGAGGAGTTGGCCAAGGAAAATGAGGAAAGAGATGTTGGCCAAGGTAAGTTGAGGGAAAGAGAGAAGGATTTAGGTCAAGGGAGGATGAAGGACAAGGAGAAGGAAGCAGAAAAACCTACTATTTCCTTGCGGTTCAAAGGGGCGACAGACGGGAAGAGCTTTCGGTTTGAAGAAGTTGTGCCAACAGGAAGAGCTTTTGGTTTGAAGAAGTTGTGCAGACGGGAAGAGCTTTCAATTTTTTATGCTGGATTAGCCGAGAGCGGGAGTGGTTCTTAGGAGGGAACGGTTGAAGGCGAACGAAGAGGGAGGAGCGGTTCTTGCATGGAGCATGTGCGTGAAGAGGGGAGATCAAATAGCATATCGGGTTTAGTTAGATGAGGGAGATGAGTTGGTTAGGGATTTAGGTCATAAATAGTTTAGTTATTTTTTTTCTTTTTTTAAGCACCTAATCGATTTTAAAATGAATTTTATCGACAAAATCATACAGTTAATATATATATCAATATTAGGTTATTTCAATATTCTGGATGCAATGATGTAGTCCATTTCAAAATTGAAGGCCATTTAGTTTAAGTCGCGTCGAATCGGGTCAATTTTAGCTCAAAAATGCGATCACCGCTTCCAATAGCTTGATTTTGTGTAGACTTGTCCGAATTGAGTGTAAACAGTCTCATTTGATAGATTTCAATATTTCAAAACTAATGACATAATCAATTTCATGAACAGAGATTATTTGGGTATTATCGTAGCCTCCTAACCTTGATATATGTGTCGATGTATTGATGGCTCAATCGCTTGATCGATTGATAATTAGGTTGTGTAATATTTATATTCCAATCAATTTTGATATTCTGAACATAATGGTAAGTCTGTTCATCAATCGGAGGTTATTTAGGCATTATCGCAGCCTCCTGACTCCGATATGTGCATCGGCACATTGATAGCTTGATCATTAGATTGTATAATATTTATATTCTAACCAATTTTGACATTATGAACGTAATGGTGAAGTCCGTTCATCAATCGGAGGTCATTTCGACTAATTTAGGTGATGTTTGGTGCATCTCTGCTCTGATTTGTGAGCTGTTACATCAAAGGTCCATCAAATTTGGATTTTGAGGTCGAGTCGACTGATGTATCACATGTGGAGGTCAATAAATGCCCCCAATAAATATGATTTGTGTATGGAGTGAGTTGCGTTTGTTGAAAATTGGTTGACCCTTTGGGCTAACCACAAAACTTGGATCACTTCATCTTCAATTACAATAGCTTACGGAGCTTTGATATGATTTGTCATTAGTGTGATGCATTATTTTGAACATACTAAATGATGAGATTGATCGATTTGTCAAAAGCAATTTGTCGAATAGATAAGATTTCTTACACCATCTACTCTCTGCTTCAATAACTTTGCTGAAGATCTCTTTCTTTTATGTCATTGTAGATTTGAGTTTCCTCCAACACTAGCATCGTGCTTGGTTGGGTTTTGTAGAGGAATTGGTTTATTTATTTTAAGATTTAGAATTTCTTCTGTATCAACTTTAAGCTTTATGGACTGATTTATTTGTCCATATTGACTTGTCAAAAAGTGTATGTAAGCCACCGTGCATTGCTTTTATTCGCTTGAAGTGCGCATATGACTTAGCCTTTCAACTTATACTTGGTATATATTGAGTTATTAGCCTAGCAATGTGTGCTTTAACGGACTGAATAACTATAAAATTTCTTTAGTTCGACCATCGACTTTATATGAATTATAGAATTGTTCCCTCAATCCTGTGCTTTATGCTTTGACGGGCTTGATGAGGAGATTGGATTTGATCTGTGCTTTGTGCTTGATCAGATCATTTGAGAATATATTGAAATATCACCATGCAAGAAATATAAAGATTGACTTGAGGCAGCTCTGAATTGAGAGTTTTCTTAGATTATTTTGGTCTATCGATCAAGTAGAAAGATCTCTTGGATTCTGATTGCTTGTAGTCACTAAGCTAGATCTGGTTTGAGATTGAATAGCTATCATCATTGATGATGGGGCTCTTTCCTGGCCTTTTCTTACTTGTTGAGTGAGGTGAGCATCGATTCGACCATATTTAGGTTTATTGAGTTTGACCTTTAGAACCTACTCGAGTCTTCGACTTAAGCTGTGATGGGTTGGTGATTTGGTCATTAGACTAAAAAATTGGGGGCTCTTTCACAATGACATTTTCTTATGGCTTGTTGAGTGACGAGAATGCTAGCAACTCAGCCATTTGTGGGCTTATTGAGTTTAACCTTTAAAACCCATATGTGTTATAGACTTCAGGATGTAGAGGTTGATGTTTTTCCAACTCAGTTGATTGAAGCTTCTAAATTGGGAGTTCTTTTGACTTGATCTTCAAAATTTGACAAATCTGGGAGAAAAACTTTTGATATTTAGTCTTTTTTATGCGAAATAGATTCTTTTATTTCTTGCAAGAGCTTGCAACTCTAATAATAATAATTATAGATATATTTAGGGGTCTCGGCATAAAGCTCGATCTCAACCTGAATCAGAATATATTCAAGGATCTCATCTTATAGTACGATGTCAACTCAAATAAACTTAACATAAAATAAAAATGGCCCTTGTCTTGTAGGGGGAATTCTAAAGCACGTTTAGAAGAACTTTCAAGATAAAATTAAGCAAATACATTAATATTTGAGTTGATATGCTCTTAAGAGGGTTTTAACATGTAACATTAGTTTCATCGATGTATAAAAACTTTAAAAATGCCCATGTGTAATAAGAGAATTTTCATAGAAAAGTTTTTTTATCTTGAGTAAGTACATTTATTTAGGGATCTCGACAAGAAGCATGATGTTGACCTAAATAAATATTCTAATAAAATGCCACTTATCTTGTAGGGGGAATTATATTGTACCTTGAGAGTGTATTTATCATGTATAATACTTCTTCATGTATCGACCATTAATTGGCGGCATTGGTCTTTCACCCTTTAGGTCAATGCATTGGTATGCCCCTCCTTGATACACTTTCTCAATGAAAAAAGGACCCTCCCAATTGGGCTCAAATTTGCCACCAATTCTGATTAGAATAACTAGTCTTCTTAGCACCAAGACCAATTCCTCTTTTGGAATGTTTACACCTGTATGGTCAAAAGCCCAAATATCTTTTCGATAAACTTCCGATTTTGATGAGCTTGCAATCTAACTTTATCAAGCAAGTCAAGTTTCTCCATTCTCAAATGAACATTTTGATATTCAGTTAGATTGTATTGGATGGCTACTCGAAGTGAAGGCAACTCAACTTCAAGCAGAAGAACTGCTTCAGTCCCAAATACTAATGAATAGGGAGTTTCTTTAGTCGACATCTTGTAGGTAGTTCGATATGCCCATAATGCCTCTATTAGTTTGGTATGCCATTCTCTTTTATTTTTTGTGAGGATCTTCTTGAGTAGTTTGACCAATGTCTTGTTGAAAGCTTATGCCAAACCATTTTCCTTGGATTATATATTGAAGAATATCACCGATCAATTTTATGTCGATCGATGAATCTATAAATCTTTATATTTTTAAAAGTTGTGCCATTATAAAAAAGTATTCTGTAACACTTCAAATCTATAGATACATTATGCATAAAGAAGTTAATCACTCGATCAATAATAACTTCTTTAAATGGGTAGCTTCAGCCCACTTAGAGAAATAATCAATCGCTGCTAAGATAAAATGGTGATGATGACGGATCAATCTCGATTACATCTGTGCTCTAACATTCAAATGATCAGGATGCTATTGTTGGGTGTAGTGGATCTGGAGGTTAATGAATTATATTCCCATGAACTTGACATTCATGACACCTCTTAGCATGATTAATACAGTCTCTTACCATAGATGGCCAATAATAACCCATCATTTTGATCTTTACTGCCATCTTGGGACCCGATGATGCACACAAAGTCCTTCATGAACTTCAACGATCACTTTATCATTTGTATTTAGGCATCGTAGCCACATTTATTCAAAGAATCTACAATATAAAATGTTGTTAACAAAAGCATAACGCAATATTCTCTTCTTGATTTGCTGCCAGTGATTTATTATTTGGTAATTTGCTTTCTTTAAAATAGTCGATGAAATATTACCCCCAATCATTTGTCTCTTCTACTATAAAGGCTTCATATTGTCTTTTTGAGGCAATATCATACTTAGCTCTTCTAGGTATAATTCCATGTTGATTTTGAGGAGTATTAAGCAACTGAGTTGCATCCTATTATGTCTTGATAACTCTACTGCGGGGATTGGTACTTTGCTGGCTCTAGAATTTGTTGAGTAAATATCCCGATCATGACATAATCACCATTCATACTTGCCATTTTCTTAGCTAATTTGTCTAAGCGCTTTCTTATTCTGGATCAGTGACTCGAGTTAATGTGATATTTGGTATTTGCTTCATAAGCTCGAGAACTCACTTGTGATAGAAAGCTAACTCAAGCTTATTGATTTTATAGATACCAAGTACTTGATTTATAATAAGTTGAGAATAGCTAAAAATATGCAAGTTTTGAATACCTATGAAAATAGCTTCTTCAAGACCGCCTAATGTTTCATACTCGACTTCATTATTAGTTCTTTGGTCATATGATTCTCATTATCCTCCTTCTGGTGTTATGAAGATGATGTCGATTCTCTTCTTGCCCTTAAAAAATTTAGAGGTTGGACTTGTTTGATCGATGAGGCTCCATCAAAGTATATTTATCAAATTTATGATTTTTCTCTTTCATGAATGAGTATAATTTGTTCATATGGCAAATCATCGTTAAGAGAAGTGTCCATGGGGATGGGATGTGTAGCAAGAAAATCTGTTAAGACTTGTCCCTTCACCTTTTTTCTTGAGCAATGTGATATCAAATTGTAAAAGCAATCTCATCTTAAGCGACCTATCGGTGTGGTGAAAATTTATATATTCTTGCCTTCATCTATCCCCCTTTGGAAAAGAAGGATAAATGAAAATAGAAATACATAAAATACGCCTTCTCGGGATGCCACGCAGATTCACAGATGTTTTTCTTAAGGTGATCGGGTATGACATTGAGGAGAGGTGTACTATCTCGAAAGATAGAAGTCACCACCCTACAATGGACCTAATCACCTCAATAAGGACTTCTAAAGACTATAGGTCTTGAGAATGTTCAGATTCTTCCCTACTCTATATGAAAAAAGCGGGGTTTATTTTAAATTGGGTTCATTAAGTTTCCTATGTGGCAAGCCCCATAATTAATACATCTTAAAAATAAGATTCCTTAGGAATACTCTTGATTAAGGTAATGATCATTGTCTCTAAAGATTTAGAAAGGTAAGACTATCAATCATTGGTTTATTTTTTTGAAAAGTCAAGTGAGATTGATCAAGATGAGGGAGTTCTTATCGATGCCAAATAAAGATAAATAGGGATGCTTAGATACTAGGAAGCTTAGTAAGCACCCTAAACTATCCTATGATTGGGCTTTACATTTTGAAATTGAATTGATTTATTTGAGTTAAATTTTTTATAAATTTAGGGCTTACAATTTCATGATGGGTCATGGATATGCCTAGAGGTGAGGATTTATGCTGGCCACAAAGGAAAGTAGCAACCTCTGAACCTAAATCTAGGAAGCTTTGGCAATGGCTAAAAGCATAACCTAAATCTAAGAAAAAAATGGGTATTTGGTTTACCTCCACAAGAGAGGATAAACCCGATTTTGGACTTACAATCCTGAGGGTGTGGCACTAACTCCTCCTACAATTTTAAAATATGTAGGCAAGTCAAATTATTTTGCAAGATAGTTTATTTATTTAGAAAGAGACTAAGTCCTTAAACACACTCTTTAAGATATTAGATCATGTAGGACATGATTTAATGATTTAAATCTAATATAAATTTTCATCATATTATTTTCTTTTTGACAATTCATTTGACACATGCTTTAGGATTCATATGCTAATGCATGAGAAATTAAATTATGGGCCAAAATTAGCAATATAAGGACTTGTGTTTTACCATGGCTCTAAAGGTCAAGCCAAAGTTCTCCAAAGGTGGAAGCCCTCCAATCAAAGTGAAATAATATGCTTTTTATGCCTGATATGAGAAAAGTAATACAACATCCAGCTAAGGGGTTCTAATTCTTTTATCTTGATTTATAGCCTAAGCTTTAGATGAGGTTATGAGTCATTTATCTTTAGTTTGAATTAATTATGTTAGATAGAAAATTTATTTTCCTAAGAGCCTAATCGTCATCCACCACATCAAAGCAAGGAAGAAACTAAAAAAGATGTCAATCTTGCAACAAACATCAATTTATAAAGCTAGTGCAAAAGAATAAAATGCCATTTGTGGTCGGGCTCCACTGCACAAACTGAAAACAAATTGGGTAGCTGAGCTCTACCCTTATACAACCCAAATTATAAATGAATTAATTACAATTAAAAGGAATTCATGTTATGGGGGTCTTCATTTTTCATTTCTTCTTTCTTCTTTCTTCTTTTGGATGGTTGGAATGTGGTTGCTCCAAAAGCTTCACATGGTACATAAGACATGATCTTATAACCAATATTCATCCTAATCCCCCATAACAATCATTCAAAAATCCTAATTGCAAAATTACATGAAAATGAGAAAAAGAAAATCTAATTAAAACCTATAAAACAGAGATTAGCTAAACAAATCATACAATCCCAAGCATGTATATGTATAAATTAGACTTAGCACCCCACACATGGGTAACCACCTAGCCTATTTTGGATTATGCTTAGGAGTATAAGCACATATACAACAAAAGTAGTTATATTTTTATTACAGCGCCCCTTAAGCATAATCCCCTGCAGAAGATAATGATTAGACTAAATCGTCCTACCATTCAGTCTACGCACATACATCCTAACATCCAGACTAAAAAAATTACATCACAAAATAAAAGCAAAACACCAAACCATGCACCACCCTAACCTAAAGCTAGAAATGGTGACTTAGCCTAATGTGTGTGCCCTTTAAGATTTGTGTGGTATGCTTAGCTAGGCTTTAAGGTTGAAGTTTTCTAAGTATGAAAATGTTCAACTTAGAGGGTTTGTTTCATTTAAGTTAGTTGCTTTGGTTGATTTTATTTTGTGATTTGATTTGGTTTGAATGAACCTATAATTAATTACTAAAAGTTGTAAAGAGAGAAAAAAAGAAGAGAACTTCTCTTTCCTCCCAACCTTAAGTAATTTCTAAGGTAGATTCATATTTGTTTTTTATTTAGTGAATATTTTATTATGTGTTTTAATTAATCCTAAGTTTATATTTTCTCTAAACAAACCTATTCAAGAAGAAAGATATTTTAAGATTAAGTAAAGTGAAATACTATCACAAAACACACAACACTTTATTTCTTTCCCAACATGTGTAACATGCACATGAATGAATCCTAAGTATATATATACATGCAATGCAAGCATTTAGCACACCTAAATGATGAATGCTAAGAGAGGTTACTTAAGGAAATTTGGAATGTTTCATGTATGCATGATTTTGTTAAGTAGAAAAGGGTGATTCTTTTGTCCATTTTTCACATGCACATTTATATGTATGAAAGGCATAAGTGAGTACAACACCATTGTTAGCACCAGGGGTGTAAAGTACAAGACCTACTTAGGGCTACTTAAAATCTCGCAACCCTAGGGTTATCCAGACTAGTATACCACTTTCCTTAATTACATATGCATGTACAAAAGAAATGAATGAAAAAAGAAAGATGCAAAAGTTTATGTTTATTTAGTTTTGGTTTGATTGTTTAGTTTATACGTGTGATGTGGAATACCTTCTTAATTCATGACATAAGAGTGTATTGGAATGAATTTAAGCAAGTGTTATGTCCTTTTCAAATGACTATACACTTTACAAATCCTATACCATTCTATGTTAAGAAAGAGGGAGAATCACATAACATATTTTATAATCATGGAAGCATATAAATAATCATAAGTAGCATACCTTTCAATTATATTATTTGATTTATAAGTTTTGAAAATAATTTTGGATTTAATAGTGATAATAGCCATTCATATTCTTATTTTAGCCAAAATATGCAATTTGACATAAAGGAAACATTTTATTTTTAATTTGATTTTTAAAAGACATGATGTGTGATTTTCATATGACATCACATTTAATAAATTAGGGAAAGAAATAAAGTGATGAAAGCTTGTAAATTCATTCACCCTAATTAATTCCTAAAGACAATCCTATGGAATAAGATTATTTAAAGTAAATCAAATTTGGTTTAAGGAAAGTTTGATTTTGTTTTGAGTTTGATTTTAATTTGAGAAATGTGAGAAGGTTTCCTTGTCCTAACCCATTCCCACATGTGTATGATGTTTTAGTTTAATTTTTAGGTGATTAGATCAATTTTATGCTTTGGTTAGGTTAATGTGTGAATTAAGTGTATTAATTACCCTTACACACTACTTTACATATTTAATCAAATAATTATGAGCCAATGTATGACATAAAACTACACAAGAAATTTAATCATCAATGCACCTAGGAAAGAAAGGGTCTAATGCAATTGGCTCACAATTAGTGATTAGTTAAGCTAAAAGGTTTAATTTAAGTACTTTCATAACCCTTCCCACACATGTGGGTTAGATTTTGATTTTTTTAAGTTACTTAGGTTATTGAACACCTAAGCAGCTACCAAGATAAATTGGTTAAGTTCTGGAATGTTTTGAAAATTTTATCAAGTTAATTAAATAGGTGATTAATGGATTAACCCTTAATTAAGTTTGGATTAAGGAAGGAAATTGGTTTAGGGAATGGTTTAGGGAAAATCCCCCCAAATCTATTCCATAAACCTCTTCTTCACTTAAGCAAAGCTTAATTAACTTAATAAAGGGATTACACCACTATTCACATATTTAATTAAGCTTAATTACATTAAGAGGGTGATTAAAGATTCATTATATGATTTCCCTAATTAACTCATCCATAAATCCCAAAAAATTAGGGGAAGTAGAGGTCATCCCACTAAATATACTAGAGAAATTTGAAATGAATTAATGAAATATTTAAGGAGTAATTAGGGTTATTAAGTTTTCATTAAAACCCTAATTGAGAAAAATACACTGATCAAAATCCATTAGAAATAATTTTAGATTATTCTCCAAAAAATATCATATAGTACATTTTATTTTATGTTTTTATGATTTTTTTAGAATTAATTATGCAGTTATGAAGATTCAGCCATTAAGGGCAATTAATTTAATCCCTAATTAAATAACTAATCCTGTCGGCGCCACATTGAATGCTGACGTGGCATGCACTTTCCACATGGCACGACGGGATTGGTCACTTAAGTTCTCACATCCCGGTGCTGCATCAGCGGTGGCGCTACGTGCTTTTTTCTCATCCGTCCGATCAAAGATCGAACGGTTGAGATCGAGCCCGCGGTTCTTAAGGGGTGAATCAGGGGATCCTACATGGCTTGATCATGGTTGTCCATCCAAAATGTGTGGATGTACAATCCATGATCCGTCCCTGAGCTCTCCTGCAGGAGATGGCCACCGTCCATCTTCCATGGCATGATCTGAGCTTGATTGAGCTTAGATTGAGCTCAAACTCAACCCACACCATCATCATGCAATGGGATGAAGATCTAATGATCCATTTCACTTGAGGTGAAACTTTCCTTAATAAAGGACCAAAGAAAATTCAAATTATGCTCAGTTTTGAATAATCCCTTGTCCGAGGCTATCACCGGTGCTCGAATTCGTTGAGTCGAAGCTCTGTTGAAAGTTTCAAGCCTTGGGATTGAGTAGATCTTCCTATGGACCAAGCTCACCTTCAAATGCTCGACCTTGATCAAAGTCCCTCTCCTTGCCTTGAGAACTTGGATGAAGCTTGGAGTGAGTTCGATTAGTTCCCCTCAAGGTGCTTGAAGGAGCAATTGAGCTGATTTTGTGTACTAAGTAAGTTGGAAAAATGGTGGAGCTCCCCTATTTTCAGTTTGAAGAAACCGAGAAATGGAGAATTGGAGATGGCTCTAGAAAGCTTGGGTAGACTTGGAAATTCTTGTTTTGAGTTCCCTAAGCTCAATCGAGTGTGTGAGTTTTGAATTGAAATGAAATTAGGGGGAGTATATCTCCCCCTAGGTGAATTGGATGGCCTAACTTCCCTATATCATTTTGATCCAATTCACCCTATTCAATGGGTTTGTTAGGCCTTTTAGAGTGGCATGGAATTTGATTTTGGGAGTGGAGGAGTGGAGTGGAGTGGTGCTCCCATGTGCTTTAATTGAGTGGAGGAGGGATCCCATGTGCTCAATTCCTAAGTGAGTGGTCATTTTGGCCATTGGGTTGGGTTTGGCTGACCCAAACCCATTGGGTCATGTGCACCATCCTCATTAATGACCATTTGGTCCACTAAGAGGATGCTAAGATCCATGAAAAGGAATTAACCAAATTCCAAGTGGTTTTGATTTTAGGTTACCCTATGGCCTAGGGGTAAAATGGTCATTTGGCTTGTATTTTAGTTTGAATATGTTTGGTATGATTTAAAATGGGTTAGGCCAAGTTTTTAATGAATTTGGAATTAATTTGATATGATTTGGTTCATGTTGACCCATTTAGGTCAAAATGGGTCAACTTAGTCAAGTTGACCAATTGGTCAAATTGGATCAAACCAAGGGTTGGGTCAAGTTCATATGATCATTTGAAATATTTTGGCATCATTGTTTTTGTTCAATTTGATTTATATTTGAATTTGATTCATTTGATTTCATTTAGGTCAAATGGGTCAAGTTGACCAATTTGACCCATTTGACCTACATGGGTTTGGTCGTGGGTTGATTTAGGTTTCATTGGTCATATGAAATGTATTGATATCTTTATTTCCAATCAATTTGGTTTATATTTTGATTAGGCTCAATTTGACCTTTTATGTCAAGTTGGGTTCAAGGTCAATTGGGCTAGGTTGGGTCTAGTTGGCCAACTGGGGCTTTGGTCAAGTTCAACAAGTGATTTGGAATGAACTTGACCCATTGGTTTCAATCAATTTAGCTTAGATCAAGTTTTGACATATTTTGACTTTTTAGGTCAAGTTGGGTCAAATTGGGTCAAGTGGCCAATTGGGCTAGGTTAGGTTCAAATGATGACTTGGTCAAGTTCAAACATTGATCATGAATGAGTTTTGATCAATGGTTTCAATCAATTTGGCCTATGGTGGATTTTGTCTGGTTTAGATTTCATTTGGCTAAGTGTTGATTGGTCAACCCTTAAGTTTGACTTAGTTTGACCCAATTTGAGTGATTGATCATCTTAAGATGATTGTTGCTCACAATGTGAGGCTTAGGTGGGCTTAGTTTAATCTAATTTATGTGGGATTATAATTTGGTTCATAAGGGGTACTTTAGCTCACTTTGGGTCAAGTGAGCATAAGTGGGTCAATTGACTTGATCAAGGCTTGAATCAAGTTTGGTTGATCTCACATATGGACATATGATTGAAATATAAA
Organism: Cymbidium sinense; assembly: GCA_021442155.1. Classification (NCBI taxonomy): domain Eukaryota; kingdom Viridiplantae; phylum Streptophyta; class Magnoliopsida; order Asparagales; family Orchidaceae; genus Cymbidium; species Cymbidium sinense. The sequence goes on along the minus strand of JAKCPB010000223.1, from coordinate 212,390 downwards.
TCTATTTGCAAGTGATTTGGAGTCAATTGGGTTTTGATTTATTTGATAATTTCAAGTTCAAAGGGTGAACATGAGTTTGACTTGGGTTTGATTTTTGAACTTAGTCTTGGTTTGATGATTGGAGTTTGTATATGTATTTAGATTTAGATTCATGCTTGAAGGATTGATTGAATCATAAAGATAAATCAAGGGTTTGGCTTGATTTGAAATTGATTTGGCTAAGTTCAAGAATTTGACTTGAAAGGCTTAGGTTGAATTTTGATTAAATTTGAGTTGAGTTTTGGATTTAATTTTTGTTTCATGATTAAAGTTTATGTTTATATTTGGAATCATGATTGAAGGTTTGATTGAATGATGAAGAAAAATCAATAGTTTGGCTTGATTTGAATTTGATTTAAGTTCAAGAATTTGACTTAAAAGGTTTAGGTTGAATTTTGATTGAATTTGGGTTTGAGTTTTGGATTTAGTTTTGGTTTGATGATTGAAGTTTATGTTTATATTTGGATTCATGATTGAAAAGGATTGATTGAATCATAAAGAAAAATCAAGAGTTTGTCTTGATTTTAATTTGATTTGGCTAAGTTCAAGATTTTGACTTGAAAGGCTTAGGTTGAATTTTGATTGAATTTGAGTTTGAGTTTTGAATTTATTTTTGGTTCGATGATTGAAGTTTATATTTATATTTGGGTTCATGTTTGAAGGGTTGATTGGATCATGAAGAAAAATCAAAGTTTTGACTTGATTTGAGTTTGATTTGGCTAAGTCCATAAGATAGCATTAAAGTGGCTTAGGAATGATTTTTAGGATTTGGATTTCAATTTTTGGATTTATATTTCATTTATAATGTGAATATAAATGAGAATATAAATGGGTTGTCAGAAAATTTCTTGAATTTGAATTGATTTGGACTTGATTTTTAAGCTAAGTCTATAAGATGAAATCAAAGTGACTTAGGAAAGATTTCTGAACTTGGAATTTCAATTATAAGCTTCAATCATTTGGAATTGATTTGACTTTGAGAAAATCAATTAAGTTAGACTTGATTTAAGCTTTGATGTTGATTTGATTTGGAGTTTGGAGTTTGTTTGATTTGGAGTTTGACTTAAAGAGAGGAAGTGAGGATTTGTTCAAGCTAAGGTAAATTTTCCTAACACTCCTAAGACATGACCTATTTCTATGACTAACATTACTAAATCTCTAGGGTTAGGTTGAGTGTCCACCTAATCACTAGATATGTCTTAAGACTAAGAAACTCTTAAAGTCTAAGAGAAGTCCTATGTCTAAGATAGAAGGGTTGAGAGCTCATTCTAAAAATGAGGTCAACTGTCTTGTCATCAAGTACTTCAACGGATCGATCCTTGAGATGAGAGTAATTTTGTGAGATAACATATAATGATAGAGCTTTTTGTATTGTAAATATTAATGTCAGACAGTGCTTCTCTATCAGAGAGTATCTCATTTCTACTCCTATCAGCCTTTGACTGATATAATAAAGAGCATTCTCTTTGCTTTCTTCATTGTGTTACGCCAATAATGCTGAGTGACTTCTTAATGCAACCTGTATAGAATGAGGGGCTTCGTGAGTAGGCACGCAAGGATTGGTGGATTTAACAAGTATCTTTTAATGCTATTGAAGGCTTCTTGTCACTTTTATTTGAATGGACCATCCTTCTTCATCAACTTTGCAAATGGTTGATAGCATCCTGATAGGTTTGATTTAAATCGATGGATGAATGCAAGTTATCCTTGTAAAGAATGGAGCTGATGTAAACTCTTCGGTGGAGGCATCTCCACAATTTCCTGATTTTAGTTGGATCAATTTCAATTTCCTCATGACTTACAATATACCCAAGGAATTTTTGGATACGAATGCACATTTTAGAGGATTCATCTTGAGATCATATTTTTGATTCTCAATATAATTCTCAAATCTTCAAAATAATTTTCATGATTTAAGCTCTTGACCACCAAATTGTCAACATATAACATTCCACCTTCCGTGAATCAACTCATCAAAATATGCATCATGGCTCTTTGGTATGGTGCTCCATTTTTTTCAATCAAGCATGACGTATAAATAGATGCTAATTGTATTCTAAATGATGTATGTCTTTCATCTTCAGGTGCCATCTTGATTTGATGATATCCTGATGATCCATCAATGAATGAGAATATGTCGTGGTTGGAAGTATTGTCTACTAGTTATTCTGATATTGGAAGCAGAAAGTCATCTTTTGGGCACACCTTATTTAGGTCCTCGAAGTCAATACAGACATAGATTTGGCCATTTTTCTTCTTAACTGGGACAATGTTGGCTATCCAATCTGCATACTTCTCCTCCCATATGAAGCCTGCTTCGATTAGCTTCTTAGTTTTTGCAATCACTTGTTCTTCAATCTCCAATCTCATTCGCCTAGGAGCTTGCTTAGCATGCATCACATCTGGTTTAATGGAAAGTTTATGAACTGCTATATTAAGGGATTAAGCTTGACATTTCAAAATATGTATAGGCAAAACAATCCCTGAATTCACAAAGTAGCATTTTTAGCTCTTCAACTTTCTCATCAGGTAGAAGGGCATTGATGAAAGTTGGAAGGGGATCATCCTCATCTCCTAGGTTGATTTTTTTGAGTTCATCCATAGTAGCTGTTTGTCCACCATCTTTGAGTTCTTCAGGAGTGGGCTTGGCTTCTACTTCTTCATTATTTGTAAGAAGAATTTCATGGAGTTCAACTTCTTCATCAATATTAGTTTCTATCTCAACTTCTATTACATTATAACAAACTTTATTTTGATGAGATTTGTGGATGAACCCAAGACCTTTAGTGATAAACTTATCACTTCTTCGTGATGCTTGAGGACTTCTTTGGCTCCACATTCTGTTAAAGATTTGAGTTCTATCTTTAGTTGTTTCAATATGAATTTCAAGCTTATGCATCATTCTTCGTAATTTTTGTGGATAGAATATTAGTATTCTTGTTGGCACTATCTCATAAGAATTTTTTATGTTGAGCAGGCTGATCCAAATTGTGAAGCTGAGACTCTTCAGATTTGTAAAATAGAGTTACTGTTCCGCCACTCTCACTTAACGATGACACATAGAATGTTATTAATTCTTCAGTGTTATGAACCTCCGTGGAGTGATTTCTTTGAAGTACTGCTATGAGATGGGTATAATTTTGAGTGAGTCATCTGACTCTACCAAGTGAACTGTCCTTCTTGATGCGACCTTCTGAACTCTATTTCCATAAGTAGATTCAAAATCATAGTCTGAATGAGATTCCCTTATTTTGTACTTTATCTTTCTTGAAATTTTATAAGTTCTCTTAGGTTTGACAGAAACATCTTCTTCTTCTTGTATGTCACTTCCCAAATGAGGAACTGATCTTCTTGATTTAGGTGTAAAATCAAGTGCTTTAGGGAGAGTTGACATTACCTTCTTTCTTCCTTTTTTACTTTTGCTCTTTCACCATATGAAGTTGCATTTTAGTTCCTAAAGTGGATGCTACCACCTCAAGAGGTTCTGTTGGATTAGGCTCTTTAGGGATGAAATATTTTTCATCCTCATAGATCTTTGCTTCATGGACGAAGAATAGTTGTAGCTTGCTAAGAATTCTGAACTCTTATCCATCTTTTAGGTACTTCAATACTGATGCATCTGATGGGAATGTTTTATGCAACTGCTATGAATGAGAGAGGTTCTAAATGACTTTATTAAACCAAACCATCAACTTATCCCTCTCAAGATGTTGAATATTAAGTGATAATCTCTTAATGCTTTTAGATTAATAAAAGAATGGATCAATCAATATTGGTTGAAGATTCCATCACTCTCAGAATATAGAGAGGTTGTGATCTATTCTAACATAAGATCTTCTAAAATATGATTGGAGATATTTTGAAATTTGCATTTTCATCAAAGTAAGCTTCATAACTCTCTAGATCTCTGAGGGCTTATATCAAAATTTCTCAAAGATCTTTTGACATTAAGCGAGCCCCATACACACTCAGCTGTGCAGGGATCTTTCTGAGATGTGATATAATATTATAATCTATCTTTTTGCTTAACTTAAGCTTTATTTTAGAATTTTTGGGAATGATATCTTCATTGACTTTGATTTGTTTGCCTTTATCTTTATTTGAATTCCCCTTTGTTGATGATGGTGGTAAGACTTTATCACTTCTCAATTGAACTTGAATCACATTTTCTTGCTCAGATTCTTCTGAAGAAGTAGTTTCTTCAAATTCACTTCTTATTCTGGAGGATTGACTAAAAGGGCTAGACTCATTTTTCAACTTCATACATTTTATATGTGATGATATCAATGAGTCTGACTCTTCTCCGTCGAAAACATAAATTTTCATATGAAATGTTATCTTTTTGTTGAGTCTTTAGACAAAATTTGGATGTTAACTCCTCAGGCTCTTCTTATTATCATGATAAGAATTTTGATGGGTTGGTCGAATCTGTGTGACTAACCTTGTCATTTTGGAGTAACTGATACTGAAGAACATCTAATAACACATAAATGATTCAGTATGTCTCTATTGGACAAAATTCACTATTATCTTCTTCATCTAATTCAATAATATGAAGTTTAGGCATAAAGTCTGCAAGCTTAAATGATTGTTTTGTCAGCTAGTGATACTCCTCTAAATTATTAATAATCTTTTGAGTTATAATCTTCTTCTTGCTCTTCTTTTTCTTAGTCAGCTCCTTTGACTTAGGAGGTCTACGTTTAATAGACTGCTCATCATGCTGTGATGAAGTAGCCTTATCAAAATGCCATTGAGAAGCCCAAATGCTTGGCTTAGGCATTTCTTTTAAGTCTACTATAGGTTCAAGTGGTGATTTTCACTTAACACTAGGGATATCTTTTACCTACTTCAACATTTTTATGGTCATCTTAGAGACTACCATTTCTCATTCTTCGATCTGAATTGATTTTTCTTTCTTTATATCTTTAATGGATGATACGAAAGAGGACGTAATAAAACTTGTAGACTCTCTTTTTGGGTTGACTAGAACACTATCAGATAATATAAATTCACCTCATCGATTCTTCCTTTCTAGCCAATCTTTGAAGACATAAGAATCTTCAATAGGATGGCTGATCATCCGATGATAGGGATAATAATTTGAATTATTGACTTGATCAGCTTCTTTTGGCCTTTTAATTTCTCCTAATTGTAGACCAACTTTAACTGCTTGTCGAAATAATTTAGCTACACTATCCTTTCTAAAGAAATATTCTTTGTTCCTCTTTTTCTTAAGAGATGGCCGCATTCGCTCATCATCTCTTATTGCTTATTCTGGATGCTCTCCACCACTTGGAAAAGTTTGAAGTTTATCATTGCCTCCCAATACCAATTTTGGCTGTGGATTAGAATGGACAAGCTTCTTTCCCTTATCATCATTCTACTTATTGACTATTTTCCTTTATTCATATTGTAGATTACTTGGTTTTCATGGCTTGAGCTATAGCAAGCGGCATGAGTTTCATTTCTTCTTGAGTTTGAAAGGCTTATTTTTCCTTGATTTATTTGTATAGATTTCAGACTTAGGGCGATTTAACTTTTCAAATTTGCCCACCCTATCAAGCAAATATTAAAATATGATAATTGACACCATACATAAAAATGGTGCCATTTTATCATCCATATTGCCCATTAATAATTGGATCGCATATTCTTTCTCTAATTATTGTTCAAATTTCATGTTTAGGTTATGACAATGAGTTATGAATTTTGTCATTGACTCATCTTTTCTCTTTTTTAGCAAGGCAAGGTTAACGATAGTTATCTTCTCGGTTGCACTAGCAAACCTTTTCACGAACATTGTCTATAGCTCAAGATTTGATGAATCATTCAAATTCGCAAGTAAACTTGAAAGTAGTTGAGGCGTGTTCCAATGAAGCTAGAAAAAAAAAATCATCATTTCCTCCTGTGTTTCCATAAGTAGCCTTGAATTAGGCTAGATGTTATTTTGGATTACCATAACCACTAAAATATTAAATTTTGGAACTAAATAATCTTTTGGGTATGACACTTGATCATATTCAGCTGGGTAAGGTGACCCTTACTAACCAACTTTTCATTTGCCTAAATTTTTAATCTTTTCATTAATTATTTCTAAGCAAGCGCCGTCCTGTGTGCTAGTCATATTTTGAATTATCGACTGAAGGGACAAATTGAACAAAAATTAAACCAAACCAAAATTGATTAAAACCAAAGCCTGCAACATATTTCAAATGACCAACCAAACCTAAACCAACCCATGACCTAACCCAATTAGGTCAAATGGGTCAAATTAGTAAACTTGACCCATTTGACCTAAATAAAATCAAATGAACCAAACCAATGATGCCAACACATTTAAAATAGTCATATAAACTTGACCCAACCCTTGGTTTGACCTAATTTGACCAATTGGTCAACTTGACCAAGTTGACCCATTTTGACCTAAATGGGTCAACATGAGCCAAATGACATCAATTCAATTCCAAATTCCTTGAAATTTGGCCCAACCTAATTTCAAACTATTTTAAATCTGGCCAAAGTGAAATCAAAGCCAAATGACTATTTTACCCTTAGGTCAAGGGGTAACCTATGGCCAATTCCACTTGGAATTTAGTCATATCCTTTTCATTGCCACTTAGCACCCTCTTAGTGAACCAAGTGGACACTAGTGAGTGTGGTGCACATGACCCAATGGGTTTGGATCAACCAAACCTAATCAAAGGCCAAAACTAATCACCCAATAAGAATTTCTCCACATGGGATCACTCCCACTCTCATTTCAAGCACATGGAAGCTTCACCACTCCACCCAAGGCCAAAACTGAATCACATGCCATTGAAAATGGCCTAACCAACTCACTCCATGGGATTAATTTGATCAAAATGGCATATACAAGCTCGGCCATCCGATCCTTCTAGGGGGAGATATACTCCCCCTAATTTCATTTTATTTGCATTGATTCATACTCAATTGAGCTTAGGGAACTCAGAGCAAGCTTATCCAAGTTCCTTCAAGCTTCTTCAACCTACTTTGATTTCTCCATTCTCGATTTTCTCAAGCCAAAAATAGGGGAGCTCAAAGAATTTTCCAACTCATCCATCACTCAATTTCAATCCAATTCCTCTTGCAAGCACCCTTAGGGGATCCAATCGAGCTCACTCAAGTCTTCATCCAAGTGTTCAAGCCATGGAAAGAGGGGTCTAGACCAAGGCTGCAAGCATTTGAAGAGGACTTTGATCAATATGAAGATCTACTCAACCTTAATCCCTCAAACCTTCAACAGGGCTTTGTCTCCACTAGACGAAGCTACCTCAATAGTTAGGAGCGCTGGTGATAGCCTCCGGTGAGGTACTATTCAAAACTGAGCTTGGATTGAATTTTCTTTGGTCCTTTGTGAAAGAAAGTTTTATCCCAAGTGATTTCTACGATTAGATCTTCATCTCCTTATATGTTGATGGTGTGGGCTCATTTTAGCTTAGCCAATCGAAGCTTGATCAAGCCATGGATGGACGCTGTCTATCCATGAAAAGCTCAGACAAATCACATCCATCTCGCATGTTTTGGATGGACGATCCTGATTAATCCACACTAGATCATTAGATTAATCCCTTTAATATCACGGGCTTGATCTTGACCGTCCGATCTTTGATCGGATGGTCCAAAGGAAACCGTAGCAGCCGGCTAACTGTGTAGCCGATGTGACAACTTTAGTGATGAATCCCATAGCGCCATGTGGAAAGCGTGCACCGCATCAGTAGTCCATGTGGTGCCAGCAGGATTAGTTATATAATTAGAGGATTTATTAAATTTTAATCACAAAAACTTCAAAATTGCATAACTAAATGTAGAAAATAAAAAAAATACAAACTCAAATGCATTTTAAAGATATTTCAAAGGGGAATAAAATAAAATTAAGTTTAATTGATTTTAAATAGTAAATTTTCTATAATTTGGTTTATTGGAAATATAATTATGTTAATTACTTTCTAATTATTTGATTGATTGATTCCAAACTTCTCAGGTATATTTAGTGGGATGACTTCTGCCTCTCCTAATTTTCTTGGGATTTATTAATGATTTAATTAGAGAATTTCTTGATTCACTCCTAATCACTCACTTAATCAATTAAATGATTTATTAACCTATTAAATAGTGATAAATTTATTAATTAAGTTTGTTAATTATCTTAGAACAGTGAATGGACTTAGGGAATGAGATTAGGAGTTCTCTCCCAAATCTTTTCCCCTATGTTTATTTCATTTGGATAAAAAAATCTAATCAAGGTACAAATTAATTAAATAGTTTAATCACTTTACCAAATGGCTTAATTAATCAATTCAATATGAATTTAAATCATTTCCTTCTTGGGTAGATACTTAGGTGTTTAATAACATAAGTAGCTTAAGAAAATCAAATCTATCACATATGTGTGGGAAGGGTTATGAAAGTATTTAAATTAAACTCTTTAGCTTAATTAATCATTAGTTATGAGCCAAATGCATTAGGCCCCTTTCTTTCTTAGGTGCATTGCTGATTTAAATTCCTTGTGGTTTTATGTCATACATTGGCTCATAATTATTTGATTAAATATGTTAAAGTGGTGTCGGTAAGGGGTAATTAATGGACTTAATGCACACCTTAACCTAAACAAAATATAAAATCAATCTAATGGTTCTAAAATTAAACTAAAACAACATACACATGTGGGAGATGGGTTAGGACTAGCAAACTTTTTCACATTTCCTAAATTCAAATCAAACTCAAAACAAAACTAAAAATTTCTTTAAATAATTTTGATTCACTTTAAATAATCTTATTCCATACGATTGTCTTTAGGAATTAATTAGGGTGAATGAATTTACATGCTTTCATCACTTTATTTCTTTCCTAACATGCTAAATGTATATCTCATATAAAAATCATGCATTCATATCTTTTGAAAAATCAAATTAAAAGGAAATGTTTCCTTTATGTCAAATTGCATGTTTTGGCTAAAGTAATAATATGAATGGCTATTATCATTACTAAATATAAAATTATTTTCAAAATTCATAAATCAAACATTACAAATGAAAGGTGTGCTACTTATAATTATTTATAAGCTTGCATGTGAGTATAATATAATGTGTTCATTGTGTGACTTTCCTTCTCTTATCTTTTGACATAGTTTTGAATAGATTTGCAAAGTGTATAGTTCATTTGTAAAGAACACAACACTTGCTTAAATTCATTCCTATTCACTCCTATGTCATCAATCAAGAAGGATATTCATACTTGCACACATAAATTAAACAACCAACAAATTAAACAAACATAAACTTTTTTCATGACTCTTTTTCCATTCATTTGCTTTTGTACATGCCCATGTATTTAAGATAAGTGGTATATTAGTCTGGACATCCTAGGGTTGCGAGGCTTTAAGTAGCCCCAAGTACCTTATACCCATATAGAAAATAATGGCAGACTCACTTATGTCTTTCATACATGTAAATATGCATATGAATAAATATAAAAGAACCCCTCTTTTATACTTAACAAAATCATGCATACATGAAACATTCCAAATTTCTTTAAGTAATATCTCTTAGAATTCATCATGAAAGTGTGCTAAACTATTTCCATTTGCATGTATAGATATGCTTAGGGTTCATCCATATGCATGTTATTCATGTTGAAAAAAATTTGTATGTTTTGTGATAGTAATTCACTTTACTTAATCTTAAAATGTCTTTCTTTTTTAATAGGTTTATTTAGGGAAAATCTAAACTTAGGATTAATTAAAACACATAATAAAATATTCACTAAATAAAATCTTTACTGAATCTACCTTAAAAATTACTTAAGGTAGGGAGGAAAGAGAAGTTCTCTTCTCTTTTTCTCTCTTTACAACACTTAGTAATTAATTGTAGGTTCATTCAAACCAAATCAAATCATGAAATAAAACTTAACCAAATCAACTAAATCACAAATGAAATCACCCTTTATGTTGAATCCTCTATACTTAAAAAACTTTAACCTTAAAGCCTAACTAAGCATACCCCACAAATGTTATAAGACACACACATTAGACTAAGTCACCATTTCTAGTCCTATGTTAGGGTGGCGCATGGTTTGATGTTTGCTTTTATTTTATGATATGATGTTTTAGTCTGGATGTTAGGGTGTATGTGCGTAGACTGAATGGTAGGATGATCTAAGTCTAATCATTATCTAGGGATTATGCTTAAGGGCTAGTAATAAAAAATATAAATGCTTTTGTTGTGCAGATTGCTTATACCCCTAAGAATAATCCAAAATAGGCTAGGTGGACTTGGTTACTTATGTGTGGGGTACTAAGTCCAATTTATTCATATACATGCTTGGAATTGTGTTATTTGTTTAACTAATCTCTACTTTGCAGGTTTTAGTTAGATTTCCTTTTTCCCATTTTCATGTAATTTTGCAATTAGAATTTGGATTGATTATTATGGGGATTATGATGAATATTGGTTATAAGACTATGTCTTATGTACCATATGAAGCCTTTGGAGCAACCACATTCCAACCAACCAAAAGAAGAAAGAAGAAAAAAGAAATGAAGAATGAAGACCCCCATAATAATGAATTCCTTCTTGATTGTAATTTATTTATTTATAATCCGAGTTGTATAAGGGTAGAGCTACCCAATTTATTTTTCAATTTGTGCGGTGGAGCCCGACCACAAATGGCCTCTTATTCTTTTGCATTAGCTTTATAAATTGTTTGATGTTTGTTTAGCTTGTGTATTAAGATGATTTTTTTTTTTCTTGCTTGATGATGTATGGATGATGATTAAGCTCTTAGGAAAATAAATTTTCTATCCAACTAATCAATTCAAACTAAAATAAATAACTCATAACCTCACCTAAAGCCTAGGTTATAAACAAGATAAAAGATTTAGCAACCCTTAGCTAGATGTTGTATGTTTTCACATCATGCATAAAAAGCATCTTATTTCACTCTTATTTTGGAGGGCTTCTACCTTTGCCAAAGAACTTGGCTTAACCTTTGAGAGCCATGGTGGAAACACACCTCCTTTTCTTGCTGATTTTGGCCCATAATATAATTTCTCATGCATTAGGCATATGAATCCTAAAGCTTATTTCAAATTGATTGTCCAAAATGAAAATAAAATATAATAAAAATTTGCATTAGATTTAAGTCATTAATCATGCCCTACATGATCTAGTCTCTTAGAGAGTGTGTTTAAGGACTTAGTCTCTTTCTAAATAAATAGCAGCCTAGCTATCTTACAAAAGCATATGACTTGCCTACATGTATTTAAAATCATAGGAGGAGTTAATTGGCGGCCATCCCCAGGTGGTTGTAAGTCCAAACAATCAGGTGATTTATCCTCTCTTGTGGAGGTAAACCAAATACCCATTTTTTCCTTAGATTTATGATAACTTAAGGGATTTTTTAAAGTTTGTTCTATCTTGTTCATAAGAAGTATAATTACTTTATTTTGAAGGCTATAAAGTGTTAGACTTTCTTAACAAAATCTTAAAAAAATTAGAAGACAACAGCAATCTAAATGGTACCAACGGACTAAGGTGGCCATGACTTCTCTTTTAGCATGTGAATTTAAAAAGCACAAGAAATTAATCCAATTTTTGAAGATAAAGTTCACATTGGAATAACTTTCTAAGGTGGTCATGCATGATGCTTGAACTTTCCACCATACATGCATGTGTTAAACTCTATAAGCAGAAACATCAAGAAAACCATTTTCCTATATGGAATATATGTATGGGCTTCAAAAATTCGCCACCATCCTCTCACAAATAAGAAAGTGTTTAATATGTCAGTGAAATCTTCAGAAGGCAGTTGGAATAGTAGATAAGACACTACCTAAAGACTTCACCCTCATTTTTGCGAGGACTGTAGATCTAGTTCCAGGTTTCCTATAAGCGAAAGCACCTATAGTTAATTACCCCTCTCAATATTGAGAGAGCACTTTTGATTAAGGCTAGTCGATGAATCATTAAATAATAATTGTATAATAACAGTGAGTAGAGTTTGAATATATATAAGATTTATTATTTCAATTTAAATCTTATATTTGAGGGAATAATGATGCACTCGATCTAGATCCCATGATTTCTGTTGACCCTCTTGGCCTTTCGGCCAAAGAAAATCAATCCCGCCTCTCGGCTCTTCTCCAAACAGTACGACGTGAACAACTGATCCTCCCACTCATTCGTCTCTACCAAAACTGAACACTAACTCCTCCAATGGCACGAAATCCTTCTCTTAGTTGCTCCCCATGAACCGCATACAGACGTTTAAACCTCTCCTTCACTCCTTCCTCCCGCTTCCCTCTTCTTTCCTTCCTTCTTAAGCAGAAGAAAAGAGAATGGCAGTTAGAATGAGCTCTCTCTCTCTCTCTCTCTCTATTCATAAAGAAAAGAAAATCCACCACCACTCTCTCTCTCTCTCTCTCTCTCTCTCTCTCTCCTCTCTCTTTGGGTTCACAACAAATAAAAGAAAGAGAACTAAAAAACCTGTCTCTCTCTCTCTTAAAACCTCACACTCTCTCTCTCTCTTTCTTTCAGATTCATATATATATATATATATATATATATATATATATATATATATATATATATAATCACACTCTCTCTCTCTCTTTCTCTTTCGATTCACAAAAAAAAAGAAAAAAATCTTTCCTCTTCTCCCTCTCTTTCTCTCATACAAAATAGGAAATGAGGTTTGAAGATACAATTGGTAGATGTTATGGAAATGTGTTGAAATAGTATATATGTATGTTCTCCTTTTTGCAGGTTCGAAGGCCTCGTCATGCTCATCAGGGTGTGATGAAATGAAATTCGGCTATGGTGCCACAAAACACCGCTCGCTATGCTCATCACATGCCAAGTAAGCCAAAATCATTAGATGTTGCTCCCCCTATGCAGAAATGCTACCCTAGATTTCTAATAAAAATTCAACTCAAACGAATAAATCACTTCAATTTCAAAAATATAAAACCTACCCATAGGATTGTTTGGGATGCTTACTAAGTTTTTTAGTATCCTAAGCATCCCCTACTTATCTTCATTTGGCTTCGATAAGAACTTGCTCCTCTCAATTTCACTTGATCTTCTAAAAATAAACCAATTGATTGATAGTCTTATCTTTGAAATCTTTGGAGATAACGATCATTTATCTTAATCGAGAGTATTCTTAAGGAATCTCATTCCTTATGATGTCTTGCCTCCATAGGGAACTTAATGAACTCGATTTAAAATAAACCTTGCTTTATTTTTCCATATAAAGTAGAGGAAGAATCTCTGGTACATACGAAGACCCATAGTCCTTAGTAGTCATTATTTAAGTGATTAGGTCCATTATAGGGTGGTGACTTCTGTCTCAGAGATAGTACACCTTTCCTCAATGTCGTACCTGACCACCCTAATAAGAACATCTGGATGCATGGTGTGCAACACAAGAAGTGTTATTTTGAAGAATTATTATTTTTTGGTTCTTCATTTATTTCTTTTCTCTCTTCAGGAAAGATTAAATGAAGAATCCAAAAATTAAATTTTCACCACAGATTTTTATGGCGACTCCGCTGGTGATCAAACATAGAATTTGGGATGGTTCCTCTCTCCATCTTTGGTAAATGGTCATTGTCTCAAGTATCGATAGTGAGTTCATATTTTATATGACTCCGAGACTTCTTCTTCTTTTTTTGCACTTAATTTATTTCATCCTTAAGCTAAGCTAGCCAATAACTTTAAGTTTTCGGACCTCACTCCGTGTATGTCTTAAAATCCCTGTTGGGTTCCCCAATTGATGAAAACAAAAATTTAATAAAAAGGAATAACTAAAGACATCCTCCTTACCATTTCTATGGTAAGGAAAGGTTCATTCCAAAAATAAAGAGAAGAAAAATGAATCCTTTATGAAAATGATAATTTCTAAAAAGCACTTTTTCAAAATGCACATAATAAAATGTTTGCACATAAATTTTTATAAATCACCCTCATCTAACAATCTTCATGATTGTTATATATTGGATCATCTCAAAAAAAAAATCATACTTTCCAAAGCACAAATGAACATCTTCATTCAATTTATTGAATGAAGATTTCATTTTCAATCAAAATGAACAATCATCAATTCAAAAAAAAAATCAACAAATCTCTTTTCAAAAATAAAATTCAACAATCATGTTTCCAAAAAGCATAAATAAACATCTTCAATCAATTTATTGAATGAAGATTTCATTTTCGAAAAAAAAAATCAAAATCAACAACCACATCCTTTTAAAAATAAAATCCAACAATAATAATTTCAAAAATACCAAATGAACATCTTCATTCAATTTATTGAATGAAGATTTCATTTTCAAAACAACATGAACAATCATATTTTCAAAACAAAATGAACAATCACATTTTCAAAACAAAAATCAACAACATCCTTTTAAAAATAAAATCCAACAATCATAAATTCAAAAACTACAAATGAACATCTTCATTCAATTTATTGAATGAAGATTTCATTTTCAAAATGACATTAACAATCATATTTTCAAAACAAAATGAACAATCATGTTTTCAAAACAAAAATCAACAACATCCTTTTAAAAATAAAATCCAACAAGCATAATTTTAAAAAACACAAATGGAATCTTCATTCAATTTATTGAATGAAGATTTCATTTTCAAAATAACATGAACAATCATATTTTCAAAATAAAATGAACAATCACATTTTCGAAACACAAATCAATAACATCCTTTTAAAAATAAAATGCAACAATCATGATTTCAAAAAAGCACAAATGAACATCTTCATTCAATTTATTGAATGAAGATTTCATTTTCAAAACAACATGAACAATCACATTTTCAAAACAAAATGAACAATCACATTTTCAAAATAAAATCAACAATCACATTTTCAAAAATGAAATCAACATCAACTTTTTCAAAAATATAAATCAAAATAAAAATCAAAAATAAAAAAATAACATTTGGATCTTTTATTAAGCATACCCAAATTTTCTAAGTGAAGATCCTCTTTTAAAATAAAAAAAAAAAAAATCAAAATCAAAATCAAAAATCAAAACAACATAGTTGGATTTCCTTAACATACCTAAATTTGCTAAGAATCCTATTTTCAAAAATCAACAAAATCAAAACAACATTTGGATTTCCTTAGCATACCTAAATTTGCTAAGAATCCTCTTTTCAAAAAAAAAAAAAAAATCAAAACAAAAACACATATGGATCCTTTATTTAGCATATCTAAATTTGCTAAGTAAATAATCCCCTTTTCATCAAAAATCATCAAAACACATTTGGATTTCCTTAGCATACCTAAATTTGCTAAGAATCCTATTTTAAAAAATCAACAAAAACAAAATACATTTGGATTTCCTTAGCATACCTAAATTTGCTAAGAATCATATTTTCAAAACCAATAAAAAACAAAACACATTTGTATTTTCTTAGCATACCTAAATTTGCTAAGAATCCTATTTTCAAAAAAATCTTCAAAAATAAAACACACTTGGATTCTTCATTTAGCATACCCAAATTTGCTAAATGATGATGCCATTTTCAAATTTACACATGATTCACAAACAAGCAAACAAAAGATGAAATTGTTTTCAAACACCTCACCTAGTATACCAAAATTTGCTAAGTAAAGGGTCCCCAAACAATCAAAAATCAAATTCAAATATGAACTTATGGAAGCATCAAACTCAAAAAAAATCTTTGAACCCATTTTCAACATACATAAATTTGTTGAAAATGGATTCTACATTTTAAAAAATCCCCTTTCCAATCAATTTAAAAATCTCTCTTCTAAATTCATTTGAGCCCAACTTAACACTTTTAAGTTGTTGAGTGTGGGTTCAAATTTTAAATCAAAATTCAAAAATCAACAAAGCAAGAAATCTGATTCAAACTTATTTTCAACATTGCAGACTTTCAGTCAGTTTCAGTTCATCAGTTCAGTTTCAAATGGCAGCACAAAAATACGTCTTTACATTTCCTTTCGGGATGGACTTGCCTTAGATCGGGCCAACCTCCCATAGTCTGACTTTTCCCACCTCATCCACTTTGGCCAAGGCTTTGAGGGGGCTAGGATTACATGTGAGGGGACCACCCTCACCACAGTCAGTAGGAGAGTGGTGACCAGGTAGAAGTCGGTCATCCAGATTGACATGCCATCTAATTCAGAGACTCCCTCACTGAAGAGGAAGGTTATGTCCCCTGACAGAAGTTCTGCCACATGCCCAATTGTTCCCCTGTTTCAATAGGGCTAGCACCCACTCATTGACACCCTCCAAGGGGAAGGCTCCCCTGATTCCAGGGATTGTCTTCTTTGCCTTTAAGATTGGATCTAGTTTCCATATTGCTCGACCTACCAAGACTCAGCACAGAAACAAGAACCACATGATCAAGCGGTATCATACTCGCATAACCAGGGAGTTGGAGGCAGCCACTCAAGATGCAATAGAGGAGTTCCCTAAGATGGTTTCCCGTTGGTCACAGAAAACCAGTTCTACCCTCTCTCTAGATCTGATAGAGAGGATGTTAGGTGAATTTCAGCTTCACCCCAGCTTCAGTTTTAGGCTCCTGTCAATGAGAGGAGGAGGTCATACACTGGCCTTCGATTGATATTATGTCGAGTAGGTGGAGCTTACGGACGATCAGAGTCTGGGGCTCAGTTTGATTTGCATTTTGTTATTCCTAGCAGTGTTGTCGATAGATCAGGCAAGAGAGGGCCAGGGAGGCCCATACATCATATTTACTGCTACTAAGGTATACAGTAGTGAGCCTCGCCCTCATTAACTTTTTCTCGATGCTACCTGCGTCACACCAATATCATCTTACTGATGAGTACTACCCATCATAGAAGAGGAGCTCTTATTCATAGAGAGTCGGTGGTGCCTCCACCACTCTGCTCTACTCCATGCCTACCGTCTCCCATACATGTTCCATTATCTACTATTCTAGTGAAGGCCATGAAGACCACATCGGAGGAGAATAGAACCCCATTCACCAAGAGATCTCATCCCATCCACCTAACTATATGGGCTCTCCCACTTGATATTCTTCCCTAGTTATGGTGAAGAAGAAATGATGACCTCAGAGCATAGAATCATTCCATCACCCACCAAAGATTATAGTAGTAGTTGAGGGAGGAGGAGATAGTTTAGTTGCCCCCATAGCCATAGATCCTCCTAGGAGTACCACTCCACCCAGATCCAATAGCAGTCAAGAGTATCTATCCTCTAGTGAGCATAGTCCTCACAAGAATAGCTCTCCAACAGTAGTAGGGGTTAGATGTTTATCTAT
Source organism: Cymbidium sinense (assembly GCA_021442155.1). NCBI lineage: Eukaryota > Viridiplantae > Streptophyta > Magnoliopsida > Asparagales > Orchidaceae > Cymbidium > Cymbidium sinense. Next base: position 195,033 of record JAKCPB010000223.1, on the reverse strand, counting down.
TCATGACAGTGATCCTACTATCGGTCAGACCCAATCTTTCATACGTCAGGTTGGATCAATCTAGATGACATTGTTAGATCTAGTGGAGAAGAAGGAGATCTTAGGATATACTTGGTCCGATTTAGAGGATGAAAAAGGTTAGTTTTAATCCAACTAAAGACAATCTATCATAGGAGTCAGTGGGGGTACACATGGTAGATACCAGGGGTTCCCTCCTCCATGATCAACAGAGTTAGGAAGGTGTTGCGGTCGAGTAGGAAGACATAGCCTACTCGACCCAACACCTCTTTCAGCAATTGAAGCAAAAGAATGAACAAATATATAGGATGAGGAAGAGGCTTGAAGACTTGCTAGGCCAAAGACTGAACTAAGCTCCTAGTGCATCCTACTATAGGTGGAGTCACTTGAGTTGTTGCATGTCTTAGATCCAACCAAGACTTCACCTCCAGTAGAGCAGGGCAGCACCAGCCTATATAGGAAGGTAGTGGATAGTACCTCCGTACAGGAAAAAAGATATCAAAACCATAATTGAGCAGGAGGTGAGAGAAGCATTGGCTCAAGTCTATTTTAAATTCATGTAGGCAAGTCTTATGCTTATGCAAAATAACTAAGCTATTATTTATTTAGAAAGAGATCAAGTCCATAAACTCACTCCCTAAAGAGACTAGATCATGTAAGGACATGCTTCAAATGACCTAAATCTAATGAAATTCAAATTTTATTTTATTTTTATTTTTGGACAATTATTTTGACTCAGGCTAATAGGATTCATATGCCTAATACTTGAGAAATAAAGTTATTGGCCTCGGTGAGAAGGGAGGAGGTGTGTTTTCATCATGGCTCTCAAAGGTCAAGCCAAGTTTCTCTAGCAAAGGTGGAAGCCCTCCAATCAAGAGTGAAAATAAGATGCATTTGTACATGATGTTATAAAATAGATACTCATCCAACTAAGGGGTTGCTAATTCTTTTATCTTGATTTTAAACCTAAGCTTTAAGAAAGGTTATGAGTTCTTTATTTTTAGTTTTGAATTGTTAGATTTGGTAAAAGATTTATTTTTCTCAAAGAGCCTAATCCACATCCAGACATACATAAAGCAAGAAAGAAACTAGAAAAGAATGGCACTTAATGCATAAGCTAAATAAATCACCAATCAATTTATAAAGCTAATTGCAAAAAGAATAAGAGGCATTGTGGTCGGGTACCACCGCACAATCCTGAAAATAAATTTGGTAGCTAAGCTCTACCCTTATACAACCTAGATTACAAATGAATTAAATACAATTAAGTAAGGAATTTATTATTATGGGGGTCTTTGAACTTCATTTCTTCATTCTTCTTTTCTTCTTGCTTCTTCTTTTCTTCTTTTTCTTTGGTTCCTTCTTTTGGATGGTTGGAAGGTGGATGCTCCGAAGGCTTCACATATTTCATAAGATAAGATCTTTTGACCAATGCTCATCTTAATCCCCATAACAATCATTCCAAAATCCTAATTGGAAAATTTACATGAAGAGGAAAAGTAAATCTTGCTAACACCTACAAAATAAAGGTTAGCTAAATAGATCACCAAAAATTCCAAGCATGTATATTGGACTTATCACCCTACACATGGGTGACTAAGTCCACCCGACCTATTGGATTATTCTTAGGGGTATAAGCACCAACACAAAAGTATTTATATTTTTATTTATTATAGTGCCCCTTAAGCACAATCCCCTGCAGAAAATAATGGTTAGACTAAGATCTCCCTACCATTCATTCTACACACATACATCCTAACATCCAGTCTAAAACATATATTATAAAAAAAAGCAAACATCAAACCATGCACCACCTAACCTAAAGCTAGAAGTGGTGACTTAACCTATTGTGTGTGCTTTGGAGGTTTGTGTGGTATGCTTAACTATGACTTTAAGTTAGAATTTTCTAAGTATGAAGCATGTTCAACTTAGAGGAGGGTTTTATTTAAGTTGTTTAATTATTTTGGGTTCATTTTATTTCATGTTTTGATTAGGTTCAAATGAATCCTACAATTAATTACTAAGTTATAAAGAGAGGGAAAGAGAGAGACTTCTTTCCTTCCACCAAAGTAATTTCTAAAGTGGATTTATATTTTAATTTTGTTTAGTGAATATTTTGATTAAGTGTTTTAATTAATCATAAATTTAGATGAACTCTAAACAAACTCATTCAAAAAGAAAGGCATTTTAAGATTAAATAAAATGAACTCTAAATTCCCAACATGTATAACATGCATATGAATGAGTCGTAAGCATATCTATACACACAAATGAGAATGTTTAACACACTTTATGATGCATACTAAGTAATTCATTTAAGAAAATTTGGAAGTTTAAGATGCATGATTTTCATTAAGTAGAAAAGGGTTTCTTATCTAATTTTCATATGCACACATGAAAGTAAGAGAGGCATAAGTGAGTACAATGTCATTGTTAACTAGAGGTGTAAGGTACAAGACCTACTTAGGGCTACTTAAAGAGTCACAACCTTGGGGTTTTCTAGACTAATATACCATTTTCCTTAAACACAAACATGTATACAAAAGAAATGAATGGAAAAGAAAGAATGCAAAAATTTGTATTAGTTGATTCATTTGTTTATGCAATTTATGTGTATAAGCATAGGTATCCTTCTTAAGTGATAGTATAGGAATGAATATGATATGGAATTAGGCAAGTTTTAGGTTCTTTTCAAATTAACCATACATCTTACCAAATCCTATTCAAAGCTATACTAAAAGAGAAAGGAAGGAAAGTCTACACTAAGCACATCCTTATATCTTACTCACATGCAAGCTTATAATTAAAATATAAGTAGCACACTTTCAATTTTGATAATTGATTCATATATTTTTGAAAATAATTTGAATTTAGCTAATAATAATATATTTCTACTTTAGCCAACACATACAAATTTGACATAAAAAAACATTTTCATTTTAAATTTGAATTTTGAAAAGTATGAATGCATGAAACCACATGACACACATATTTAACATGTTGGGGAAAGAACTAAAGAAATGAAAGCATGTAAACATATTCACTTTAATTAAATCCTAAAGGAAAACTTATGAAATAAGAAAGTTTGAAATAAATCAAAGTTCATTTAGTATGTTTTTTGTTCGATTTAGAATTTGTTTTAATTTTGAAAATGTGAGTTGAGTTTGCTGTTCCTAACTCATTCCCACATGTGTTTGATATTTTTTTTTTAAAATTTTAGATGATTAGATTCATTTTAGATTTTAACTAGGTTAAGGTATGAATTAAACAAGTTAATTAACCCTTACCTACACCACCTTAGCATAGTTAACCAAATAGTTATGAGCCAATGAGTTGACATAAAACCTCACAAAGAATTTAAACTTATAATGCACCTAGTAAGAAAAGAGCCTAATGTAATTTGGCTCATGATTAATGGTTAATTAAGCTAAGGGGTTTAACTTAAGTAATTTCAAAACACCCCTCACACATATGAGTTGGGTTTTGATTTCCTTACTTGAATTTAGGCTCTTGAACACCTAAGCATCTATCCACAGTAGATTAATTAAGTTTTGGAAAGTTTATAAATTTTTAGATAATTAATTAAGAGGGTAATTAATGAATTAACCCTTAATTAAGAGAGGATTAAGGAAATAAAATGGGGTTTAGGGAATAGCTTAGGGAAAATATCCTAAAATTATTTCCTAAGCTTTCTATTCACTGGATCTAATCTTAATTAACTCCAATGAGGGATTAAAATACTAATCAGATCCTTAATTATCCTTAATTACATTAAGGGAGTAATTAGGAAATCATTTACAATTCCCCTGATTAAGCCTTCAATAAATCCCAAGAAAATTAGGGGAGGCAGAAGTCATCCCCAAAAATATACCAAAAAAGTTTGGGATTAATCAGAAGATTAATCAACGGGTAATTAGCAAAATAAGATTTCCAATAAACCCATAATTAGAGAAAAATATAATTCAAAATCTATTAAAATCAATTTTAGAATATTCTAGATGGAATTATCTTTCAATAGAAATTTACCTCATATTTTTTTTTATTTAGGGAGATATGAATTTTTGAAGCTTAAAGGATTGATTAACATTAATAAATACCTTAATTAATCCCCTTAGCCCATAGCTCGACATGCGGCGGCGGTGGTCAGTGCGCTTTACACATGTCGCGCTGTGAGCGGGTTACTTAAATATCACATCACAATGGCGGTGATTGATCCCGCCGTTCTCAGGATCGACGGCCGAGGATCTATGGTTTCTAAAGGCGTGCATTCGCCATCCATCCAAAATGCATGGATGGATGGCGAGGTATTCTTCCACGAGGATCAATGGAGACCGTCCATAATCTAAAGGAAGATCGAGCTCGATCGAGCTCAGATTAGAATAAAACTTTGCACACACCATCTAGCAATAGCCTATCCAATGGTGGAATTCTCATGCCATGACACTTTCTTTCAGAAAAGACCAACACCTCCTAAGATTAGTGGTCAAAAAATGGCATATCTCATTGGAGGTGATAACCGGTGCTCGATTCTCTTGGAGAAGCTTCATCTGGTTGAGACAAAGCTATGTTGAGAGAATGAGCTCTTGAGGTTGAGTGGATGGCTTTATGGACCAACATCTCCTCTCCTCCTTGCCTTGGGAACTTGTGTGAAGGCTTGGGTGCACTCGACTTAGTCCCCTGATGGAATGTGCAAAGAGAATTACAGTGGATTGGAGTATGGAAGAAGTTTGGAAATGAATAGAGCTCCCCTATTTTCAATGGAAGAAAATCGAAAATGGCTATCTCAAATCCCTCTTAGAAAGCTTAGGATTGCTCTCTGATAGCTCCTAACACTCTCTCTTACTCAATCGATAATGAAGAAGTATAATTCAAATGGAATTAGGGGAGTATATCTCCCCCTATGGCAATCGGACAGTCGAAGCTATGGGTACCATTTTGATCCAATTAACCATATGGAAAGGGTTGTTTGAAGTTGGCACATGGTCGGTTGGAGCTTAGGAATGGATTAGTAACCTCCCATATGCTTCAAATCAAGTGGAGGGAGGTTTTCAAATTAACCAATTTGAGTTAGGGGGTCAGTTTTATCCTTGGGTCCATTTGGGTTGACCCAAACCAATTGGGTTGGGTGCACCACTCCCCATAGGGTCACTTGACCTATTAGGAAGGTATCAAGTTGATATGAAGAGGGCTTGACCAAATTCCCCATGGATTTGACAAAAACTTGTTCTATGGCCTAGGGTAGAATGGTCATTTTGCTGATTTTTGAATTTTGATATGTTGTGTATGTTGAGAAAATGGGTTTGGCCAAGTTTCATTGGATTTGGAGTTCATTTGATGATGGCTTGATGTTGACCCATTTAAATTTAAATGGGTCAACTTGGGTCAAGTTGACAATTGGTCAAATTGGGTCAAACCAAGGGTTGGGTCAAGTTCATATGACCATTTGAAATGTTTTGGTGGCTTTGGTTTGATTCAATTTGGTTTAGTTTTGAATTTGGCTCATATGACTTCATTTAGGTCAAATGGGTCAAGTTGACCAATTTGACCAATTTGACCTATTTGAGCTAGGTCATGGGTCGTTTAGATTTAGTTAGTCATATGGAGTGGATTGATATCTTTGTTTCCAATCAATTTTGATTAAGTTTGAATTTGGCTCAACATGGCCCCTTTAGGTCAAGTTGGGTTCAAGGTCAATTGGGCTAGGTTAGGTCTAGTTGGCTAATTGAGGCTTTGGTCAAGTTCAACAAGTGATTTGGAATGAACTTGACCCATTGATTTCAATCAATTTGGCTTAGATCAAGTTTTGACAAATTTTGACTTTTTAGGTAAAGTTGGGTGAACTACAAGTGGCCAATTGGGCTAGGTTAGCCTCAAATGTTGACTTGGTCAAGTTCAAACATAGTTCATGAATGAACTTAGATCAATGGTTTCAATCAATTTGGCCTATGGTGGATTTTGGCTAAGTTAGGTTTTATTTTGGCTAAGTGTTGACTTGGTCAACCCTTAGATTTGACTTGGTTTGACCCAATTTGAATTATTGATCATCCCATGATGATTGTTGATCATGATGAGAGGCATAGGTGAGTTTGATTCAATCCAATTTGGTTAGGATTATAATTTGGCTCATAAGGGTACTTTAGGTCACTTTGGGTTAAATGAGCCTAAGTGGGTCAAATGGCTTGGTCAAAGCTTGATTTGAGTTTGGCTGAACTCACATATGGATTATGATTAAAATATAAATCCATTTGCAAGTGGTTTGAAGTCAAAATGGGTTTTGATCCATTTGACAATTTCATATTCAAAGGAAGAATATGAATGGATTTGGGGTTTGATTTTTGAATTGGATTTTTGATTTGATTTGAAGTTTGTATTTATATATAAATTCATGATTGTAGGTTGATTGAATCATGAAGAAAATTAAAGTTGATTTGAAATTGATTTGGCTAAGTTCAAGATTTTGACTTGAAAGGCTTAGAATTTTGAATGGATTTGAGTTTGATTTTTGGAATTGATTTTGATTGTTTGAATTTATATTTCATTCATATATATGAATATAAATGAGAATATAAATGAGTCATGAGAAAATTTTAAGGATTTGAAGTGATTTGATCATGATCTAGGCTAAGTCCTTTAAGAGAGAATTTAAAAGACTTAGAAATTTTGGAGTTTGGAGCTTGAATTTTTGAATTTGGTTTGATTGATTTATATTTATATTCATTTATATATGTGAATATAAATGAGAATATAAATGAGTTATGATAAAATCTCATGAATTTGAATTGATTTGTTCATGATTTAGGCTAAGTCCTTAAAAGGGGAATTAAGGATTGAAGACGGATTTTAAATTTGGAATTTAATTTTTGGATTTGATTCGATTGATTTGTATTTATATCTCATTTATATATGTGAATATAAATGAGAATATAAATGAGTTATGAGAAAATCCCATGAATTTGAATTGATTTAGATTTGATTTTGGCTAAGTCCTTAAAAGGGTAATTAAGGACTTAAGAAGGATTTTAAATTTGGAATTTAATTTTTGGATTTGATTTGTATTTATATTTTATTTATATATGTGAATATAAATGAGAATATAAATGAGTTATGAGAAAATCTCATGACTTTGAATTAATTTGATCATGATTTAGGCTAAGTCCATGAAGGAAAACTTAAAGGACTTAGGAAAATTTCATGAATTAATTTTGAATTTTGAGTTTAGTTTGGTTGGTTTGAATTTATATTTCATTTATATATGTGAATATAAATGAAATTATAAATGAATTGTGAGAAAATCTCAAGGATTTGATTTGGTTTAGATCATGATTTAGGCTAAGTCCTTAAAAGAAGATTAAGACTTAGGAAAGATTTGGACTTAGGAATTTTCATTCATAGATTTCAATCATGGATTTCAATTATGAATTTCAATCACATGGAGTTGATTTGAGTTTGGAGAAAATCAAATAAGATTGATTTGGAGATTGACTTGTAGGAAGGAAGGTGAGGAATGATTCAAGCTAAGGGAAGGCAAATTTTCCTAGCTCAAGGCATGGCCCTATTCCTATGGCTAACTTTCTAAGTCTCTAGGGTTATAGTGTCCACCTAATCACTAGATGTGTCTTAAGACTAAGGAACTCTTAAAGTTTAAGAGAAGTCCTATGTCTAAGATGGAGGGGTTGAGAGCTCATCCTAAAAATGAGGTCAACAAAGCCCGAGGAGGATCATCAGTTCCAAAGGGTAGATCTTACCCAAAGAAATTTGATGCTATCCAATATCCTAAAGGTTTCATGTGCATGGTGTGATGCTCTCTCTATTCGACTTTTATTAGTAGCTTAGCCGGCATTAGTACACTGAAATCCCCAATAGTTTTGTGAAGACTTTTACTAAGTTAGAGCAACTCTTCATAAGAGGTTTGCTAGAGCTCAACAAAGGGTGACTGTAGGAGATCTCATTGTGGCTCAACAAAACCCTGGTGGGTCCCTCATTGATTATATTCTCAAATGACATAATTTGAGTATGAAATGTGAACCACAACTGTCTGAATAGCACGCCATTGAAATTCTGTTGAAGAATATTCATGACCGTGTCATCTCCATGCTCAAAGGTTTTACCATCAAAATATTTGAGAAACTAATCAACAAGGCGGCTATTACAAGAGAAAAAAAAGCTTGCCTTTCTCGGATCAATCAACAAAGTCGAAGCCACAAAAGCTTATCGAAGAAGCCAGGGTAGTGATAGCGGTAAAACAAGGGAGAGAGCAATATGAGAGACCTTGTGCTCCACAGCCATCACTTCCACCTCCTCTATCACCACCAAGGTCATCCTACTGGCTGCCATAGCAGCCTCCATGGCCTTCTCTGCCTCCTCCTTAGCCATAAGAGCAGCAGCAGCAGTACACATACCCACCGCCAAGTAACTATGATCCACCTACTCTTTTGGATAAACTTAACAAACCTTATTCATTTAAGAGGAAGGTAATCAGGAAAATCTTTAAGAATCTCTTAAAGAAGTCTAATTTTATACCCAAACCTGGAAGTGGGCAAAGCAATCGATCCTAACTTTTGCCCCTACCACCGCATGCTAGGTCATTTTAGAAGATTGCTTTTATATTCTTTGAGCATAGCTTCAAGACCTGCCATAGTTATCTCGGAAGAATACTGAAACAACCATATAGTTCCTTGGGGATACTTGCGATCCTTCCAAAACCAAAGAAGGTTGAGATATCTCCTTATCTCGTACCTCTAAGAAAATTGTTTACAAAATCAAGAAACTTTCCTTCCAGGTGCCTAAGGCAGCTCAAACCTCCAACATCAAGGAAGGTTTACAAGTTATTCAGGATAACCCAAAGAAAGAGGGAGCTCATCAGCAACAACAACCTATGCCAACCCAGATAGCCATAGCGCAAGTATAACACCACCAGTCGACCTCCACACCAGCATACTACTATATCACCCTCACTTCATAGCTCTTCTTCTAGTAGATATCTTGTATCGGCGGATGAGGGCATCAAATCCCTCACCCCTCTTACTTTACTTGATTTCTACAATGTTCCTCCTTCAAAATCCAAGAAATTAAAGAATAAAGCTAGCTTGAATTACATTTGTGACACTTCTGATGGGTTGCCTAAATATACTCTTAATGGAAACTCTTTAAGTCTAAACAGGAATTATAATAACTTTGATCTTTCTCATTCTAATTCAGAGTTGGACCTTCCTTCTCTTAATACTATAGGTTTGCCTCTTAAGATAGACTTGGAATCATCCAATTCTGAGGGTCTCATAGGAGAAGCTATAGGTGAGGCTGAGTAGATAGAACCTTCCACTAACCTACCATAAGAGATCACCGAAGTCAACCTCCGTAGTGGCAAGGTTCTCTTCGTAGCACCTCTAGAGGAAACAAGTCATTGGTGGGATGATGAGAAGCCCTTCCACAAGATGCTCCACCCTTGGATATGCTTATGGAGGATCAACCCAAGGTGGACTACAATGTCCTCTCTCACCTAACAAAGTTGCCATCTAAGTTAAGCATATATGACACCCTTTCCTTATCCAAAGAGATGAGGGAATCATTAATCAAGGTTCTCCTTGATCCAGAGATATGCTCAGCTCAGCTGACTACTGTTGGAGATGAGGCATATTATTCTAGAGAAGCTCAGGGAATCACTTTCACATATGAAGACCTTCTTCTGAGAGACATGGAATACAATCATCCCCTCTATATTATAGTAGACATGGGCAGATTCAAACTTGCTAGAGTTCTTGTTGATCCAGGTGCATGGGTGAACATTATGAGTCTAAAGACCCTTGCCTATTTGAGGATCAACATCTCCACACTCCGAGGAGATCGGATGATGTTGAGAGGATTCAATGAACAAGGTGAGAGGGCTTTAGGTTCCATAGTGTTACCTTTGGAGATAGGTGACGGAAGATCAACCCAAGTTTTATATCATTTATTCAATACTTCATTCACGACTTTGCTAGGCCTTGAATACATCGTAAACAAGATGATTCCATCCTCCCTCCATCGGTGCATCAAGTTCGTGAAGGATGGGATTGAGTAATGAAAAGGAAAAGCTATTTTTAGGAGAGGTTGAGATATATGAGGGATGTGACCTACTATCTTCCTCAAAACACCTTTTCTCTCGAACTTGGTCAAAATTAAAATTTAAATGCAAAAGAAATAGAGGAAAAAGAAAAAGAAAAGAAAATGAAAATCTAAGAAAGAAAAGAGGGGAAGAAGTAGAGATATCACATTCCACCCATAGTTCATTCCATTATATGGACATGTGGGATGACTCAACCTCCACCAGTGTAAGGAGGCAAAAATAGAGGCAGCCGAGGAAGACCCCTGGCGGCCATCACCAAGGGGTTATGGTCTAGTTCATAGGAGTTCCCCTACTATTCACATAGACTGGAATCCAGCTCAGATGATGAGTCTAATGTGATTAGCATACTAGCCAACCCCTCTCAATGGGTTTCATTGGTGGTGACACTCGAGCCAAACAACGATAAAGTTCATGCTTCTAGACAAAGCATGAATGTATTCGAATCAAATGTATGTGAAATTATCAGGCAAGGAACCTTAGCTCTAACCTTGCTTTCATCTCAAAAAGTTGAAGGTTTAGTTGTTAAGGAAGCCCCTCAGTCTTCCAGAGATGTCAAGTTGAAGAGATTCCTTTTGGGATCATTATCATCAAGTCCAAACTGATGTAGGATTTTAGGATATTTCAAACAAAGAATTAATGGAATTGCCTTTTGATTGGCACACTCGCCTTATGTTCTTAATCTTGCAAAGAAGGGTTTAATTTCTCATACATGGTCTAAACATAGGTCAAAGTACTTCGAGAAGCTATGGAATAACAGAGGTAGGGATGCACAATCAAGATCAAGACTAAGATTTGAGTCCAGTCAATGACGATAATTACTGCTTAGTTTTCACCAATCATTTGGAGTCTGATAGGTTCTTTTCACACTACCCTAACTCTTTTGAGGATGTATATTTAGAAACTTCAAATGATCCAGATGATCTCCAAATCAAATATGCATCGGTAAAATTTGAAGAGGAGATCCATTCAATAATTGACAAGCTTAAAGAAATCAACCTCGGGATAGAAGAAAATCTACACATACAGTTCATTGTCAATGAAGAAGAAAATCAATGGATTAGTTAGGCTATTGATTGAGTTTAAAGAGCTCTATAAAGATATCTCCTCGAGTAGTCGTAAAACTAGCAATAGACCCTAGCGTTAACCCTATCAAGCAAGCTCCTAGACATGAAAATTGAAGAACTATAATTTTGAAGTCTAGAAACGATGCGTTTTTTTCATCAGGAAAGAAAAGACCCTACTTAAAAGTGTCATCCCAGTTAAGAAGAAGAATGGCCAAATTCACATATCAACTGTGGGACTTAAAGGCATGCATGAGTTTCCAATGAGTAACTAATGGTGGACATCACCTCATCTCATGTAGTATTCTCCTTCATGATGGGTCATCTAGCTACAACCAAATCAAGATGGGCCCCAAGGATGAAAGAAATACTACTTTTTGAACCCCGATCAGAATCTATTATTATAAGGTCATGCCTTTCGGCCTTAAAAATGTTGATGCTACATACCAATGGGCCATGACTCAGATCTTCAATGAACTCATCTATCATCAGGTTGAGTATTATGTTGATAATCTAGTAATCAAAAGTAGAGAAAAGGATGACCATCTCTTTGACTTGAGAGTTGTTTTTGAATGGTTAAGATAATTTAATCTCAAATTGAATCCCCTGAAGTGTGCATTCGGAGTAGCTTCAAGAAAATTCCTTAGGTTTGTTGTCCGACACTAGGGAATAGAAATAGATCCAGAAAAGATTAAAGCTATCTTAGAAATGTCACCTCCTAAAAGTTTAACTCAACTTAGATCTTTTTAAGGAGGGTTGGTATATTTAGGATGCTTTATTTCCAACCTATTGGGGAGATGTAAGCCATTTTTAGCACTTGTCAAAAGGACCCAAGTTCAAGTAGGATGACAAGTGCCAGCATGCCTTTGAAGATATCAAACAGTATTTGTTGAAATCGCCAGTTTTAGCAGCCCCTATCCCAGGCAGGCTACTCATCCTCTACACTACTGCATTGGATGACCCCTTCAGTGCTTTGTTGGCCCAAGCCAATGGTGAAGGGAAGGAGAGTGCTCTCTACTACCTCAGTCGTCAACTAATTCTTGTTGAAGTGAACTACCCACCTATTGAGAAACCATTCCTAGCTTTGCTCTTTGCATCCTAAAAGTTATGATAATATATGCTTTCTCATAAGGTGAACTTGATTTCCAAAACCAATCTACTGCAGTATCTCATGACACGGCCAATGCTATCCGGATGTTTGGCACATTGGTCCATGATTCTCTCACAGTTTAATATCACATTTGTACCCCTCTGTGCGGTAAAAGGTCAAGCACTAGTGGATTTTTTAGCAACGCACACCCACTTCCTGCTGATTCTCCACTTAGTGACGATCTCCCGGATGAACAAATCATGAACTTAGGGAGGTTGACAACCATCGATGAGAGATATATTTTGATGGTGCGGCTTCTTTTCATAATGGAGAAGCACGATGATCTACTCTTCTAAAAGGTAGAGGTAGGAATAGTTCTCTTAACTCAAGATCACGATGTGATGAGATTCTTATACTATATCTCCAATCCTTACACCAACAATGAAGCCATGAGGTTGATGCATTAGAAGTGTGTCAAGAGCATCAAAATCTATGATAATTCTCAGTTGGTCATTAACTAGATTGCTGGGTTCTACAAGATTCTCAAACTTAAGCTTCATCATTACCACGAGTATACCATGAAGCTGTTGGCCCAAATCCCTAAAGTCACCATCTACAAGGTTCCCCGAGCAGAGAACGCAGTAGTAGATGCTTTGGCCAAACTTTTCAAAGAATTGGCATGTCCAGAAGATGAGTCCATTCCAATAAGGGTCCAAAATAGACAAGTCCTATCCCTTATTGATGTTGAACTCGTCGAGAGACTTTCTCTTGAAGTGGAGGTTGCCATTGTTAATAGAGATGATGGATTGAAGGCAACCATTCATAAATTATTTGAACATCATAAATTACCTCAAAAGAAGTCACAAGCCCATCAGATGAAACAGAGAGCTCTCTTCTATGCTCTCATGGATGACACCTTGTACCAACGATCTTTTGATCAAATGTAGTTAGGCTGTTTGGATAAACACGAAGCCCATAAGATCATGACTCGAGCCCATGGCGCAGATTCAATCAACCAAGATGAAGATGAAGATCAAGAGACTAGGATATTACTGGCCTTCGATGATTACAAATTACATGGATGTAGCTAGGAGATGCCATCAGTGTCAAGTACACAGTGTGGTCCTACATCAACCACCCAACATTCTACACCCACTTTGGCTTTATGGTCATTTGTTGAGCTACATTGGGTCCCTGATCCTCCTTCTTCCAAGGGTCATCATGTCCACACCGACTACTTTTCAAAGTTAACGGAGGAGGCAATCCGTGAGAGGTCACAACTCAACATATTTTGCTTTAGTTTTCAAAACATATCATATATATGTTTGGGGTGCCTCAAATTATATCCATAATGGTAGCATTCAAAAGCACCAAGATCAACATCTTCACCAAAAAGACACATATATAGATTGGAGATACTCCACCATCTACTACCCTGAGCAAATAGCTTAGCGACAAAACTCTCATCCAAATACTAAAAAGATGCTCGAGACAATAGCGATAGTGGCATGAGCGGTTAGTTGAAGCCTTGTGGGCATACCACTACAAAACTCCAACTCAATCTACCCATTCACCTTAGTGTATGGGTGCAGCGTTACCTTTAGAAGTTCAACTCCCTTCACTAAGGATAACATTGGTAGCAAGATCACGACAGAGTAAAATGCAAAGTTACGGTTAGAAGAGCTTGAAGGTTTGGAGGAGAAATGCTTACGAGTGTGCCATAACCTCAAGTTGTATAAGGCCAAAATGATTCAAGCTCACAACAAGCTGGTTCGCCCTAGGGCTTTTCAAGTAATAGAACTTGTGTTAGTCCTAAGGAGACTAATTGTTTCCCGTCGAAAGATGGAGGCAAGTTTGAACCCACTTAGGAAAGCCCCTATATTATAGAGAAGGCCTACCAAGGAGGATCTTATCAACTCATTGATTGTAAAGGGGAACACCCAATGCTTCCAATTAATGTGCACTATTTGAAGAAATATTACCCATAAAAATATGTTTGAAAATAACAAAAAAAAAACAAAAAAATTCATCCAATTCATCGAAATCTTCTCTTCTTTCGAAGCGTTGTTTGCTTGTCTTGTGAATTTGCCATGACGTGTCTAGGATAGGTGTAAGAGAACCCAAGAGGCATCCTATCCCTCTTTCATGACATAAACACAAATCAAACACAATCTCCAGGTGCTATTAGAATAGGTGTGAGAGAACCCAAGAGGCATCCAATTTTGATTAGTGCAACTAAGTTAGGTGTAAGAGAACCCAAGCAGCATCCTTTCATGGTGGAAATTTCGATTGCCATCTATGGCACCATTTCATCCAATTCCCCAAGTGTGTTTAGGGTAGGTATGAGAGAAACCAAGCGAAATCCTATTCCTTCAACATAAGCACAAAAATAAACACAACTCTTTTTGTCTCGAGCTATTTTGATGTGGGAACAAGCCCACCTGTGGCACTCACTCATTAGCTGCTCTAAGTTAGGTTTACATGCTACCTCGCTAGTATGACACCCTAGTGGTTCTTTATTTTGGAAGATGTGAGTCCCCATGCTTTCTTCCTAACTTGACCATTGCAAACTAATGAGCACCTTGTTAGGTTGGTAATCTTCACTGCCCAGCCAGTAAGCTACCTCATATTGATTCTGTTTAAGAAGATGTGAGTCCCTGCGCTTTCTTCTTGAACTAATCATCATGTACTAACTAGGTTGAGTATATTTAAGATTTAGGGTAAGTCCCCCAGAGTCTCCTTTCCTCTTGACTAAAATTGAGTTGATGTAAGTCCTCCAATGGCATTCACTCAGTAGTAGCCCTAGGTCGGATGGTACTTGTTGAGCCAAAGACAGACTATCCAAGCAATCAATTCCACTATGGGAGGATGTGAGTCCCCGAGCTTTCTTCCTAAGTTGATTGTTGCAAATCAATGGGCACCTTAGGTTGGTTGATGTTTGCTATATTGACAGCAACTCACCCGGTGGATACACCACTCTTGGTAGATGTGAGTCCCCGTGCTTTCTCCTTAAGGTGGCCACCGAATACCTATTGATATTATCTTCTCTAGGGTTTTGGATCAAGCCTTTAGCGGCCCCTCTCCCCTGCGGCCACTCTATTTGGATCACATCCTTTGTGAGCCCATTTAGACACTACCCGGGTTACTTTTGGATTGGACAGTCCCCCTTTCCTAGTAGCCACCTCTATGGTTGGAGAATTTGTTCAGTGGATGCACAGGTTCTCCCTTGGTTTAGTAAACTTGAGATATGTCTAGGCTAATATAAACTCCTTCTCAATTTGATCTCTCGTAAACTAACAGGTTCCACGATAAACAAACTAAATAAACAAATAAATTTTTGCTTGTGGATTAGGAATTCAAGCCCCCAAAGGGCCCCTTTTTCCAAGCAGGCATCCTATCTTTAAGGTAGTGTCAGTAGAACTCCCTATAGGAATTGCCTAACTACCTTAGTTGAGATAAGTCCCCAGGTTGGCACTCTCTCCATAGTTGCCCTTAGGTCGAGTTCAATTTATTTTGCCATAGATAGGTTACCCCAGCAGTCATTTCACTTTGGAAGATGTAAGCCTACGATGCATTCTTTCTAGCATGATTGTCCCAAACCGACGGGTAGCTCTAGGTCGGGTTCGATTTGTTTCCCAAAGCAACCGATCACCCCACTGGTCTTTGTAATGGAAGATGTGTGAGTCCCCGTGCTTTTTTCCTCTGAATTGACCATTGCAAATCGAAAGACACTCTTTTGGTTGGATAGTTCTCCCCTCAGCCAGGAAGCTACTCCCTTTGGTTTAAAAAATCTGAGGTAGGTCTAGGCTGATATAAGCTCCTTCTTAGTGTGATCCATTGCAAACCAACAAAATCCATCAAAACAAATTAAAAAATAAAATTAACCTTGACTATCTTTGAGTTGATATAAGTCCCCCAGTGACATTCACTCAGTAGTCAGCCCTAGGTCGGGTTTGATTTATTGCCCAACAATCGATCACCTTAATGGTTCCTTATTTTGAAAGATGTGAGTCCTCGCGCTTTCTTCCTAACTTGACCATTGCAAACTGAAAGGCACCCCTTTGGTTGGATAGTTCTACTATGTGGTTGGTAGACTACTCCCTTTGAATTAGTAAATATGTGTTAGACTAAGGCCTCAGCGACCCCTACTCAGTGTAGTCCATCACAAACCA
Source organism: Cymbidium sinense (assembly GCA_021442155.1). NCBI lineage: Eukaryota > Viridiplantae > Streptophyta > Magnoliopsida > Asparagales > Orchidaceae > Cymbidium > Cymbidium sinense. The sequence continues at coordinate 178,590 of JAKCPB010000223.1, read as the reverse complement.
ATGGATCCAATAAAAACAAATTAAAAAAAGAAATTAACCTTGACTATCTTTGAGTTGATCTAAGTCCCCCAGCGGCATTCACTCAATAGTCAGCCCTAGGTCGGGTTTGATTTGTTGCCCAGCAATCGATCACCCTAGTGATTCTTTATTTTAGAAGATCTGAGTCCCCGCACTTTCTTCCTAACTTGACCATTGCAAATCAAAGACACCCCTTTGGTTGGATAGTCCTACTATGTGGTTGGTAGACTACTCCCTTTGGATTGGTAAATCTATGTTATATTAAGGCCTCTGTGGCCCCTACTCAGTGTAGTCCATCGTAAATTGATGGGATCCATCAAAACATATTAAAAAAAATGAAATTAACCTTGATTATCTTTGAGTTTATCTAAGTCCCCCAGTGGCATTCACTCAATAGTCAGCCCTAGGTCAGGTTCGATTTGTTGCCCAACAATCGATCACCACAGTGGTTCCTATTTTGGAAGATGTGAGTCCCCACACTTTCTTCCTAACTTGACTATTGCAAACCAAAAGCCGCCCCTTTGGTTGGATAGTCCTACTATGTGGTTAGTAAACTACTCCCTTTGGATTGGTAAATCTGTGTTAGACCAAGGCCTCATGGCCCCTACTCAGTGTAGTCCATTATAAACTGATGGGATCCATCAAAATAAATTTTAAAAAAATAAAATTAATCTTGACTATCTTTGAGCTAATTTAAGTCCCCAGTGGCATTCACTCAATAATCAGCCCTAGGTTGGGTTTGATCCGTTGCCTCGTCAATGGATCACCCTAGCAACTGATCCCTACTTTGGAGGATGTAAGTCTACTATACTTTCTTCCTAGTACAACTGCTACACACCGAAAGGCAATCCCTTTGGTTGGCTAGTCCTACCATGTGTTAGGTAGACTACCCCTTTGGATTGGTAAATCTGAGTTAGGCCTAGGCCTCCATGGCTCATACTCAGTGCGATCCATCACAAACCAATAGGGTCCATCTCAAAATCAAAATCTAAAAATATAAAACAAACTCAATCCTTCTCCCTCAATGGAGTCAAACTAAACAATCAAACAAATCAAAATAAACAACACAAATAATCAAACAAAAATAATCAATTTGATCCACTTCTCCTGAGTGAGATGCAAATCTTTCTAATTCTTCCAGTGGATCTCGAATTCTAATCCCTCTGCGGATTTCACGACCTCTTCTCCCTAATGGATGACTTGAACTTGCTCCCCTATGGAGAGTTTACTTTTTTATCCCTTGTGGAGCACCAAATTCTAAATCAACAAATTGAATCAATTTCTCCCGAGTGAGACTCAAATGAAATCAAACCTCTCATCCCCTTGTGGATGACTTGAATCTATTTCTCTAGTGGAAGGTTCACATACTCTATCCCTAGTGGATTCCTCCTTCACTCTCTAATGTCTTTGACATGAGTAGAGTCACATTACACTAAGCTCTGGATTCCTTCTACACCTTGGGTTGGGAGTAGATTATCTCTTTAGTGCTTATGATCGTTCGGTGTTGTTGATCATATCGATCAAACCAATACATGCGGTGTACCTTATCAGTCACACCACACCTATTGGGCGCCCTTCGTTGACCTCATTTTTAGGATGGGTTCTCAACTCCTCCATCTTAGACATAGGACTTCTCTTAGACACTAAGAGTTCCTTAGACTTAAGATACTTCTAATGATTAGGTGAACACTCAACCAAACCCTAGAGACTTAGAAGAGTTAGCCATAGGAATAGGTCATGCCTTAGGGGTGTTAGGAAAACTTTCCTACCTATAGCATGAACCAAATCCTCACTTCCCTCCTTCAAGTGAAAATCCAAATCAATTTCAATTCAAATCAAACATCAAATAAATTCCAACTTAATTGATTTTCTCAAATCTCAAATCAATTCCAACTTAATTGATTTTCTCAAACTTTAAATCAATTCCAATAGATTTTCTCAAATCATGAATCAATTCCAAATGATTGAAGTCCATGATTGAAATCTAAATCCAAAATCTTTCCTAAGTCAGTTTGATTCTATCTTATGGACTTAGCCTAAATCAAATCCAAATCAAATCAAATTCAAGAAATTTTCTAATAACCCATTTATATTCTCATTTATATTCACTAATATAAATGAAACATAAATTCAAATATCCAAAACTAAATTCAAAACTCAAATCCAAATTCAACCAAAATTCAACCTAAGAAATTCAAATCAAATTCTTGAACTTAGCTAAATCAACTTCAAATCAAGCCAAACCCTTGATTTTTCTTCATGATTTAATCAATCCTTCAATCATAAAATCAAATATTAACACAAACTTCAATCATCAAATCAAAACCAACTTCAAAATTCAAACCCAAATCTAATCAAAATTTAACCTAAGCCTTTCAAGTCAAATGACAAATCAACTCAAATCAAGCCAAACCCTTAATTTTTATTCATGATTCAATCATTCCTTCAATCATGAAACCAAATAAAACTACAAACTTCAATCATCAAACCAAAACTAAATTCAAAAATCAATCCCAAATCAAACTCATGTTCACCCTTTTGAACTTGAAATTGTTAAGTGAATCAAAACTCATTTGACTTCAAATCACTTGCAAATTGATTTATATTTCAATCATAAGTCCATATGTGAATTAAATCAAACTTGAGTCAAGCCTTGATCAAGTCAAATGACCCACTTAGGCTCACTTGACCCAAAGTGACCTAAAGTACCCTTTTGAGCTAAATTCTAATCCGACCCAAATTGGATTGAACTAAGCCCACCTACGCATCACATTGTGAGCAACAATCATCATGAGATGATCAATCACTCAAATTTGGTTTGTTGACCTGATTTTTATAATGAGCTCTCAACCCCTCCATCTTAGACATAGGGTTCCTCTTAGACACTAAGAGTTTCCTTAGTCTTGAGACACTTCAAGTGATTAGGTGAACACTTAACCTAACCCTAGAGACTTAGAATAGTTAGCCATAGGAATATATCATGCTCTAGGGGTGTTAGAAAAATTTGCTTACCCTATAGCTTGAACCAAATCCTCACTTCCTTCTTTCAAGTCAAACTCCAAATTCAAATCAATCTTGAACTTAAATCAACTTCAATTCCAAAACAAACCTCAAATCAATTCTAATGGATTTTCTCAAATCATGAATCAATTTCAAATGATTGAAACCCATGATTGAATTCTAAATTTTAAAATCTTTCTTAAGTCACTTTGATCCCATCTTATGGACTTAGCTCAAATCAAATCTAAACCAACTCAAAATCAAGAAATTTTCTCATAACCCATTTATATTCTCATTTATATTCATAAATATAAATAAAATATAAATTCAAATAACCAAAACTAAATCCAAAACTCAATTCCAAGTTCAAAAATCTTTCCAAAGTCCATTTGATTCCATCTTATGGACTTAGCTCAAATCAAATCCAAATCATTTCAAATTCAAGAAATTTTCTCATAACCCATTATTATTCTCATTTATTTTCATAAATATAAATGAAATATAAAATCAAATATCCAAAACTCCATTCAAAACTCAAAATTCAACCAAAATTGAACCTAAGCTTTTCAATTCAAATTCTTGAACTTCACCAAATCAAATTTAAATCAAGCCAAAATGTTGATTTTTTTTTTTATGATTCAATCAATCCTTCAATCATGAAACCAAATATAACACAAACTTCAATCATCAAACTAAAACTAAATCTAAAACTCAAATCCAAATTCAACCAAATTCTAACCTAAGCTTTTCAAGTCAAATTCTTGAACTTAGCCAAATCAAATTCAAATGAAACCAAACCCTTGGTTTTTCTTCATGATTCAATCAATCCTTCAATCATGAAATCAAATATAAATACAAACTTCAATCATCAAACCAAAACTAAATTCAAAACTCAAACCCAAATCAAACTCATGTTCACCCTTTGAACTTGAAATTGTCAAATGAATCAGAAACCATTTGACTCCAAACCACTTGCAAATAGATTTATATTTAAATCATAAGTATATATGTGAGTTCAATCAAACTTGAATAAAGCATTAATCAAGTCAATTGACCCACTTAGGCTCACTTGACCCAAAGTGACCTAAAGTACTCCTTTTGAGCCAAATTATAATCCTACCCAAATTGGATTGAACTAAGCCTACCTAAGCCTCACATTGTGAGCAACAATCATTATGAGATGATCAATCACTCAAATTGGGTCAAACCAAGTCAAACTTAAGCGTTGACCAAGTCAACACTTAGCCAAAATAAAACCTAAACTAGCCAAAATCCACCATAGGCCAAATTGATTGAAACCATTTATCAAAACCAATTCATGATCAATGTTTGAACTTGACCAAGTCATCATTTGAGCCAAACCTATCCCAATTGGCCACTTGACCTAAGTTGACCCAACTTGACCTAAAAAGTCAAAATGTGTCTAAACTTGATCTAAGCCAAATTGATTGAAACCAATGGGTCAAGTTCATTCCAAATCACTTGTTAAACTTGACCAAAGCCTCAATTGGCCAACTAGCGATTGACCATGAACTAACTTGGCTAAAAGGTCAAATTGAGCCAAAATCAAATTAAACCAAAATTGATTGAAACAAAAGCTACCAAAACACTTCAAATGACCAACTAAACCTAAACCAATCCATGACCTAACCCAAATAGGTCAAATGGGTCAAATTGGTCAACTTGACCCATTTGGCCTAAATGAAATCAAATGAACCAAAACCAAATACAAACCAAATTGAACCAAACCAATGATGCCAACACATTTCAAATAATCATATGACACCCAAGCCTTGGTTTGACTCAATTTGACCAATTGGTCAACTTGACCCAAGTTGACTCAATTTGACCTAAATGGGTCAACATGAGCCAAATGACATCAAATCAACTCCAAATTCCTTGAAATTTGGATCAACCTAATTCCAAACTATTCTAAATTTGCCCAAAGTGAAATCAAATCCAAATGACTATTTTACCTCTAGGTCAAGGAGTAACCTATGGCCAATTCCACTTGGAATTTGGCCATATCCTTTACATGGCCACTTGGCACCCTCTTAGTGGACCAAGTGGACACTAGTGAGCATGTGCACATGACCCAATGGTTTGTGTCAGCAAAACCCAACCTAATGGCCAAACTGACCACCCACTTGGAAATGAGCACATGGGAATCACTCCTCCACTTTGTTTTGCACATGAAAACTTCTCCACTACCTCCCTCTGCCAAAACTAAATCACATGCCACGCTAAACGGTCTAACCAACCCACTCCATGAGGTGAATTTCATCAAAATGGATAAACACCTCTCGGCTGTCCGATCCTTGGAGGGGGAGATATACTCCCCCTCATTTCACTTCATTTCAAGTGACTCACACTCGATTGAGCTAAGAGGAGCTCAATACCCAATATCAAGCTAATTGCTCTTACAAGCACCCTCAGGGGACTCAATCGAGTTGATATAAAGCTTCTTCCAAGATTCCAAGGTAAGGGAGTTGGGAACTAGACCAAAGCTACAAGCCTAGGAGGAGGACTTTGGCCAATTGAGCAATCCACTTCATCCCAAAGCTTGAAACCTTCAATAGAGCCTTGTTTCTACTAGACGAAGCTACCTCGATGGTTGGGAGTGTCGGTGATAGCCTCCGGCGTGGTATGCCATTAACGAGCATAGAATAGGAAGTGTTTGGTCCTTTGTGAAAGAAATTTTCACCCCATTGCAAATTGACCATTGATGATGGTGTGGGTTAAGTTTGAGCTCAATCTGAGCTCAATCGAGCTCGAATCAAGCCCTAAGGAGTGGATTGTTGCCCTCTCCAGCAGACGAGCTCAGTGATGGATCATGGACCGTCCAACTGAGCATTTTGGATGGACGGTCCTGATTAATCTGCATAGGATCCCTCGATTTATCCCTTATGAACCATGAGTTTAATCCTAACCGTCCGATCTTTGATCGGACGGTCAAGGAGAAAATGCGTGAGCTCACGCGCGATGTGATACTTAAATAATGAATCACATCATGCCATGAAAGCGCCGCGTCCATGTGGCACCGATGGGATTAGTTCATTAATTAGGGATTTAATTAAGTTTTAATCACTGAAACTTCAAAAATACATAACTAAATGTAAAAAATTAGAAAAATACAAAATAAAATGCATTGTAAAGATAATTTAGGGGGGAATTCAAAAAAATTGTTTTCAATTAATTTTGAACAATGAATTTTCCTTAATTAAGGTTTTATTAAAAACTTAATAACCCTAATTACTCTCTAATTACTTTATTAATTGATTCCAAATTTCTCAGATGTATTTAGTGGGATGACCTCTGCCTCCCCTAATTTTCTTGGAATTTATTGATGAGTTAATTAAGAAAATCAATTAATGAATCACTCTCTTAAATGTAATTAAGCTTAATTAAATATGTGAATAGTGATTTAATCCCTTGATTAAGTTAATTAAACTTTGTTTAAGTGAAGAGGAGGTTTATGGAATGGGTTTGGGGTATTTTTCCCAAGTCACTCCCTAAACCCCTTTCCTTCCTTAACTTAAATTTAATTAAGAGTTAATCCACTAATGTCCTACTTAATTAACCTGATAAAACTTTCAAAACATTCTAGAACTCAATCAATCCTTCATGGGTAGATACTTAGGTGTTCAATAACCTAAGTAGCTTAAGGAAATCAAATCCAACCTATATGTGTGGGAAGGGTTAGGAAAGTACTTAAATTAAGTCCTTTAGCTTAATTAATCATTATTTGTGAGCCAAATGCATTAGGCCCCTTTCTTTCTTAGGTGCATTATTGATTTAAATTCCTTGTGGTTTTATGTCATACATTGGCTCATAATTATTTGGTTAAATATGTTAAAGTGGTGTAGGTAAGGGGTAATTAATGAACTCAATGAACACCTTAAGCTAATCAAAATATAAAATTCACTTAATAGTTCTAAAAAAAATTAAACTAAATTGATTCACACATGGGAGAAAGTGGCTTAGGACTAGTAAACCTTATATTTTCTAAAATTCAAATCAAACTCAAAACCAAATCAAAATTTTCTTAACCCAACTTTGATCCACATTAAATAATCTTACTCCATAGGATTGTATTTAGGAATTAATTAGAGTGAATGAATTTACATGCTCACATTACTTCATTTCTTTCCTAAACATGCTAAATATGTATGTCATATGAAAATCATGCATTCATGTCTTTTGAAAAATAAAATTAAAATGATAAGTTTCCTTTATATCAAATTGCATGTTTTGGCTAAAGTAAGAATATGAATGGCTATTATCACTATTAAATCCAAAACTATTTTCAAAACTTAGAAATCAAACATTATAAATGAAAAGTGTGATATTTATAAGTACTTATAAACTTGCATGTGAATAACATAAAATGTGTTATGTTGTTTCCTTCTCTTTCTTAACATAGGTTTGTATAGGATTTGCCAAGTGTATAGTCCATTTGAAAAGAACATAACACTTGCATAAATCCATTCCTATACATTCCTATGTCATGACTTAAGAAGGAACTCCACATCACACATGTAAACTAAACAATCAAACCAAAAATAAAATAAACATAAACCTTTTGCATGATTCTCTTTCCATGCATTTCTTTTTATACATGCACATGTATTTAAGAAAAGTGGTATATTAGTCCAAAAAACCTGATGGCTTTAGCCCTAAGTAGGTCTTGTACCCACACCTAATAATGTCATTGTACTCACTTATGTCTTTATACTTGTAAATGTGTATATAAAAATGGATAAAAGAATCACTCTCTTCTACTTAACAAAGTCATGCATACGTGAAACATTCCAAATTTTCTTAAGTAACCTCTCTTAGCATTCTTCATTAAAGTGTGCTAAATATTTCCATTTTCATGTATAGATATGCTTAGGGTCCATCCATGTGCATGTTACACATGTTGGGAAAGAAATAAAGTGTTGTGTGTTTTGTGATAGTATTTCACTTTACTTAATCTTAAAATGCCTTTCTTTTTTTAATAGGATTGTTTGGGAAAAATCTAAAATTATGATTAATCAAAACATATAATAAAATATTCACTAAATAAAAATCTTTAATGAATCTACCTTAGAAATTACTTAAGGTAGGGATGAAAGAGAAGTTCTCTTCTCTTTTCCTCTCTATACAACACTTAGTAATTAAGTGTAGGTTCATTCAAACCAAATCAAATCATGAAATAAAACTTAACCAAATCAACTAAGCCACTTAAATGAAATCACCCTCTAAGTTGAACATTTTCATACTTAGAAAACTTCAACCTTAAAGCCTAGCTAAGCATACCACATAAACCTTAAATACACATTAGGCTAAGTCACCACTTAGTCTAACCATTGTCTTCTATAGGGGAATGTGCTTAAGGAATGATCTAATAAAAATATAACTACTTTTGTTGTGCAGGTGCTTATACCCTTAAGTATAATCTAAAATATTCCAGGAGGACTTGGTTACCCATGTGTGGGGTGCTAAGTCTAATTTATATATATACATGCTTGGGATTGTATGGTGTGTTTAGCTAATCTCTATCTTGTAGGTGTTTAGTTAGATTTACTTTCCCTTTTCATGTAATTTTGAAATTAGGATTTGGAATGATTGTTATGGGGGATTAGGATGAACATTGGTTATAAGACTATGTCTTATATACCATGTGAAGCCTTTGGAGCAACCACATTCCAACCAACCAAAAGAAGAAAGAATAAAGAAGAAAGAAGAAAGAAGAAATAAAGAATGAAGACCCCCATAACATGAATTCATTTTGTAATTAATTCATTTATAATCAGGGTAGAGTGGCTACCCAATTTATTTTTGGGTTTGCATGGTGGAGCCCGACCACAAATGACCTCTTATTCTTTTGCGCTAGCTTTATAAATTGATTGATGTTTGTTTAACATGTGCATTAAAATGGCATATTTTCCTAGTTTCTTCTATGCTTTGATGTATGGCCCAAATGACGATTAGGCTATTAGGAAAATAAATTTTTTATCCAACTAATCAATTCAAATTAAAAATAAATAACTCGTGACCTCACCTAAAGCTTAGGCTATAAAATAAGATAAAAGAATTAGTAACCCCTTAGCTGGATGTTGTATTTTCTTTCTCACATCATGCATAAAAAGCATATTGTTTCTTGATTAGACTTTAGAACTTGGCTTGACCTTTGAGAGCCATGGTGGAAACAAACCTCCTTATCTTATTAATTTTGACCCAAAATCTAATTTCTCATGTATTAGGCATATGAATCCTAAAGCCTGTGTCAAATTGATTGTCCAAAATAAAAAATAAAATGTCACAAAATTTGCATTAGATTTAAGTCATTAAATCATATCCTACATGATCTAGTCTCTTAGGGAGTGTGCTTAAGGACTTAGTCTCTTTCTAATTAAATAGTAGCCTAGTTATCTTACAAAAGCATATGACTTGCCTACATGTATTTAAAATTGTAGGAGGAATTAATTGGTGACCACCCCCAGGCGGTTGTAAGTCCAAACAGTCGAGTGATTTATCCTCTCTTGTGGAGGTAAACCAAAAACCCATTTTTACCTTAGATTTAGTTCATGCTTTGGTCCTCGCCAAAGCTCTCTAGATTTAGCTTTAGAGGTTGCTACTTTCTTTTGTGGGCTACGAGCATAAATCCTCACCTCTTAGGCATTTTCGTGACCTTGTATCATGAAATTGTAAGCCCTAACTTTTTAATAAAATTCAAGTCAAACAAATAAATCAATTCAATTTCAAAAATATAAAGCCCAACCATATGATAGTTTGGGATGCTTACTAGGCTTGCTAATATCCTAAGTATCCCCTACTCATCTTCATTTGGATTTGATAAGAACTCCCTCCTCTTGATCGATTCCACTTGATCTTCTAAAATTAAACCAATCGATTGATAGTCCTACCTTTAAAATCTTTAGAGATAATGATCATTTACCTTAATCGAGGGTATTCCTAAGGAATCATGTTCCTTAGGATGTAATTAACTATGGGGGCTTGCCTCCATAGGGAACTTAACGAACTCGATTTAAAAAGAACCCTACTTTACTTTTCCATGTAAAGTAAGAATCTGGTACATTAAGATCCATAGTCCTTAGGAGTCCTTATTAAGGTGATTAGGTCCATTATAGGGTGGTGACTTCTATCTCACGAGATAGTACATATTTCCTCAATGTCATACTCGATCACCCTAATAAGAATAACTACAGATCTACGTGGTGTCCCAACAAACCGTAATATAAAAAATTTTTTTTTCATTTATCTTTTCCAAAGGGATAGATGAAGGCAAAAAATTTATATATTATAAATTTTCACCATAGATTTTTCTGGCAACTCCGCTGGGGATGGTTTCTCTATCCATCTTTGGTAAATGATCTTTGTCTCCAAGTATCGATAGTGGGTTTGTACTTTTGTATGAATCCAAGACTATCTTTCTTTTCCATTGGCACTTAGCTTATTTCATCCTTAAGTTAAGCTAGCCAACATCTTTAGGTTTTAGGACCTCACTCCGTGTTAGTCTTAAAACACCCATTGGGTTCCCCAATGGGCAAAAAAAAAAAAAATTTAATAAAAAAAAAATAATTAAAGACTTCCTCCTTACCATTTTTATGGTAAGGAAAGGTTCATTCCAAAAATAAAGAAAAATAAATTCTTCATAAGAAAAATCAATTTCCAAAAAAAAGCACTTTTTCAAAATGCACATAATAAAATATTTTGCACAAAAAATTTCATAAATCACCCTCATATAACAATCTTCATGATTGTTATATGTTGGATCATTTCAAAATTAAAATTTAAAAAAAAAATCATACTTTCCAAAACCACAAATGAACATCTTCATTCAATTTATTGAGTGAAGATTTAATTTTCAAATAAAATGAACAATCATCTTTTCCAAAAAGAAGATCAACAAAACATCTTTTCAAAAATAAAATCCAAAATCACATTTTTTTTAAAAAAAAACACAAATGAATTTCTTCACTCCATTCATTTTGATGAAGACTTCATTTTCAAAAATAAAATTCTAACAATCATATTTTTTGAAAGCATAAATGAACATCTTCACTCAATTCATTTTGATGAAGATTTCATTTCAAAAAATAAAATCGAAAATCATATTTTCAAAAAGCACAAATTAATTTCTCCACTCAATTCATTTTGATGAAGATTTCATTTTCAAAATTAAAATTTCAACAGTCATATTTTCCAAAAGCATAAATGAACATCTTCACTTAATTCATTTTGATGAAGATTTCATTTAAAAAAATAAAATCCCAAATCACCTTTTCAAAAAGCACAAATGAACTTCCTCATTCAATTTATTGAATGAAGATTTCATTTTCAAACAAAATGAACAATCATCTTTTCCAAAAGAGAAAACCAATAATCATCTTTTTTAAAAATAAAATCCAACAATCATAATTTTTAAAAAAGGGGCACAAATGAACGTATTCATTCAATTCATTGAATAAAGTTTTTAGTTTCAAAAAATCAAAACCAACAATCACATTTTCAAAACAAAAAAAAATCAACAATCATATCTTTCAAAAAAATAAAATCCAACAATCATAATTTCAAAAAGCACAAATGAACATCTTCATTCAATTTATTGAATGAAGATTTTATTTTCAAAATAAAATGAACAATCACATTTTCAAAACAAAATGAACAATCACATTTAAAAAACAAAATGAACATTCACATTTTTAAAATAAAATGAACATTCATATTTTCAAAATAAAATGAACAATCACATTTTCAAAAATAAAATCAACATCATCTTTTTAAAAATAAAAAACAAAACAACATTTGGATTTCCTTAGCATACCTAAATTTACTAAGAATCCACTTTTTCAAAATCAAATCAAAAAATAAAAGAAACAACATTTGGATTTCTTTAGCATACCCAAATTTGCTAAGAATCCTCTTTTTTTTTTTAAATCAAATTAAAAACAAAAGAAACAACATTTGGATTTTCTTAGCATACCCAAATTTGCTAAGGACCCTCTTTTTCAAAATCAAATTAAAAATAAAAGAAACAAACTTGGATTTCCTTAGCATACCTAAATTTGTTAAGGATCCTCTTTTCAAAAAAAAAAAAATCAAAACAAAACACATTAGGATTTCCTTAGCATACCTAAATTTGCTAAGAATCCTATTTTCAAAAATCTTCTACAAAAAAAATAAAATAAAACACATTTGGATCCTTCATTTAGCTTACCCAAATTTGCTAAATGAGGATTCCATTTTTAAATTCACAAATGATTCACAAAATAAGAAAATAAAAGAAAAAGAAGAAATTATTTTCAAACACTAGCATACCCAAATTTTCTAAGTAAATTCCAAAAAAAATCTCAAATCAAAACCAAATCAAAATCAAATATGAACCTATGGAAACATCTCTCAAGAAATATTTGAAGCCATTTTTAACATACCCAAATTTGTTGAAAGTGGATTCTACATTTAAAAATCCCCTTTCCAGTCAATCTCAAAATCTTTCTAAATTCATTTGGGCCCCACTTAACACTTTCAAGTTGTTCAATATGGGTTCAAATCCTAAATTCAAATTTTAAAAAAAAAATCAACAAAGTAGAAATCTAATTCAAGTTTATTTTCAACATTGTAGACTTTCAGTCATCTTCAGTCAGCTTTCAGTCAGTTCCGGTTTAGTTAGTTCATTGCAATGGCAGCGTAGAAGTATGTGTTCATATTTTCTCATGGGATGATTTGGCCTTGGATCAGGCAAGCCTTCCATGATCTGACTATGCCCACCTCATCCACTTTGGTCAAGGCTTTGAGGGGGCCAGGATTACATGTGAAGGGACCCCCTCATGATAGTTAATAGGAGCATGGTGACCGGGCAGAAGCCGATCATCCAGGTCAACATACCATCTAATTTGGAGATCCCCTCGCTGAAGAGGAAGGTTGTTGTGATTCCCATAGCAGTAGAAGACAATGCCAAAGACGCCATTGTTTGCTACCCCAATTAGGCTAGCACCCACCATTGGGTCCCTCCAGCTGATTCCCCAGGGGTTGTCTCCCCACCTTTGAGGTTGGGTTCTGCACTACCACCTACTAGGACCCAGTGCAGAAACAAGAATCGCATGATCAAGCGGTATCACACTCGCATTACCAGGTAGTTGGAGGCAGCTACTCAATCTGTTGTAGAGGAGTTGCCTAAGATGGCTTCACCACTGGTTATAGAAAACTAGTTCCACCCGCTCTCTGGATCTGATAGAAAGGATGCTAGGAGGATTTCTACTTCACCTCCGCCAGCGGTTTAGTTTCAAGCAAGTTTGGCCAGTATCTGCCACTGCATTCTCTACTCGGGGAACCATGTAGATGGTAACTTCAGGGATTTGGGGTAATAGCTTCATGGTATACTCGTGGTAATAATGAAGCATAGTTTGAGAACCTTGTAGGACCCAAAATCAGGTTAATGACCAACTAAGAATCTCGAAAGATATTGATGCTCTTGATACAAGCTGTAATTTCTAACTCCAGATCAGTAATCAAAGCCTCATACTCAGCTTCATTGTTGGTGCAGGGATTGGGGAGATAGTATGAGAATGTCATCACATTATGGTTTGGGGTTAAGAGAACTATTCCTACCCCTGCCTTTCCTGGAAGAGTAGATTGTGGTGCTTCTCCTTTTTGAAAGGAAGCCGCACCATCAAAATACATCTCCCATTGGTGGTTGTCAACCTCTCCTAAGTTCATGATTTGTTCGTCAGGGAGATCATCACTAAGTGTAGAGTCAGCAGAAAGTGGGTGTGTTGCTAAGCAATTCGCCAGTGCTTGTCCTTTAATCGCACAGAGGGGTACGAAAGTGATATCAAACTATGAGAGAATCAGGGACCAACATGACAAACGTCTAGATAATATTGGTCATGTCATGAGATACTGCAGTTGATTAATTCTGGAAATCAAGTTCACCTTATGAGAAAGAATATAGTGTCATTGCTTTTGGGATGCAAAGATTAAAGCCAGGAAATGTTTCTCAATAGGTGGGTAATCACTTAATGCACAAACTAAACAAATCATCAATCAATTTATAAGGCTAACCATAGGAGAATAAGAGGCCATTATGGTCGGGTACCACTGCACAAACCTGAAAATAAATTGGGTAGCCGAGCTCTACCCTTATACAATCTGGATTTTAAATGAATTACATAAAATTAAGAAACGAACTCATTGTTAGGGGTCTTCAAGCTTCATTTCTTCATTCTTCTTTCCTTCTTTCTTCTTCTTTCTTCTTTCTTCTTTGGTTCCTTCTTCTGGATGGTTGGAAGGTGGATGCTCCAAAGGCTTCACATGGTGCATAAGATGAGATCTTATTACCAATGTTCATCCTCATCCCCATAACAATCATTCCAAAATCAAAATTAGAAATATTACATGAAAAGAAAAAGTAAATCTAGCTAACACCTGCAAAACAAAGATTAGTTAAAAAAATCACATAAATCTCAATCATGTATATTGGACTTATCACCCCACATATGGGTGACTAAGTCCACCTAGTTTTATTGATTATGGTATAAGCACCTACATAATAAAAGCATTTATATTTTTATTTATCACAAAGACTTATGCACAATCCCTAAGATAATAATGGTTAGACTAAGATCGCCCTACCATTCATTATGCGCACATACATCCTAACATCCAGACTAAAACATATATCACAAAACAAAAGCAAACATCAAATCATGCATCGTCCTAACTTAAACCTAGAAGTGCTGACTTAGTCTAATGTATGTGCTTTAGAAGTTTATGTGGCATGCTTAACTATGGCTTCAAGTTAGTATTCTCTAAGTGTGAAGAATGCTCAACCTAGAGGAAGGTTTCATTTAAGTGATTTAATTATTTTAGATTGATATTTATTTTTTGTTTTGATTGGGTTCAAGTGAATCCTAGAAGTGATTACTAAGTTATAAAGAGAGGAAAAAAAGAAGAGAACATCTCTTTCCATCCCTAACCTAAGTAATTTCTAAAGTGAATTCATGTTTTAGTTTTATTTAGTGAATACTTTATAATGTGTTTTAATTAATGCTAAGTTTATATGTACTGTAAACAAACTTATTCAAAAGAAAGGCATTTCAAGATTAAATAAAATGAACCAAATTCACAAAACCTATATCACTTCATTTCTTTCCCAACATGTATAACATGCAAATGAATGAGTCCTACATGTATCTATACATACAAATGTGAATGTTTAGCAAATTTTATGATGCATGTTAAGTAATCCATTTAAAAAATTTGGATGTTTATGATGCATGATTTTCATTAAGTAGTAAAGGGATTTCTTACCCAATTTTTACATGCACATATGAATGTATGAAAGGCATAAGTGAGTATGCCATTATTAACCAGGGGTGTAAGGTACAAGACCTAGTTAGGGCTACTTAAAGCCTTGCAACCCCAGGATTTTCCAGACTAATATACCACTTTCCTTAAATACAAGCATGTGTACAAAAGAAATGAATGGAAAAGAAAGGATGCAAAAGTTTATGTTGGTTGATTTATTTGTGTTTATGCAATCGATATGTGCAAGCATAGGTATCTTCTTAAGTGATAGTATAGGAATGAATAGGATATGGAATTAGGCAAGTGTTAGGTTCTTTTCAAATGAACCATGCACTTTGCCAAACCCTATTCAAAACTATACTAAAAGAGAGGAGAAGGAAAGCCTACACTAAGCACATCCTTATATTTTTACTCACATGCAAACTTATAAATAAGATATAAGTAACACACTTTTAGTTTTTATAATTGATTCATAACTTTTTTGAAAATAATTTGGATTTTTTAACAAAACTGAATGATAATAGCCACTCCTATTGTTACTTTAGCCAACACATGCAATTTGACATAAAAGAAATATTTTTATTTTAAATTTGATTATTGAAAATGCATGGATGTATGAAACCATATAATGCACATATTTAACATGTTGGGGAAGAACTAAAGTAATGAAAGCATGTAATCACATTCACTTTAATTCCTAAAGAAAATCTTATGAAATAAGAAAGCTTAAAGTAAATCAAAGTTTATTTAATATGATTTTTTTATTTATTTTGAATTTGATTTAATTTTAAAAATATGAGTTAAGTTTTCTATTCCTAACCCATTCCCACATGGGTTTGATATTTTTGTTCAATTTTTAGATGATTAGATTTATTTTATGTTTTTATTAGGTTAAGGTATGAATTAAGCATGTTAATTACCCCTTACCTACACCACCTTAGCATAGTTAGTCAAATAATTATGAGCCAATGAGATGACATAAAACCTCACAAGGAATTTCAATTTGCAATGCACCAAGGAATAAAAGGGTCTAATGTAATTTGGCTCATGATTAATGATTAATTAAGCTAAGGGGTTTAACTTAAGTAATTTCAAAACACCCCTCACACATATGAGTTGAATTTTGATTTTTGCAATTGAACATAGGCTCTTGAACATCTAAGCATCTACCCTAAGTAGATTAATTGAATTCTAGAAAGTTTTAGAATTTTAAGAAATTAATTAAGAGGGTAATTAGTGAATTAACCTTTAATTAAGAGAGGATTAAGAAAGAAAAGGGGGTTTAAGGAATAGCTTAAGGGAAATACCCCAAAATTATTTTTTAAACATCCTATTCACTAAATAGACCTTAATAAACTTCAACAAAAGATTAAACCACTAATCAAACCCTTAATTATTGTTAAGATTAAGAGGGTAATTAGAAAAATAATTAGAAAATTTTCCAATTAAGCCACCAATAAATCCCAACAAAATTAGGGGAGGCAGAAGTCATCCCCCAAAATACACTCAAGAAGTTTGGGAATAATTAGTTGATTAATTAAAGAGTAATTAGCAAAGTAAGACTTCCAATAAAACCCAAATTCAAAGAAAAGAAGTATTCAAAATTAATCAACTTCAATATTCTATGTTCAATTATCTTTCTAATGCAATTTATTTCACATTTTTTTATTTTTCTAGGTTGAGATATGAATTTTAGAAGTTTAGGTAATTAGTAAATTATTTAAACCCTAATTAATTCTTTAATCCTACGGCGTGCCACGCATGAGCTGACGTAGCATCCCTTTACACGCGGTGCGCTCAGACTAAGCACTTAAATGTCCTATTGTAGCACCACGTGGCGGTTGCACTACGCGCTTTTGCCTTAGTCATTCGATCAAGGATCGGACGGCTGAGATTAAAGCCATCATTCAGAGGGGATTAAATTAAATCTAAAGCGTATTTTAATCTCGGCCATCCATCCAAAATGCATGGATGGATGGCCAGAGATCCTCCCTATTCTTCCCTATAAAAAATGGGGACCATCCACTTTCAAAGAGAAGATCCGAGCATGATCGATCTTGGATTGGATTGAAACTCAACCCACTCCATCTAAACCTAATGGCAAGCACATCTAATGGTCAAAATTCCATGGGATCAAAATTTCTTTCACAAAGCTCCACACCACATTGAGTCTAAGGGTCAAAAAATGGCATACCTCACTGGAGGTGATCACCGGTGCCTGATTCCCTTGGAGAAGCTTCGGCTGGTTGAGATGAAGCTTTGAAAGTTTGAGACTAGTTGAGTGGATCTTCCTGGGTCACCTCCTCCTTGAGCTCTATTTTGATTGAATTGGATCTCCCTTGCTTCAAGAACTTGGAAGAGCTTGCAAGCTTGAATAGGTTCTCGATGGAGTGTGAGAGGAAGTGGAGTTTGAGTGTAGAGGAAGTTTGCAATACAATGGGCATCCCCTATTTTCAAAGGATGAAAATCGAGAAAGGCCAAATTCAATCTTCCTCTAGGAAGCTTAGGATCTCTTGCCAATGACTCCAATCACTCTCTAGGCTTCAATCAATGGCTCTGTTGGAATTGAAGTGAATTAGGGGGAGTATATCTCCTCCAATGGAAATCGGACGGTCGAAGCTTCACTTGCCATTTTGGATCAATTTCCTTGATTTAGAGGGTTGTTTGAGCTGTTAGAAGTACCATGTGGATTTTTTTAGGTTAGGGAGTGGATTAGTGAAGTCCCCATGTGCTCCATTTGAGTGGAGACATGATTCCCATGTGCCCATTTCAAGCCATGTGCTCGGTTTGGCCCTTGGGTCAAGTTGGGCTGACCCAAACCCATTGGGTTGGGTGCACCACCCTCCATAGTGTTTACTTGACCTATTAAGAGAGTATCAAGTAGGTATAAGAGGGTTTGACTAAATTCCAAGTAGAATTGGCCAAAATTTATTCTATGGCCTAGGGGTAAAATAGTCATTTGGATAATTTTTGAATTTGGATATGTTGGGTATGGTGAGAAAATAGGTTTGGCTAAGTTTCATTGGATTTGGAGTTCATTTGGTATGGTTTGGCTCATGTTGACCCATTTAGGTCAAAATGGGTCAACTTGGGTCAAGTTGACCAATTGGTCAAATTGGGTCAAACCAAGGGTTGGGTCAAGTTCATATGACCATTTAAAATGTTTTAGTGGCTTTGGTTTGATCCAATTTCATTTAGGTTTGAATTTGGTTCATATGACTTCATTTAGGTTATATGGGTCAAGTTGACCAATTTGACCCATTTGACCTATTTGAGCTAGGTAATGGGTAGGTTTAGGTTTGGTTAGTCATATGAAATGGATTGGTATCTTTGTTTCCAATCAATTTTGGTTATGTTTGAATTTGGCTCAACATGACCCTTTAGGTCAAGTTGGGTTCAAGGTCAATTGGGCTAGGTTAGGTTTAATTGGCCAATTGAGGCTTTGGTCAAGTTCAACAAGTGATTTGGAATGAACTTAACCCATTGGTTTCAATCAATTTGGCTTAGATCAAGTTTTGACATATTTTGACTTTTTATGTCAAGTTGGGTCAACTTGGGTCAAGTGGCCAATTAGGCTAGGTTAGGCTCAAATGTTGACTTGGTCAAGTTCAAACATAGGTCATGAATGAACTTAGATCAATGGTTTTAATCAATTTGGCCTATGGTGGATTTTGGCTATGTTACGTTTCATTTTGGCTAAGTGTTGACTTGGTTAACCCTTAGGTTTGATTTGGTTCGACCCAATTTGATTGATTGATCATCTTATGATGATTGTTGATCATGATGAGAGACATTGGTGAGTTTGATTCAATCCAATTTGATTAGGATTAGAATTTAGCTCATAAGGGGTACTTTAGGTCACTTTGGGTCAAGTGAGCCTAAGTGGGTCAAATGGCTTGGTCAAAGCTTGATTTGAGTTTGATTGAACTTGCATATGGACTTATGATTGAAATATAAATCCATTTGCAAGTGGTTTGAAGTCAAATGGGTTTTGATTCATTTGGAAATTTCAAGTTCAAAAGGTGAACATGAAATGGATTTTGGCTTGATTTTTGAATTGAGTTTTGGTTAAGTGATTGAAGTTTGTATTTATATTTGGATTCATGATTGTAGGATTAATTGAATCATGAAGTAAAATCAAGAGTTTGGCTTGATTTGAAGATGATTTGGCTAAGTTCAAGATTTTGACTTGAAAGGCTTAGGTTGGATTTTGAATGAATTTGATTTTGAGTTTTGGATTTAGTTTGATTGATTTATATTTATATCTCATTTATATATGTGAATATAAATGAGAATATAAATGGGTTGTGAGAAAATTTTATGAATTTGAAGTGATTTGATTATGATCTAGGCTAAGTCCTTAAGAGAAAATTTAAAGGAATTGGGAAATTTTGGATTTTGGAACTTGAATTTTGAATTTGATTTGATTGATTTGAATTTATATTTCATTTATATATGTGAATATGAATGAGTTGCGAGAAAATGTCATGAATTTGAATTGATTTAGATTTTATTTAGGCTAAGTCCTTGAGAGGGGATTAAGGACTTAAGAAGGAAATTTTGGAGTTTGGAATTTGAATTTGGATTTAGTTTGATTGATTTATATTTATATTTCATTTATATATGTGAATATAAATGAGAATATAAATGGGTTATGAGAAAATTTCAAGGATTTGGATTGATTTGAAGATAATTTTGGCTAAGTCCTTAAGAGGTAAATTAAGGACTTAGAAAATACTTGGAATCTTGGAATTTCTATCATGGGCTTCAATCATAGATTTTAATCATGGATTTCAATCATGGATTTCAATTATGTGTTTCAATCATGTGGTATTAATTTGAGTTTGGAGAAAATCAAATAAGATTGATTTAGAGTTTGACTTGAAGGAAGGAAGGTGAGGAGTGGTTCAAGCTAAGGGTAGTAAAATTTTCCTAACTCCCTTAAGGCATGACCTATTCCTATGGCTAACTCTTCTAAGTCTTTAGGGCTAGGTTGAGTGTCCACCTAATCACTAGATGTGTCTTAAGACTAAGGAACTCTTAAAGTCTAAGAGAAGTCTTATGTCTAAGATGGAGGGGTTGAGAGCTCATTGTAAAAATGAGGTCAACAAGGGGTTAGCTAGTGTACTAATCACATGAGACTCGTCCTCTGAGCTGGATTCCAAGTCTATGTGAGTAGTAGGGGTACTCCTATAAATTGGAACATAACCCCTATTGGTTAGCTGCTCTAATTACAACCGTCCCCTCTACATTACATTGGACATGGTTGAGCCGCCATGCGTGCTTCTGAGACATTTAAGTGCTTAGTGTGTAAAGGGATGCTACGTCAGCTCATGCGTGGCATGCCGTAGGATTAAAGAATTAATTAGGGTTTAAATAATTCTAATTAATTACCTAAACTTCTAAAATTCATATCTCAACCTAGAAAAATAAAAAAATGTGAAATAAATTGCATTAGAAAGATAATTGAACATAGAATATTGAAGTTGATTAATTTTAAATACTTCTTTTCTTTGAATTTGGGTTTTATTGGAAGTCTTACTTTGCTAATTACTCTTTAATTAATCAACTAATTATCCCCAAACTTCTGGGGAACATTAATCACTTCGCTTCTCTCACTTGCTGCTCAACCTTGGTTTTGATATCCTTTTCTTATATGGAGGTAATATCCACTACCTTCTTATATATGCTAGTGTTTCCTTGCTCCACTGGAGATAAAGTCTTAGTTGGATCCAAGACATGCATCAACTCTGGCTGACTAGTCTCAGTTATAGTAGGATGAACTACCGGTGATTGGTTCTGAAGTGCTAAGACTGCTGCTAGCAAATCCTCAAGTTGCTTCTTCATCCTATCTATTTATTCATCTTTCTATTTTAATTATTGATGGAGGTGTTGGGTCGAGTAGGCTATGTCTTCCTGCTCGGCCGCAGCACCTTCCATACCCTGCTGATCACAAAGGAGGGAACCCCGGGTATCTACCAAGTGTACCCCTGTTGAATCCTCTAACAGATCATTTTCATTTGGATCAAAACTGACATTTTCATCCTCTAAATCATACCAGGCATATCCTAAGATTTCCTTCTTCTCAACTAGATACTGAGCTACAATGTCATCTAGGGATCGGTCCAACTGAACAGGCATGAAAGATCGAGTTTGACCGGTAGTGTGATCATTGTCATGAATAGATAGGCACCTCTGTCGATCTTGTGAGGACTACGTGAGGATAGATGCTCTAAGGATGCTAAGTGGCACTCCTAGGAGGATTTATGGCCATAGGGGCGACTGAACTATCTCCTCCTACCTCAACTGCTGTGACTATCTCCATAGCCTACTGCAGTGGTGGTGGTGATGGGATGACTACGTTACTTCGAGGTCACCATTCCTTCCTAACCACAACTTGGGCAGAAAGTCGAGCAGGAGAGCTCAACCTCGCCACAGTAGGCGGCATAGAAGGAATGGAATCTCTTGGCCGGAGCTGGATCACCAATGGGGTTCTCTTCTCCCCCCAATGTGGCCTTCATGGCCTTGGCTGAAATAGTAGATGCTAGGACATGTATGAAGATGGCGAGCACAGAGAAGAGCAGTGTGGTGGAGGCACCACCGACTCTCTCAGGACAGCAATTCCTCTCCTATGATGGGTAGTCCCCGTCAATAAGATATTGTCAGTATGATTGACATGGGTAGCGCGCTGATCTAGAAACTCCACAAGTGCGAGGTCGACAATTGTTGCCTCCAATGCTCTCGGTAGTATGAGATATGTCCGGCCAGTCTCCTTTGTATTGTAAATTGATTGGTATTGTTGATCTCATTTTCAGAATGAGCTCTCAAGCCCTCCATCTTAGACATAGGACTTCTCTTAGACTTTAAGAGTTCCTTAGTCTTAAGACACATCTAGTGAATAGGTGGACACTCAACCTAGCCCTAGAGGCTTAGAAGAGTTGGCCATAGGAATAGGTCATGCCTTAGGGGTGTTAGAAGATTTTCCAAATCCTCACTTCCTTCTTCCAAGTCAAAACTCTAAATTCATATCAACTCCAACTCTAACTCAAACCTTGAACCAATTCAATGGATTTTCTCAAATCATGAATCAATTCCAAATAATTTAAACTTATGATTGAAGCCCATGATTGGATTCCAAACTTCAAAAATATTTCTAAAGTCCTTTGATTCCCTCTTATGGAGTTAGCCTAAATCAAATCTAAATCAATTCAAATTCAAGAAATTTTTTCACAACCCATTTATATTCTCATTTTTATTCACATATATAAATGAAATATAAATTCAAATCAATCAAACTAAATTCAAAATCCAAATCCAAATAAAAAATATTTCCTAAGTCCTTTGATTCCCTCTTATGGACTTAGCTCAAATCAAGTTCAAATCACTTCAAATTCATGAAATTTTCTCATAACCCATTTATATTCTCATTTATATTTACATATATAAATGAAATATAAATTCAATCAATCAAAATAAATTCAAAAATAAAATCCAAGTTTGAACTCAAAATCTAACCTAAGTCTATAAGTTAAAATCTTGAACCTAGCCAAATCAATTTCAAATCAAGCCAAACCCTTAATTTTTCTTCATGATTCAATCAATCCTACAATCATGAATGTAAATATAAACATAAACTCCAATCATCAAACCAAAACTAAATTTCAAAAATCAAACCCAAGTCAAACTCATGTTCACCCTTTTGAACTTGAAATTATCAAATGAATCAAAACCTATTTGACATCAAATCACTTGCAAATAGATTTATATTTCAATCATAAGTCCACATGTGAGTTCAATCAAACTCAAATCAAGCTTTGACAAAGCCATTTGACCCACTTAGGCTCACTTGACTCAAAGTGACCTAAACTACCCCTTATGAGCCAAATTCTAATACTGACCAAATTGGATTGAACTAAGCCCAACTAAGCCTCACATTGTGAGCAACAATCATCATAAGATGATCAATCACTCAAATTAGGTCAAACCAAGTCAAACTTAAGGATTGACCAAGTCAACACTTAGCCAAAATAAAACATAAACTAGCCAAAATTTATCGTAGGCCAAATTGATTGAAATCAATTGATCAAAACTCATTCATGATCAATGTTTGAACTTGACCAAGTCATCACTTGAGCCTAACCTAGCCCAATTGGCCACTTGACCCAAGTTGACCCAACTTGACCTAAAAAGTCAAAATATGTCAAAACTTGATTTAAACTAAATTGATTGAAACCAATGGATCAAATTCATTCTAAAATGATTTTTGAACTTGACCAAAGCCCCAATTGGCCATTTAGACCTAACCTAGCCCAATTGACCTTAAACCCAACTTGACCTACAGGGTCAAATTGAGTCAAATCCAAATATAAACCAAATTGATTAGAAACTAAAGATATCAATCCATTTCAAATGATCAACCAAACATAAACCAACCCATGACCTAACCCAAATTGGTCAACTTGACCCATTTGACCTAAATGAAATCAAATGACCCCAATTCAAATATAAATAAAATTGAACCAAACCAATGGTGCCAAAACATTTCAAATGATCATATGAACTTTACCTAATCCTTGTTTTGATATAATTTGACCAATTGATCAACTTGACCTAAGTTGACCCATTTTGACCTAAATGGGTCAACATGAGCCAAATCATATCAAACCAACTCTAAATTCAATGAAACTTGGACTAACCCATTTTTCAATCATACCAAATATATTCAAATTAAATCCAAGCCAAATGACCATTTTACCCCTAGGCCATAGGCTAACCTAAAATCAAAACTACTTGGAATTTGATCAATTCCTCTTCATGGACACTTGTCATCCCCTTAGTGGACCAAATGATCACTAATGGACATGGTGCACATGACCCAATGGGTTTGGGTCAGCCCAACCCAACCCAAGGATAAAATCGACCACTTCCTTCAAATTGAGCACATGAAAATCCTTCCTCCACTCAATTAAGCACATGGCAAACGTCACCACTCCACTCCTCTGACCAAACTGAATGCCATGACACCTCAAATGGCCTAACAATCCCACTCAAGGAGGTGTATTGGATCAAAATGGCAAGGAAGCTTGCGGCCATCCGATTCACCTAGGGGGAGATATACTCCCCATAATTTCATTTGAAATTCATTCTCCCCTTTCGATTGAAGCATAGGAACTCAGAGGAGGTGATTCCAAGCTCCCCAAGGTTTCCTAAGCATCTTCCATTTTCCCATTTCTTAGTTTTCTTAGTGAAAATCCAACTTAGTCATTACCTAGCTTCATCAAATCAAACTTGCCTAAACATTTTCCCAAGTTCTCAAGGCAAGGGACGAGTGCTCTTGATCAAGACCGAGCCCAATTGAAGGAGATCTTGGTCCATAGAGAGATCTACTCAACCCCATGCTTGAAACTTTTAATAGGGCTTCATCTCCACTAGACGAAGCTACCTCATCAAACTCAAGCACCGGTGATAGCCTCCGGTGAGGTATGACATTAATCCGAGCTTAATTTAGCCATGGTGTGGTCCTTTATGAAACAAATTTTCACACCAAGCAAAGTTAGCCATTGGATGTGTTCCCCTTTACTCTTAAATGGTGTGGGTTGAATTTGGTTTCAATCTGAGCTCAATCGAGCTTGAATCTTCCCCCAGAAGATGGATGGTGGCCATCTCCCATAGGGAAGATCAGGGATGGATCATGGGTCATCCATCTGCACATTTTGGATGGACGACCATGATCAAGATGCGTAGGATATTCAATTTAATCCTTTAATACTGTGGGCTTAATCTCAATCGGCTGATCCTTGATCAGATGGATGGGGAAAAAGCATGTAGCACCAATGAGATAACTTAAATAGCCTCTCCATTGTGCCACATGGAAAGCGCTGTGTCAACCTCTATGTAGCGCCGACGGGATTAGCTATTTTAATTAGGGATTTATTTAATTATCCTTAATCATTGAATCTTCATAATTGCATAACTAATTCTAGAAAGATTTTAAAAATATAAAGTAAAAAAAGCATTAGAAATATAATTCATAGGAGAATATTCTAAAATTGATTTCACTAGATTTTAAATAGTGTATTTTCCTTAATTAGGGTTTTAATAAAAAACATAATAATCATAATTACTCTCTATTATCCCACAGATTAATCTCAAACTTTTCATATGCATTTAGGGAATAACTTCTGCCTCCCCTAATTTTCTTGGGATTTATTGATGGGTTAATTAGGGGATTCAATTATTGAATCCCTAATTACCCTCTTAATATAATTAAGCCTAATTAAGTGTGTGAGTAGTGGTTTAATCCCTTGATTGAGTTAATTAAGTTTTGTTTGAGTGATTAGGATGTTTAGGGAATAATTTTGTGATATTTTTCCTAAGCTATTCCTTAAACCCACTTTCTCTTCCTTAATATAAATTCAATTAAGGGTTAATCTACTAATTACTTAATTAATTTGATAAAATTTTCAAAACATTCCAGAACTTAATCAATCCATATTGGGTAGATGCTTAGGTGTTTAATAACCTAAGTGGATTAAGGAAATCAAAACCTAATCGACATGTGTGGGAAGGGTTGAAAGCACTTAACTTAAACCCTTTAGCTTACTTAATCATTAATTATGAGACAAATGCATTAGACCCTTTTCTTCCTAGGTGGATTGCTGATTTAAATTTCTTGTGTGGTTTTATGTCATATTATTGGCTCATAATTATTTGGTTAAATATGCTAAAGGGTATAGTTAAGGGATAATTAATATACTTAATGTACACATTTACCTTACTAAAATATAAAATTGATCTAATCACCTAAAATTAAACTAAATATCACATATGTGGGAATGGGTTAGGACAGCAAACTCATCTCACATTTCTCAAATTGAATCAAACTCAAACCAAACATAATTTCTTTAAAACCAAATTTGATTTGTTTTAATTCTATTCCATAGGATTGTCTTTAGGAATTAATTAGGGTGAATGAATTTACATTGCTTTCATCACTTTATTTCTTTCCTAGCATGCTAAACATGTATGCCATATGAAAATCATGCATTCATTCCTTTTAAAAATCAAAATTAAAATGAAATATTTTCTTTATGTCAAGTTGCATGTATTGGCTAAAGTAAGAATATGAATGGCTATTATCACTATTAAATTCAAAATTATTTTCAAAATTTATAAATCAAACATCAAAACTAAAAGGTATGCTACTTATAATTATTTATAAGCTTGCATGTGTGAAATATAAAGATATGTATTATGTGGCTTTGATCCTCCTTCTCTTTCTTAACATAGAATTGTATAGGATTGGCAAAGTGTATAGTCCATTTGAAAAGGACATAACACTTGCTCAAATTCATTCCTATACACTCCTATGTCATGAATTAAAAATAAATTTCACATCATACATATAAATTAAACAACCAAACCAAAAATCAAATAAATATAAATTTTTGCATCTTTCTTTTTCCATTTATTTCTTTTGTACATGAATATGAATTTAAGAAAGTGGTATATTAGTCTGGACAACCCCGGGATTCGAGGTTTAAGCGACTAAGTAGGTCTTGTACCTTACACCCCAGTGCTAACAATGGCATCATTACTCACTTGCCATTCATACATACACATGTGCATATGAATAGAGGATAAAAGTATCTATCTTTTCTTATGAAAATCATGCATCATAAAGCATCTAAGTTTTCTTAGGTAACACTACTTAGCATCCATTATTAAGGTGTGCTAAACATTCCCATTTGCATATATAGATATTCTTAGGATTCATCCGTATGCATGTTATAAATGTTGGGAAAGAAATGAAGTGGTGTGTGTTTTGAAATATTATTTCACTTTACTTAATCTTAAAATGCCTTTCTTTTTGAATAGGTTTGTTTAGAGTTAATCTAAACTTAGGATTAATTAAAATATATAATAAAACATTCACTAAATAAAATCAAACATGAATCTACTTTAGAAATTACTTAAGGTGGGAAGGAAAGAGAAGTTATATCCCCCTTTTCTCTCTTTAAAACTAAGTAATTAATTGTAGATTCTTTCAAACTTGAATAAATCATTAAATAAAATCAACCCAAATCAATTAAATAACTTAAATGAAACCACCCTCTAAGTCAAACATTTTCACACTTAGAAAATTTAAACCTTAAAGCCTAGCTAAGCATGCCACACAAACCTTAAATGGCATACACATTAGACTAAGTCATCATTTCTATCTTTAGGTTAGGGCGGTGCATGGTTTGATGCTTTGCTTTTATTTTGTGAGGTAATATTTTATTCTGGATGTTAGGGTGAATGTGCGTAGAATGAATGGTAGGATGATTTAGTCTAATCATTATTTTCTGCAAGGGATTGTGCTTAAGGGGCACTATAATAATAAAAATATAAATGCTTTTGCTGTGCAGGTGCTTATACCCCTAAGCGTAATCCAATAGGCCAAATGGACTTGGTTACCAATGTGTGGGGTGCTAAGTCCAATATGTGCTCATATATGCTTGGGATTTGTATGGTTTATTTAGTTAATCTCTATTTTACTGGTGTTAGTCAGATTTACTTTTCCTTTTCATGTAATTTTGCAATTAGGATCTTAGAATGATTGTTATGGGGGATTAAGATGAGCATTGGTCATAAGATTTAATCTTATGTACCATGTGAAGCCATTGGAGCAACCACATTCCAACCATCCAAAAGAAGGAACCAAAAGAAGAAAGAAGAAAAGAAGGAAGAAGAAGTGAAGAATGAAGACCCCCCATAACATGAATTCCTTGCTTAATTGTAATTAATTCATTTGTAATCTGAGTTGTATAAGGGTAGAGCTTGGCTACCCAATTTGTTTTCAGGTTTGTGGGGTGGTGCATGACCACAAATGGCATTTTATTCTTTTGCATTAGCTTTATAAAATTTTTGATGTTTTGTTTGGCTTGTGCACTAGAAATGATATGTTTTCCTAGTTTCTTTCTTGCTTGATGTATGGCCTGGATGACAATTAGGCTCTTAGGAAAAAATAAATCTTCTACCAAATTAAGCAACTCAAAATTTAAAATAAATAACTCATAAGCTCACCTAAAGCTTAAGTTAAAAATCTAAATAAAAGAATTAGTAACCTCTTAGCTAGATGAGTATTACTTTTGTCACATCATGCATAAAAAGTATATTATTTCACTCTTGATTGGAGGGCTTCCACCTTTTCCAAAGAACTTTGCTTGACCTGTGAGAGCCATGGTGAAAATACACCTCCTTATCTTGCTACTTTTGGCCCATAATCTAATTTCTCATGCATTAGGCATAAAGAATCCTATAGCCTGAGTCAAATGATTTTCCAAATGAAAATAAAACATATGAAAAATTTGTATTAGATTTAAGTCATGAATTCATGCCCTACATGATCTAGTCTTTTTAGGGAGTGTGTTTAAGGACTTAGACTCATTCTAAATAAATAACAACCTTATTATCTTGCATAAACATATGACTTGCTTATATATTTTAAAATCGTAGGAGGAGTTAGTTGGCAACCACCCCCAAGAGATTGTAAGTCCAACAGACGGGTGGTTTGTCCTCTCTTGTGGAGGCAAACTGAATACCCATTTTTGCTTTAGATTTAGGTCATGCTTTTTTGGCCCTCACATAAGCTC
Source organism: Cymbidium sinense (assembly GCA_021442155.1). Taxonomy (NCBI): domain Eukaryota; kingdom Viridiplantae; phylum Streptophyta; class Magnoliopsida; order Asparagales; family Orchidaceae; genus Cymbidium; species Cymbidium sinense. Next base: position 149,620 of record JAKCPB010000223.1, on the reverse strand, counting down.
CCTAGATTTAGGTTAAGAGATTGGTACTTCTTTGCAGGCCACGTGCATAAATCCTCACCTCTTAGGCATTTTCTTGACCTTGTATTATGGAACTATAAGCCCTAGCATTCTAATAAAAATTCAACTCAAACACATTAATTCAATTTCAAAAATGTAAAGCATAATAATAGGGTAGTCTGGGGTGTTTACTAGGCTTCCTAGTATCTTAAACATTCCCTACTTATTTTCATTTAGCTTCGATAGGAACTCTCTCTTGATCGATCTCACTTAGCTTTTTAAAAATAAATCAATCAATTGATAATCCTACTTTTCAAAATCTTTGGAGACAACGATCATTTATCTTAATCGAGAGTATTTCTAAGGAATTCCGTTCCTTAAGATGTAATTAATTATGGGGGCTTGCCACTGTAGGGAACTTAACGAACCCGGTTTAAAATAAACCCTATTTTACTTTTTCATGTAAAGTAGGGGAAGAATCTCTAGTATATTTTGAAGACCCATAGTCCATAGGAGTCCTTATTAAGGTGATTAGGTCCATTATAAGGTGGTGACTTCTATCTCTCGAGATAGTACACCTTTCTTCAATGTCATACCTCATCACCCTAATAAGAACAACTGTGATCTACGTAGTGTCCCAACAAGTCATAATATATATATATATATATATATATATATATATATATATATATATATATATATATATATATATATATATATATATATATATATATATATATATATATATATATATCATTTATCCTTTACAAAGGGATAGATGAAGACAAGAAATTTATATATTATAAATTTTCACCACAAGGTCAAACCAAGTCAAACCTGAGGGTTGACCAAGTCAACACTTAGCCAAAATGAAACCTAAACTAGCCAAAATCCATCATAGACTAAATTGATTGAAACCATTGATCAAAACCAATTCATGATCAATGATTGAACATGACCAAGTCATCATTTGAGCCTAACCTAGCCTAATTGGTCACTTGACCCAAGTTGACCTAACTTGACCTAAAAAGTTAAAATGTGTCAAATCTTGATCTAAGCCAAACTGTTTACAACCAATGGGTCAAATTCACTCTAAACCACTTGTTGAAGTTGACCAAAGCCTCAATTGGCCAACTAGACCCAACCTAGCCCAATTAACCATAAACCCAACTTGACCTAAAGGGTCAAATTGAGCAAAATGAAACCAAACCAAAATTAATTGAAACCAAAGCTTGCAACATATTTCAAATGACCAACCAAACCTAAATCAACTCATGACCTAACCCAATTAGGTCAAATGGGTCAAATTGGTTAACTTGACCCATTTGACCTAAATGAAATCAAATGAACCAAAACCAAATATAAATCAAATTGAACCAAACCAATGATGCCAACATAATTCAAATAGTCATATAAACTTAACCTAACCCTTGGTTTGACCTAATTTGACTAATTGGTCAACTTGACCCAAGTTGACCCATTTTGACCTAAATGGGTCAACATGAGCCAAATGATATCAAATCAATTCCAAATTTCTTGAAATTTGGCCTAATCTAATTTCAAATTATTCTAAATTTGCCCAAAGTGAAATCAAAGTCAATTGACCATTTTACCCCTAGTCAAGGGGTAACCTATGGCCAATTCACTTGGAATTTAGTCATATCCTTTTCATGGCCACTTGGCACCCTCTTAGTGGACCAAGTGGATACTAGTGAGTGTGGTGCATATGACCCAATGGGTTTGGGTCAGCCAAACCCAACCCAAGGCCAAAACTTATCACCCAATAGAAATTTCTCTACATGGGATCACTCCCACTCTCATTTCAAGCACATGGAAGCTTTACCACTTCACTCCAAGACCAAAACTGAATCACATGCCACTAAAAATGGCCTAACCAACTCACTCCATTGGATCAATTTAATCAAAATGGCATATGCAAGCTCGACCGTCCAATCCTTCTATGGGGAGATATACTCCCCCTAATTTCATTTCATTTGCATTGATTTATACTCAATTGAGCTTAGAGAACTCAGAGAAAGCTTCTTCATCCTACTTTGATTTCTCCATTCTCAATTTTCTCAAGCCGAAAATAGAGGACCTCAAGAAATTTTCCAACTCATCCATCACTCAATTTCAATCCAATTCCTCTTGCAAGCACCCTCAGGGGATCCAATCGAGCTCACCCAAGCCTTCATCCAAGTGTTCAAGCCACGAGAAGAGGGGTCTAGACCAAGGTCGCAAGCATTTGAAGAGGAATTTAATCAATAAGAAGATCTACTCAACCTTATGCTTTCAAACCTTCAACAGGGCTTCGCCTCCACTAGACGAAGCTACCTTGATGGTTAGGGCACCAGTGATAGCCTCCGAGAGGTACTATTCAAAACCAAGCTTGCATTGAATTTTCTTTGGTCCTTTGTGAATGAAAGTTTCATCCCAAGTAATTTCCACCGTTAGATCCTCATCTCCTTATATGTTGATGGTGTGGGTTCAATTTTAGGAAATGCAAGCTCAATTGAGCTCAGATCAAGCCATGGGGGATGGACAGTTGCCCTCTCCCATAGCGAGCTCGAGAATCATGGATCGTCCATCCCGTGTTTTGGATGGACGGTCCTGATTAATCTATGATATCCATCTAATTAATCCCTTTAATATGAGCTTGATCTTGACCGTTTGATCTTTGATCTGATAGTCCAAGGGAAAGCGCGTAGCACCGTTGACTAACTATGTAGCTGATGTGATAACTTAAGTGATGAATCCTGTCACATCACATAGAAAATGCGCTTCGCGTCAGCAGTCCATGTGGCACTGACGTAATTAGTTATATAATTAGGAGATTTAATTAAGTTTTAATCACATAAATTTTAAAATTACATAACTAAATGTAGAAAAATCAAAAAATACAAACTCAAATGCATTTTGAAGATATTTCAAAGGGGAATAATATAAAATTAAGTTTCATTGATTTTGAATAGTAAATTTTCTATAATTTGGGTTTTATTGGGAATGTAATTATGTTAATTACTCTTTAATTATTCTATTTATTAATTTCAAACTTTTCAAGTATATTTAGTGGGATGACTTCGGCCCCCCCTATTTTTTTTTGAGATTTATTAATGGTTTAATTAAGGAAATTGCTTGATTCACTCTAATATCACTCACTTAATCAATTAAATGATTAATTAATCTATTAAATAGTGATAAATTTATTAATTAAGTTTGCTAATTACCTTAGAATAGTGAATGAACTAATGGAATGAGATTAGAAGTTCTCTCCCAAATCTTTTCCCCTAAGTTTATTTCATTTGGTCAAAAAAATCTAATTAAGGTGCAAATTAATTAAATTGTTTAATCACTTTACCAAATGGCTTAATTAATCAAAATTTTAAAATCAAATCAATCTAAATTTAAATCATTTCCTTCTTGGGTAGATACTTAGGTGTTCAATAACCTAAGTAGCTTAAGGAAATCAAATCTAGCCCATATGTGTGGGAAGGGTCATGAAAGTACTTAAATTAAACCCTTTAGCTTAATTAATCATTAATTGTAAGTCAAATGCATTAGGCCCCTTTCTTTCTTAGGTGCATTGCTAATTTAAATTCCTTGTGATTTTATGTCATACATTGGCTCATAATTATTTGGTTAAATATGTTAAAGTGGTGTATATAAGGAGTAATTAATGGACTTAATGTACACATTAACCTAAACAAAATATAAAATCAATCTAATCATTCTAAAATTAAACTAAAACAACATACACATGTGGGAGATGGGTTAGGACCAGCAAACCTTTTCACATTTCATAAATTCAAATCAAACTCAAAACAAAACTAAAATTTCTTTAAATAATTTTGATTCACTTTAAATAATCTTATTCCATAGGATTGTCTTTAGGAATTAATTAGGGTGAATGAATTTACATGCTTTCATCACTTTATTTCTTTCCTAGCATGCTAAATGTGTATGTCATATGAAAATCATGCATTCATATCTTTTGAACAATCATATTAAAATGACATGTTTCCTTTATGTCAAATTGTATGTTTTGGCTAAAGTAAGAATATAAATGGCTATTATGATTACTAAATCTAAAATTATTTTTAAAATTCATAAATCAAATAATACAACTAAAAGGTATGCTACTTATAATTATTTATAAGCTTGCATGTGAGTATAATATAAGGTGTGCATTGTGTGACTTTCCTTCCCTTCTCTTTTAACATAGTTTTGAATAGGATTTACAAAGTGTATAGTTCATTTGAAAATTACACAACACTTGCTTAAATTCATTCCTATTCACTCATATGTCATCAATTAAGAAGGATATTCATACTTGCACACATAAATTAAACAACCAACAAATTAAACTAACATAAACTTTTTGCATGACTCTTTTTCCATTCATTTTCTTTTGTACATGCACATGTATTTAAAAAAGTGGTATATTAGTCTAGACATCCCAGGGTTGCAAGGATTTAAGTAGCCCCAAGTAGGTCTTGTACCTTGCACCCCTGGTGTAGAAAATAATGGTGTTGTACTCACTTATGTCTTTCATACACGTAAATGTGCATATGAATAATGGATAAAAGAACCCCTCTTTTATACTTAACAAAATACATGAACATTCCAAATTTCCTTAAGCAATATCTCTTAGCATTCATCATGAAAGTATGTTAAACCATTTCTATTTGCATGTATAGATACTTAGGGTTCATCCATATGCATGTTACACATGTTGGAAAAAAATAAAGTGTTGTTGAAATGCCTTTCTTTTTGAATAGGTTTGTTTAGGGAAAATCTAAACCTAGGATTAATTAAAACACATAATAAAATATTCACTAAACAAAAATCTTTAATGAATCTACTTTATAAATTACTTAAGGTAGGGAGGAAAAAGAAGTTCTCTTCTCTTTTTCTCTCTTTACAACACTTAGTAATTAATTATAGGTTCATTCAAACCAAATCAAATCATGAAATAAAACTTAACCAAATCAACTAAATCATTTAAATAAAATCACCCTTTAAGTTGAATCCTCTATACTTAGAAAACTTTAACCTTAAAGCCTAACTAAGCATACCACACAAACCATATAAGGCACACACATTAGACAAAGTCATCATTTCTAGTCCTATGTTAGGGCGGTGCATGGTTTGATGTTTGCTTTTATTTTGTGATGTGATATTTTAGTCTGGATTTTAGTGTGTATGTGTGTAAACTGAATGGTAGGATGATATTAGTCTAATCATTATCTTCTACAGGGGATTGTGCTTAAGGGGCACTGTAAAAAAAATATAAATGCTTTTGTTGTACAGGTTGCTTATACCCCAAAGCATAATCCAAAATAGTCTAAGTGGACTTGGTTACCCATGTGTGGGGTATTAAATCTGATTTATTCATATACATGGTTGGGATTGTGTGGTTTATTTAGCTAATCTCTATTTTGCAGGTTTTAGTTGGATTTCTTTTTTTCCATTTTCATGTAATTTTGCAATTAGGATTTGGAATGATTATTATGGGAGGATTAGGATGAACATTGGTTATAAGACTATGTCATATGTACCATGTGAAACCTTTGGAGTAATCACATTCCAACCAACCAAAAGTAGAAAGAAAAAAGAAGAAAGTAGAAATGAAGAATGAAGACCCCCATAACAATGAATTCCTTCTTGATTGTAATTTATTCATTTATAATCTGAGTTGTATAAGGGTAGAGCTCAGCTACCCAATTTATTTTGGGTTTGTGCGGTGGAGCCCGACCATAAATGGTCTCTTATTCTTTTATGCTAGCATTATAAATTGATTGATATTTGTTTATCTTGTGCATTAAGATGGCATATTTTTCCTAGTTTCTTCCTTGCTTTGATGTATGGCCTGGATGAAGATTAGGCTCTTAGGAAAATAAATTTTCTATCCAACTAATCAATTTAAAATAAAAATAAACAACTCATAACCTCACCTAAAGCTTGGGTTATAAACAAGATAATAGATTTAGCAACCCCTCAACTCGATGTTGTATGTTTTCACATCATGCATAAAAAGCTTCTTGTTTCACTCTTATTTTGGAGGGCTTCCACCTTTGCCAAAGAATATGGCTTGACCTTTGAGAGCCATGGAGAAAACACACCTCATTTTCTTGCTGATTTTGGCTCATAATCTAATTTCTCATGCATTAAGCATATGAATCCTAAAGCCCATGTCAAATTGATTATCAAAAATAAAAATAAAATATAATAAAAATTTGCATTAGATTTAAGTCATTAATCATGCCCTACATGATCTAGTCTTATAGAGAGTGTGTTTAAGGACTTAGTCTCTTTCTAAATAAATAGCAGCCTAGCTATCTTGCAAAAGCATATGACTTGCCTACATGTATTTAAAATCATAGGAGGAGTTTGGCAGCCATCCCCAGGCAGTTGTAAGTCTAAACAGTCGGGTGATTTATCTTCTCTTATGGAGGTAAACCAAATATCCATTTTTGCCTTAGATTTAAGTCATGCTTTGGCCCTCGCCAAAGCTTCCTAGATTTAGGTTCAGAGGTTGCCACTTTCCTTTGTGGGATACGAGCATAAATTCTCGTCTCTTAAACATTTCTACAATCTTGTGTCATTGAATTGTAAGCCCTAGATTTCTAATAAAAATTCAACTAAAATGAATAAATCACTTCAATTTTAAAAATATAAAGCCCAACTACAGGATAGTTTGGGATGCTTACTAGGTTTCCTAATATCCTAAGCATCCCCTACTTATCTTCATTTGGCTTCGATAAGAACTCCCTACTCTTGATCAATCCCACTTGATCTTCTAAAATAAACCAATTGATTGATAGTCCTATCTTTAAAATCTTTGGAGACAATGATCATTTACATTAATCGGGAGTATTCTTAAGGAATCTCATTCCTTAGGATGTAATTAACTGTGGGGGCTTGCCTCTATAGGGAACTTAACGAACATAATTTAAAATAAACCCTGTTTTACTTTTCCATGTAAAGTAGGGGAAGAATCTATGGTACATGTGAAGACCCATAGTCCTTAGGAGTCCTTATTCAGGTGATTAAATTCATTATAGGGTGGTGACTTCTGTCTCTCGAGATAGTACACATTTTCTCAATGTTGTACCCAATCACCCTAATAAGAACATTTGCGATCTGCATGGTGTCCAACACAAGAAGTGTGGTTTTGAAGATTTTTTTTTTTTGGTTCTTCATTCTTTTTTACCACAACATAATTTGACCAATTGGTCAACCTAACCAAAATTGACCCAACTTGACCTAAATAGGTCAAATTGAACCAATTCAAACTAAATGAACTCCAAATCACTTAAAATTTGGCCTAATCTATTTTTGAATCATTTCACATCTGCCCAAATCAAAATCAAGGCCAAATGACCATTTTACCCTCGGTCAAAGGGTATCATATGGCCAAATTCACTTGGAATTTGGCCAATTCTTTCTCAATGCCACTTGGCATCCTCCTAGTGGTCCACATGGACACTAATGGAGGTGGTGAACATGACCCAATGGCTTGGATCATCCATGACCCATCCCAAGGCCAAACTGACCCTTCTAATGGGAATTAGACACTTGGATCACCCCATACACTCACCTAGCACATGGGCAACACTCTCCTTCCCTCCACTACCTAAAATGAATCACATAAGATGCTAAATAACCCAAATTGATCAACCAATCTTCTCCATTGATAAAAAATGGAAAAATTGCTCTTCTCCATCTGATCCAAGGAGGGGGAGATATACTCCCCTTTTTCCCACTCAAATCAAAAGCACTAAATTTGACTGAGCTATAGGAATTGAAATCAAGCATTCCTAAGCTTCCCGAGGCCATTTTCAAGCTTCCTTAATTTATCTTTCTTGCTGCTAAATAGGGAGGTGTGAAGATCTAATCCATCTATTTCTCCACCAAACCCAAATTAATCTTGCAAGCACCATCAAGGGACCTCATCAAACTCAATCAACTTATTTCCCAAGTCACCAAGCCACGAAAAGGAGGACTTTGATCAAATCTTATTACCATTGAAGGGGAGTTTGGTCAACCGAGCCATTCACTTCAAATCAAGACTTGATACCTTCAATAGAGCTTCATCTCTACTAGATGAAGCTACCTCCTCCGTTGGAAGCGGTGATAGCCTCCGGTAAGGTATTGCTCAAAATCAATCTTAGGATAAAAATTTCTTGGTCCTTTGTGAAGGAAATTGTAATCCCATTAGATCTTCACTATTGGATCCCTTTCTTGTGCTTCCCTAAAGGTGTGGGGTGAGTTTAAACTCCATTCGAGCTCAGGTGAGCTCAAATTGAGTGATCGATGGACGGCATTCGTCTCTCGCCACTCGTGAGGAAATAAATCACACACCGTCCATTTTGCATGATTGGAATGGGCAGTTGTGATTAAATCATGATAGATTTCCCTTTAATTTAAGCCTAAATTGCGGGATTAATCAAGGTCATCTAGATGACCCATGGAGAAAGCGCGTATCTGTCGCCGACTGACTCAGCCACGATGTGACAACTTAAATAACCTATCCTGTCACTTGGAAAGCGTGTCACGTCAGCCGCCACATGGCCTGATAGGATTAAGGGGTTAATTAGCTCTAATTAATTCATTTTTAATGATGAAACTTCTAAAATTCATAACTAATTATAGAAAAATTAAAAATATATAAACTCAAGTTCATTTTAAAGATAATTCAGTGAGGAATAATATAAAATTAAAATTAATTGATTTGAATTGTGACTTTCACTCAATTTGGGTTTTATTGGAAATCTAATAGGCTAATTACTCCTTAATTACTTCAGTAATTAATTTCAAACTTCCTAGGATAAATTAGTGGGATGACCTCTGCCTCCCATGATTTTCTTGGAATTTATTATTGGATTAATTAGGGGAATTCTTATTTCATCCTTAATCCCTCCCTTAACTAAATAAATGATTAATTAACCTATTAAATAATGATAAATTCATTAATTAAGTTTGTTAATCATCATGAAATAAAGAATGGACTTAGGGAATGAGATTAGGATTTATTTTCCAATCTTTTCCCCTAAGTTTATTTCATTTGGATAAAGACTTAACTAATTTGCAAATTGATTAATATTTTAATCACTTTGTTAAATGGATTAATTAACTAAACTCAAAACCAAATTATTTCATAACTTAATCACTTAATCTTGGGTAGATTCTTAGGTGTTCATTAACCTAAGAGACTTCAAAGGAAATTATAATCAAACTACATGTGTAGGATGGTTATGAAAGTACTTAATTAAACCTTTTAGCTTAATTAATCAATAACTGTGAGCCAATTACTTTAGGCCCCTTTATTTCTTAGGCGCATTGTTGATTTAAATTCTATGTGGTTGCATATCATATGTTGGCTCATAATTACTGGTTTAATTATATTAAAGTGGTGTAGGTAAGGGGTAATTAATGAAATTAACTCACACCTTAACCTAAATAAAACATAAAATCAATCTAATTGCTCTAAAATTAAACTAAACCAATTTACACATGAGGGAAATTAGTTAGGACCTGCAAAACTCTTTTCACATTTCCTAAGTCAAATCAAATCAAAAAAAAAATCTTATTAAGGAATTTTGATTCGCTTTAAATGATCTTATTCTATAGGATTGTCTTTAGAATTAATTAGGGTGAATGAAGTTATATGTTTGCATCTCTTTATTTCTTTCAAGCATGCTAAATGTTGTTTGTCATATTGTGCTGAAAATTTTCAAATGAGATTTCTAAAGAATAAGATATATACATCCATCTTCACTCTGTACGGGATAAAATGATGATGGAAATATACACCTCTTCTTTTTACATATTTTGACACCACGTAGATTCACAGATATTTTTATTGAGGGTGATCGGGTATGACATTGAGGAGAGGTGTACTATCTCAAAAGATAGAAGTCATCACCCTATAATGGACCTAATCACCTCAACAAGGACTCCTAAGGACATTGGGTCTACATGTGTACCAAAGATTCTTCCCTTACTTTACATGAAAAAGTAAAGTAGGGTTTATTTTAAATCAAGTTCATTAAGTTCCCTATAGGGAAAAGCCCCCATAGTTAATTATATCCTAAGGAATGAGATCCTTAGGAATACTCTCGATTAAGGTAAATGATTATCTCCAAAGATTTCAATACATAGGACTATCAATTGATTAGTTTATTTTAAAAGATCAAATGGGTTTGATCATAGAGAGGGAGTTATTATTGAAGCCAAAGAAATATAAGTAGTAGATGCCCACGATGCTAGGAAACTTAGCGAGCATATCAAACTATCCTATGATTGGGCTTTACAGTTTTGAAATTGATTTGATTTATTGAGTTAAATTTTTTTATTAGAAAATCAGGACTTAAGATTCCACAACACAAGATTAAGGAAATGCCTAAGAGGTGAGGATTTATGCTTATTTCCCACAAAAAGGAGAAGCAACCTCAGAACCTAAATCTATGGAGCATTGGTGAGGGCCAAAAGTATAACCTAAATCTAAGGCAAAAATGGGTATTAAGTTTGCCTCCATAAGAGAGAACAAACCACCTAACTGCTTGGACTTACAACCGCCTGGGGGTGGCCGCCAACTAACTCCTCCTACTATTTTAAATTCATGTAAGCCATATGCTTTATGCAAGATAGCTAGGCTATTATTTATTTAGAAAGAGACTAAGTCTTTAAACTCACTCCCTAAAGAGACTAGATCATGTAAGGGTATGCTTCAAATGACCTAAATCTAATGCAATTTAGATTTCATTTTATTTTCATTTTTAGATAATCATTTTGACTCAGGCTGATAGGATTCATATGTCTAATGCATGAGAAATGAGATTATTAGCCAAAACTAGCAGAAGAGGTGTGTTTCCATCATGGCTCTCAAAGGTCAAGCCAAGTTTCTCTGAAAAATGTGGAATCTCTCCAATCAAGAGTGAAAATAATATGCATTTATGCATGATGTTATAAAAGAAGTATTCACCCAGCTAAGGGGTTACTAATTCTTTTATCTTGATTTTTAGCCTAAGCTTTAGGTGAGATTATGAGTTCTTTATTTTTAGTTTTGAATTGTTAAATTTGGTAGAAGATTTATTTTTTCCTAAGAGCCTAATCCACATCCAGGCCATACATAAAGCAAGGAAGAAACTAGGAAAAGGATGTCACTTAATGCACAAGCTAAACAAATCATCAATCAATTTATAAAGATAATCACAAAAGAATAAGAGGCCATTATGGTCGGGTACCACCGCAACAACTCAAAAATAAATTGGGTAGTCGAGCTCTACTCTTATACAACCTAGATTACAAATGAATTATATACAATTAAGCAAAGAACTCATTATTATGGCAGTCTTCAAGCTTCATTTCTTCACTCATCTTTTCTTCTTTCTTCTTCTTTTCTTCTTTTGGATGGTTGGAAGGTGGATGCTCCAAAGACTTCACATGGTGCATAAGATGAGATCTTATGACCAATGCTCATCCTAATCCCTATAACAATCATTCCAAAATCCTAATTGTAAAAATTACATGAAAAGAAAAGTAAATCTAGCTAACTTGTAAAACAAAGATTAGCTAAACAAATCACACAAATCCCAAGCATGTATATTGGACTTATCACCCCACACATGGGTGACTAAGTCCATCTGGCCTATTGGATTATGCTTAGGGGTATAAGCACCTACACAACAAAAAAATATTTATATTATTATTTATCACAGTACCCCTTAAGCACAATCCCCTATAAAAGATAATGGTTAGACTAAGATCTCCCTACCATTCATTCTACACACATTCATCCTAACATCTAGACTAAAACATATATCATAAAATAAAAGCAAGCATCAAACCATGCACCGCCCTAACCCAAAGCTAGAAGTGATAACTTAGCCTAATGTGTGTGCTTTAGAGGTTTGTGTGGTATACTTAACTATGGCTTTAAGTTAGAATTTTCTAAGTGTGAAGAATTCTCAATTTAGAGGAGGATTTCATTTAACTATTTAATTATTTTAGATTGATTTTTATTTTATATTTTTATTGGGTTCAAGTGAATCCTAGAATTAATTACTAAGTTATAAAGAGAGAGAGAGAGAGAGAGAGAGAGAGAGAGAACTCTTCTTTCATTCCCAAACCTACGTAATTTCTAAAGTGAATTCATGTTTTAGTTGTATTTAGTGAATATTTTATTCTGTGTTTTAATTAATCCTAAGTTTAGATGAACTCTAAACAAACCTATTCAAAAAGAAATGCATTTCAAGATTAAGTAAAATGAACCAAATTCACAAAACATACATCACTTCATTTCTTTCCCAACATGTATAACATGCATATGATTGAGTCCTAAACATATCTATACATACAAATGGGAATGTTTAGCACATTTATCATGCATGCTAAGTAATTTATTTAAGAAAATTTGGAAGTTTATGATACATGATTTTCATTAAATAGCAAAGGGGTTTATTATCCAACTTTCACATGCACATATAAATGTATGAAAGGCATAAGTGAGTACAACGCCATTGTTAACCAGGGGTGTAAGGTAGAAGACCTACTTATGGCTACTTAAAACCTCACAATCCTAGGGTTGTCCAGACTAATATACCACTTTCCTTAAATACAAGCATGTGTACAAAAAAAAAATGAATGGAAAAGAAAGGATGCAAAAATTTGTATTGGTTGATTTATTTTTGTTTGTGCAAATTATATGTGCAAGCATAGGTATCCTTATTAAGTGATAGTATAGGAATGAATAGGATATGAAATTAGGCAAGTGTTAGGTTCTTTTCAAATGAACCATACACTTTGCCAAACCCTATTCAAAATTATACTAAAAGAAAGGAGAAGCAAAACCTACACTAAGCACATCCTTATATTTTACTCATATGCAAACTTATAAATAAGATATAAGTAACACACTTTTAGTTTTGATAATTGATTTATATATTTTGAAAATAATTTGAATTTAATAGTGATAATAGCCACTCATATTCTTACTTTAGCCAAAACATGCAATTTGACATAAAGGAAACACTTACATTTTTAAATTTGATTTTTGAAAAGCATGGATGTATGAAACCATATGACATACATATTTAGCATGTTGGGGAAGAACTAAAGTAATGAAAGCATGTAAACACATTCACTTTAATTAATTCCTAAAGACAATCTTATGAAATAAGAAAGCTTAAAGTAAATCAAAGTTTATTTAATATGATTTTTATTTGATTTTGAATTAGATTTAATTTTGAAAATGTGAAGTGGGTTTGCTATTCCTAACCCATTCCCACATTTTTTTGATATATTTTTGTTCAATTTTTAGGTGATTAGATTCATTTTATATTTTGATTAGGTTAAGGTATGAATTAAGCATGTTAATTACCCCTTACTTACACCACCTTAGCATAGTTAATCAAATAATTATGAGCTAATGAGATGACATAAAACCTCACAAGGAATTTAAATTTGTAATGCATCTTGGAAGAAAGGGGCCTAATTCAATTTGGCTCATGATTAATGATTAATTAAGCTAAGGGGTTTAACTTAAGTAATTTCAAAACACCCCTCACACATATGAGTTGAATTTTGATTTCCTTAATTGAACTTAGGCACTTGAACACCTAAGCATCTATCCCAAGTAGATTAATTGAGTTATGGAAAGTTTTAGAATTTAAGAAAATAACTAAGAGGGTAATTAGTGAATTAACCCTTAATTAAGAGAGGATTAAGAAAGAAAGGGGTTTAAGGAATAGCTTAGGAAAATACCCCAAAATTAAACCCTAAACTTCCTATTCACTGAAACAGACCTTAATCAACTTCAACAAATCATTAAACTACTAATCAAACCCACATATCCTTATTTACATTAAGGGGTAATTAGGAAATGAATTAGTATTTTCCCCAATTAAGCCACCAATAAATTAGAAGAAAATTAGGGGAGGCAGAAGTCATCCCTCAAAACATACTCAAGAAGTTTGAGAATAATTAGTGGATTAATTAAAGGGTAATTAGCAAATTAAGATTTCTAATAAAACCCAAAATTCAGAGAAAGAGTATTTAAAATTAATCAAAATCAATTTTAAAATATTATATGTTCAATTATCTTTCTAATACAATTAATTTCATATTTTCTAATTTTTTATGTTGAGATATAAATTTTAGAAGCTTAGGCAATTAATTAGAATTAAATAAACCCTAATTAAATCCTTAATCCTGACATGCCACGCATGCGATGTGGCATCCCTTTACACACTTGAATGACCCATCATGTGTCTTTGCATATGGTTTTACGTGCTTTTCCTAGCCATCCGATCAAGGATCGATGGAGATTACCATTTAGGGGATTAAATTAAATCTAAAAGCGTGTTTTAATCTGGTGTCCATCCAAAATGTGTGGATAGACGGCCAGAGATCCTCCCTATTCTTCTGTGAAAAATGGGAACCGTCCACTTTCAAAGAGAAGATCTGAGCTCGATCGAGCTCAGATTGGATTGAAAATCAACCCATACCATCTAAACCTAATGGCAAGCACATAAAACGGTCAAAATTCTATGGGATCAAAAAAAATTTTACAAAGCTCCACACCACATTGTGTTTAGTAGAAAATGGCATACCTCACCAGAGGTGATCACCGATGCTCGATTTTCTTGGAGAAGCTTCGTCTGGTTGAGATGAATCTTTGGTGAAAGTTTGAGAGGCTGAGGTTGAGTGGATCTTTCTATGGGTCACCTCCTCCTTAGCTAGAGCTCAATTTTGATTAAAATGGATCTCCCCTTGCTTCAAAAACTTGGAAGAGAGCTTGGGTGCACTCAACTTGTTCCTCTGATGAAGCTTCAAGAGGGAATTGAGTGGAGTTTGAGTGTAGAGGAAGTTGGCAATTCAATGGGCCTCCCCTATTTTTACTTAAGGAAAACTAAGAAATGCAAAATTCAATCTCCATCTAAGAAGCTTAGAAACTCTTGCCAATGAATCCTATCACTCTCTATGCTTCAATTGATAATGGCTCTGTTGGAATTGAAGTGAATTTGGGGGAGTATATCTCTCCTAATGGCAATCGGATGGTCAAAGCTTCACTTTCCATTTTGGATCAATTGCCCTAATTTAGAGGGTTTTTTGAGCTATTAGAAGTGTCATGTGATTCGTTTTAGGTTAGGGAGTGGATTAGTGAAGTCCCCATGTGCTCCATTTTAGTGGAGACATGATTCCCATGTGCCATTTCAAGCCAGTGCTGGCCTTGGGTCAAGTTGATGAAACCCATTGGGTTGGGTGTACCACCCTCCATAGTATTCACTTTACCTATTAGGAGAGTATCAAGTAGGTATGAAGAGGGGTTGACCAAATTCCAAGTGGAATTGGCCAAAATTTGTTCTATGGCCTAGGGATAAAATGGTCATTTGGCTAATTTTTGAATTTTGATATATTTTGTATATTCAGAAAATAGGTTTGGCCAAGTTTAATTGGATTTGGAGTTTATTTGGTATGGTTTGGCTCATGTTGACCCATTTAGGTCAAAATGGGTCACCTTGGGTTAAGTTGACCAATTGGTCAAATTGGGTCAAACCAAGGGTTGGGTCAAGTTCATATGACCATTTGAAATGTTTTGGTGGCTTTGGTTTGATTCAATTTGGTTTAGGATTCAATTTGTTGCATATGACTTCATTTAGGTCAAATGGGTCAAGTTGACCAATTTGACCCATTTGACCTGTTTGAGCTAGATCATGGGTAGGTTTAGGTTTGGTTAGTCATATGAAGTAGATTGGTATCTTTATTTCTAATTAATTTTGGATGTTTGAATTTGGCTCAACATGACCCTTTAGGTCAAGTTGGGTTCAAGATCAATTGGGCTAAGTTAGGTCTAGTTGGCCAATTGAGGCTTTGGTCAAGTTCAACAAGTGATTTAGAATGAACTTAACCCATTGGTTTCAATCAATTTGGCTTAGATCAAGTTTTGACACATTTTGACTTTTTAGGTCAAGTTTGGTCAACTTGGTTCAAGTGGCCAATTGGGCTAGGTTAGGCTCAAATGTTGACTTGGTCAAGTTCAAACATAGGTCATGCATGAACTTAGATCAATAGTTTCAATCAATTTGGCCTATGGTGGATTTTGGCTATGTTAGGTTTCGTTTTGGCTAAGTATTGACTTGGTCAACCCTTAGGTTTGACTTAATTTGATTGATTGATCATCTCATTGATCATGATGAGAGGCATAGGTGAGTTTGACTCAATCCAATTTGGTTAGGATTAGAATTTAGCTTATAAAGGGTACTTTAGGTCACTTTGGGTCAAGTGAGCCTAAGTGGGTCAAATGGTCAAAGCTTGATTTGAGTTTGATTGAACTTGTATATGGACTTATGATTGAAATATAAATCCATTTGCAAGTGGTTTGAAGTCAAATGGTTTGATTCATTTAGAACATGAAATGGATTTTAAATTTTTTATTGAGTTTGGGTTAAGTGATTGAAGTTTGTATTTATATTTGGATTCCTGATTGTAGGATTGATTGAATCATGAAGAAAAATTAAGAGTTTGGCTTGATTTGAAGTTGATTTGGCTAAGTTCAAGATTTTGACTTGAAAGGCTTAGGTTGGATTTTGACTGAATTTGAGTTTGAGTTTTAGATTTAGTTTGATTGATTTATATTTATATTTCATTTGTATATGTGAATATAAATGGGTTATGAGAAAATTTCATGAATTTGAAGTGATTTGATCATGATCTAGGCTAAGTCCTTAAGGGAAATTTAAAGGACTTAGGAAATTTTGGATTTTTGAACTTGAATTTTGAATTTGATTTGATTGATTTGAATTTATATTTCATTTATATATGTGAATATAAATGAGAATATAAATGATTTGTGAAAAAATTCCATGAATTTAAATTGACTTAGATTTGATTTAGGCTAAGTCCTTAAGAGGGGATTAAGGACTTAAGAAGGAAATTTTGGAGTTTGGAATTTGAATTTTGGATTTAGTTTGATTGATTTATATTTATATTTCATTTATATATGTGAATATAAATGAGAATATAAATTTATGAGAAAATTTCAAGGATTTGGATTGATTTGAAGATAATTTTGGCTAAGTCCTTAAGAGGGAAATTAAGGACTTAGGAAATACTTGGAATCTTGGAATTTCTATCATGGGCTTCAATCATAGATTTCAATCATGGATTTCTATCATGGATTTCAATTATGTGTTTCAATAATGTGGTATTGATTTGAGTTTGGAGAAAATCAAATAAGATTGATTTGGAGTTTGACTTGAAGGAAGGATGGTGAGGAGTGGTTCAAGCTAAGGGTAGGAAAATTTTCGTAACACCTTTAAGGCATGACATATTCCTATGGCTAACTCTTCTAAGTCTCTAAGGCTAGGTTGAGTGTCCACCTAATCACTAGATGTGTCTTAAGACTAAGGAACTCTTAAAGTTTAAGAGAAGTCCTATGTCTAAGATGGAGAGGTTGAGAGCTCGTTGTAAAAATGAGGTCAACACATATGAAACCATGCATTCATCTCTTTTGAAAAATCAATTAAATAAAATATTTCTTTTTATGTCAAATTGCATGTGTTGAATAAAGTTAAGAATATGAGTGGCTATTATCACTATTAAATCAAAAATTTATTTTTAAAACCTATAAATCAAAGATTATGAATGAAGTGATGCTACTTATAAGTACTTATAAGCTTGCATGTGATTATAGTATAAGATGTGTTCTGTGTTATTTCCTTTTCTTCTCTTAACATAGACTTATATAAGATTTTCCAAGTGTATAGTTCATTTGAAAAAAAATATAACACTTGCTTAAATCTATTCCTATGCACTCCTATGTTATGTCTTAAGAAGGATCCTCACATTATACATGTAAATTATACAACCAAATCAAACACAAAAATATTCTGCATGATTCTTCATCCATTTATTTCCTTTTGCACATTTACATATATTTAAGAAAAGTGGTATATTAGTCTGGACATCCAGCTGAGGCTTTAAGTAGCCTAAGTAGGTCTTGTACCTTGCATTGGTGTAGAAAATAGTGTCATCATTACTCTTGTCTTTTAGATGTGAATGTGCATTATGTTAATGGATAGAGAATCCCTCATAATAATAAGACATGCATTCATGGGATATCCAAATTTCCAAATCACATCTCTTAGCATTCATCATCAATGTGTGCTAAAATTTGCATTGCATGTATAGGTATGCTTATGATTATTCATATGCATGATATACATGGTGGAAAGAAATAAATGATTGTGTGTTATGTAATAGTAATTCACCTTAACTAATCCTAAGATGCCTTTCTTATTGAATAGGTTTATTTAGAGCAAATCTAAACTTAGGGTTAATTAAGACACATAATAAAATATTCACTAAAGAAAAATCATTAATGAATCTATCTTAGAAATTACTTAAGGTAAGGATGAAAGAGAAGTTCTCATCTCTTTTCTTCTCTTTATAACATTTAGTAACTAAATGTAGGTTCATTCAAACCAAATCAAATCATCAAATAAAATTAAGAAATCAACTAAATCACTTAAAATGAAACCACCCTCTAAGTTGAATCATTCACACTTAAAAAAAATTTCAACCTTAAAGCCTAACTAAGACATGCCACACAAGCCTTAAATGACACACACATTAGGCTAAGTCACCATTTCTAGCTCTATGTTAGGGAGGTGTATGTGCGTAGACTGGATGATAGGATGATCTTAGTCTAATCATGTCTTTTGTAGGGGATTGTGCTTAAGGGGCACTGTAATAAAAATATAAATACTTTTACTGTGCAGATTGCTTATACACCTAAGCATGATCTAAATTAGGACAGGTGGACTTCGTTACACATGTGTTGAGTGCTAAGTCCAAATTATTCATATAACTGCTTAGGTTGTGTGGTATGTTTAGCTAATCTCTATTTTTCAGGTTTAGTTAGATTTATCTTTCTCATTTTGATGTAAACTTTGCAATTAATTTGAAATGAATGTTATGGGGGAATTAAGGTGAACATTGATCATAAGACCATGTCTTATGTGCCATGTGAAGCCTTGGAGCAAACCATATCTCAAGATAAATCAAAAGGAAGAAAAGGAGTGAAGAAAAAAGAAATGAAGAAATGAAGAATGAAGAATGAAGAATGAAGACTCCTATAACATGAATTCCTTTTAATTGTAATTATTCATTTGTAAAATGGGTTATATAGGGTAGAG
The DNA here is from genome assembly GCA_021442155.1 of Cymbidium sinense. Lineage (NCBI taxonomy): Eukaryota > Viridiplantae > Streptophyta > Magnoliopsida > Asparagales > Orchidaceae > Cymbidium > Cymbidium sinense. The sequence goes on along the minus strand of JAKCPB010000223.1, from coordinate 130,421 downwards.
CTTTCTGCTTCCTTTTGGTTTAGCGATGGAGCTCATGCTCGACCTCTTATTCTTTGTTAATAAATTGATTGATATTTTTTTGATTATGTAGGCGGCATGATTTTTTCTAGTTTCTTCATTATTTGATGAATGGCCCAGATGCGATTAGGCTCTTACAAAAAATTAAATTTTCTATCCAATTAAGTCAACTCAAAATTAAATTAATCTACTCATAACCTCACCTAAATCCTAGGACATAAATCAAGATAATAAAATACTTAGCAACCCCTTTGGATGTTGTATGTCTCGCATCATGCCTAAAAATATATTACTTCACTCTTGCTAATGGAGGGCTTCCACCTTTGCCAGAGAAAATGGCTTGACATTTGAGAGCCATGGTGAAAATACACCTCCTTTCTAATTTTGGTCTATAATCAATCTTCTCATGCATTAGGCATATGAAATCCCATAACCTGTCAAATAAAAAAATGTCCAAAATCAAAATAAAACTTAACAAAACTTGCATTAGATTTAAGTCATTATTTATGCTTTTCATATTCTAGTCTCTTAGGAAGTGTGTTTAAGGATTTAGTCTCATTTCTAAATAAACAATAACCTAGCTATCTTGCAAAGCATAAGACATATATTTAAAATTATGGAGGAGTTAGTGTCTGTGTAATTAATAGTGGTGGTTTATCCTCTCTTGTGGAGGTAGACCATATACCCATTTTTGGCTTAGATTTGCACTATGCCAAAGCTCCCTAGACTGAGGCCATTGTTTCCCTTGCAGCTACAAGCATAAATCCTCACCTCTTAGCATTTCCACCGATCTCGTGTTTTAATTATAAGCCCTAGATTTTAATAAAAATTCAACTCAAACATATAATTCTTCTCAAATTTCAAAAATATAAAGCCGAACCATATGATAGTTTAGGATGCTTACTAGATTTCCTAGTATCATGAGCATCTCCTACTGATCTCCTTTTGGTTTCAATAATAACTCCCTCCTTTTGATCAATCCCACTTAATTTTCCAAAAATAATCAATTTGTTGATAGTTCTATCTTTGAAATCTTTGAAGACAATGATCATTTATCTTAATCAAGAGTATTCTTAAGGAATATCATTTCTTAAGATGTAATTAACTATGGAGGCTTGCCTCCATAGGGAACTTAATGAACCCGATTTAAAATAAACTCTACTTTACTTTTCCATGTAAAGTAGGGGAAACATCTCTGGTACATTCGAAGACCCATTATCCTTAAGAGTCCTTATTAGATGATTAGGTCTATTGTAGGATGCTGACTTCTGTCTATCAAGATAGTACATCATTCCTCAATGTCGCACTCAATCACCCTAATGAGTACATCTGCAGATCTGTGTGGTGTCCCACAGCATTCTCCCTCTCGAGAAGAAATAAAAAAATAAACACCACATGATGGTAAATGCATCATATGTAGAGCCTACTAGCCAAGCCATGCAGTCAGATGACACGGGCCACATCCTTACTGGCATGAGATTGATTGAGAGTGAACATAGTATAACAGTTGATTTGACATTGGCTCCTTTGTAAGCTAGAGTTTTCTTAATTTGTCACCTCTAACAAACTAATACGGAAGGTGGTTTCAGCTTTAAGTTTTTAGAGATTGAATTTCATTTAAGTATTTTTAGATTGATACTTAATTTGAGTTAATTTGATTGAAATTAGAATCACATTTTGATGAAAGTATCCCCTCCGGTTGAAATCACCATTCAACATAGCCATCATCGGGATATGAATGATTTGAGCATTCATACTATAATTTGATAATTTTATTTTGAGATTGACCCACTCTGATTAAAATTTACAATCAGCTCAATCATCACTAGGGTAATGTACCTTGTAAATTCTGCTTGCTTATTAGTAGAGGATTAGATAAATAGTTAAAATTTGTGATTATATTTTTCATATCAAAGTAAAGAGCTTAGAATTTTGAATAAGAAATTTCTCTATCAAGACCTTTGATGGTCATATGCAAAGGTAAAAAATCAAACCATCCTTTAGTAATTGAACATTTTAGTTAGAATCAATCATGTCAACTCCTATTTTGCAAGAAGGATTGGATTGATTAAGTGGGGCTTATGACTTCACCAATAGATAAAGCGGCCCAGGAGAATTCATCTTCAATTTCATTGAATTTTATGTAATTTAGAAGATGTACATGCTTATAAAGGCATTTGATGCTTAGTTTTAGAGACTTCTCGTAATGCATGTAAATTAATCAAGAGGAAATTGAACTCTTTTTCAAGAATTATATTTGAATTAATTTCTCATAAAATATGCATATATAATAGTCATCTCATTATTTGTGTAAAACCCGATGCTATGATTAGGAGTACATAACTACTTCAAAATATGTATTCAATTGACTAGTAACTCCTGATTATTTGCAGACCTATTGATGCAATAATTTGAGTATTAGACTACCTCAATATGCATTTGCAACTCAATCACTTGAAATTTTGTATCATCTGAACATATTTCAATATGAGGATTTCAGATGTAAATATTTCTTATGACACACACAAAAAATATTTCATTTTAGATCATTGACAGACTTCTAGTACAATAATTTTGAGTGCAAGTTTGGCTTAAGATGCACACATGCTCATATATTTTGAGTTAGACACATTTATAGAGGAGATTTCAAGTTTATCACAAATCTCAAGCAATCCATTTGATCATGTTTGATTGCTCAATGTGAACAGTGACATCGTTAACTACCCATTAGGAAGTCTAGCTTGTGTTTATTGGCAAATTATCAATTCAATTATGTTTTTGCTCTTAAGTGAGCTATCAATCTCTATGTAAGCTTTTTAAACTCGATTTTGCTTAATTAAGATCACTTTACATTTCTCTCACATAAAATGTAATGATTTAAAATCCATTGAACAAATCATTTTCAAGTTTATGATGCATCATTAAATCCTTTATAAATATCATTACAAGTATGATTTTTTTGCAAATTAATTTTAATTTTGGGACTTTGCACTTTCATATTGTTTCATTATTTGTGTGTTTCACTTTTTTTTAATGAATTTTGATTATTTTCTTCTTCTTTTTTTCTAAGTAAATTTGACAAAATTTTGGCAATATTTTGACAAAGGGGGAGCAACATCTAATGGTTTTTTTGGCTTACTCGATACATCCTGATGAGCGTAGTGAGTAGTGTCTTGTGAAACCATAGCCAAATTTTATCTTATCGTTCCTTGATGAGCATGGCAGAGGCTTAACTATAAATATGCATATATATATATATATATATATATATATATATATATATATATATATATATATATATATATATATATATATATATATATATATATATATATATATATATATATATATTTCCATATTCAAATCACCATCCATACTATTTCACTATATCATTGACATTGGAAAGCATTGAAAGGAATGGAGTCAAGCGGGAAGTGAAGAGTATGGTGTGTTACAAGAAGAGGGAAAAGGCAAAGGGGTTATGAAAATCGAAAACCTAGAAGAAACCGATGGTGGTGCTCTTCTTGGGTTGATAAAAGAAAAGATCAAGGGTAATTGGACTACTCGATTAGAGGAGGAAGTGAGGAGGTATATCGAGAGGAACTCACCTGATGATGAAGTTGCTTCTCACCTCCTTTAAAAATTAAGAATTTAGAAATGAGGGAAAGAGGGGGTTTGGCCAAGGGAAAATGAGGGAAAGAGATAGGAATTTTTGGCCAAGGAAGGTTGAGGGAAAGAGAGAAGGATTTAAGTCAAGGGAGGATGAAAAAATGGAGAAGGAAGGAGGAAAACCTCTTGTTTTCTTATGGTTCGAAGGGGCGAAGGACGAGAAGAGCTTTTAGTTTGAAGTTATGTGAAAGCTTTAGTTTGAAGAAGTTGTGTGAATAGGAGAGTTTGATTTTAAAGCGGATTAGTGAGAGGGAGTAGTTCTTAGGAGGGAACGGTTGAAGCCAAATGAAGAGGGAGGATGCGGTTCTTGCATGGAGCATGATCATGAAGAGGGGAGATCAAACGAGCGGATTGGGTTTAGTCGAACGAGGGAGATGAGTCGATTAGAGATTTAGGTCATAAATAAGTTTAGTTATTATTATTATTTTTCTTTTCTTAAGCACCTAATCAATTTTAAAATGAATTTTACGCTAACAAAATTATATAATGACCCATTGGGATGGAAACCATTGGATCTAGATCGGGCACATCATAATTCCACCAACCATATCATTTAAGTTAAATAATGGTGAATTTTATAAATACTAAACCCCAAATTTTAAACTCCATATGTTGCTACTATATGATATGCATTAAGTGATCTAACGACAAGCCTTAATCGAAAGTTCTCTCTCAACATTGGGAGGGGTAATTAACCATAGGCACTTGTGCCTATAGAAAACCTGGAACCATATCTAAAGTCCTCACAAAATGAGGATGAAATCTTTGGATAGTGTCTTATCTACTATTCCATCTGTCTTTTAAAAATTACACCGACACTTAAATCAAACTCTCTTCATCAAGAGATCGACGGTGAATTTTCGGAGCCCACACTTAATTCAATCCAATTTGGATTGGATTAGAACTTAGCTCAAAAAGGTCTTTTAGGTCACTTTGGGTCAAGTGGACCTAAATGGGTTAACTAGCTTGATCATGGCTTGATTCAAGTTTAATTGAACTCACATATACACTTAGGATGAAAATATAAATTCAATTGCAAGTGGTTTGGAGTCAAATGAATTTTGGTTCATATGACAATTTCAAGTCAAATGGGGTCAACATGGCCTTGACTTGGGTTTGGTTTGGTAATTATAGTTTATATTTATATTTGGAACAATGATTGAAGGAATGGTTTAATCATGAAGAAATCCATGGGTTTTGAGTTGATTTAGATATTATTTAGCCAAGTTCAAGAAATTAGCTAAAATGGCTAAAATTGGAATTTGATATGATTTGAATTTGGTTTTGGCCATTTGAATTTATATTTAATTTATATTTGTGAATATAAATGAAAATATAAATTATTCATGAGAAAATCACTTGAGTTTGGAGTGATTTGAAAGCAAATTTGACCAAATTGAGGGATGTAGGTCAAAAGGGCTTAAGTAGGGATTGATTTGATTTGATTTAGTTTGATTTGATTTGAATGGTTTGAATTTAGATTTTATTTATATTTGTAAATATAAATGAAGTAATGATTGATTTATAAAGAAATTAATTCAGTTTGGGTTGCTTTGGATTGAGGTTTGGCTAAGCTTATGGAGGTAGGTTCATATGGCTTAAGAAAGGTCTTGATTTGGTTTGATTTAGTTTGATTTGATCTGAATGGTTTAAATTTATATTTCATTTATATTTGTGAATATAAATGAAGGAATGATTGATTTATAAGGAAATAAATTAAATTTGATTTGGTTTAAAGGAGGTTTTGGTTAAGCATATTGTTCGTCTGAAAACCGATACTATAGAGTGAAAGTTTTAGTTTTATTAGTCCAAACACACAGGATTAAAGAGCGACAGAGACACTAATTTTAACGTGGAAAACCTCAAAGAGGGGAAAAACCAGATGAGAAAGCTTCCACTATGTATCTGTTTGAGTGAGTCCTCTGATAAGATTACGAAATTGTATATGAGGGAGAAAAATAGGGTAACGATCAGTTGTAATGGTTCTTTGGTAGTGATGACAATTTGAAAGTGGCTGATGGTGGTTGATGGGGGCGGTATGGCTTGGAGGATCTTCAAGCTTGAGCTTCTCCCTCCTTGGCTTTTCCTCTTCTTCCTTGTTGGTTCTTCCTCTTCTTTCTTGCTGACACTTCTTCTTCCTTGCTTCGGACTCTTCCTCTTCTTCCTTGTTAGGACTCTTCTTCTTCCTTTCGACTCTTCCTCTTTCTTTGCTCTTCCTCTTCTTCACTTGTTTGACTCCTCTTCTTCTTCACTCCACTTCACTTCTTCTTCATGTGAGGAATGAAGGTCTATTTATAGATGGGAGGGGTGAAATGTGAATACCACTCCCCTTGACGGCTCAGGATGATTCCTTGATCATTTGATGTATTTTGAGCATTTGGATGCCCAAATGAAATTATGAGATCTTAGGCTCGTTAGATGCCGTCGACGCCGATTTGACTATAAATACTCCATATTTGAGAGCTGTTTTGAGATTTAATCGATGTCTCAAAGATTTCAATGATATTTTAAGTGCTTGATCTCGATCGGTTTTGACTCAAAATCATATCGCTTTCGACGTCAAGATCATTATTGGTGGTGGTATTTTGAGAGCCATATCACATATGAAGGTGGTTCATATGACTTATGAAGGGATTTTGGAGTTTGAATTCAATCATGGGTTTCAATCATTTGATTTGGGATTATATTTGGAATTTGGGCTGGGATTTGATTTGATATTGAGTTTAATAATTGAGAAAATCAATTGAATTGGAGTTGGTTTGAATTTGGTTAAGGCTAAGTCCACAAGATAAAATCAAAGGGCTTAGGAAGGGATTTGGAATTTGAATTTAATCATGGGTTTCAATCATTTCAAGTTGGATTTGATTTGGAATTTGAACTAGGGTTTGATTTAGAAGGAGGAAGCAAGGATTGGTTTTAAGGCTATAGGGTAGGAAAGTCTTCCTAAATCCCTAAGGCATAACCTATTCCTATGGCTAACTCTTCTAAGTCTCTAGGCATAGGTTAAGTGTTCACATAATCACTAGAAGTGTCTTAAGACTAAAGAGCTCTTAGTGTCTACAAGAGTCCTAGATCTATGATGAGAAAATTGAGAGCTCACTCCCAAAAGTGAGGTCAACAACGTCATATATCGATAAAGTACTTAGTAGATTTGGCATGAAAGATTGTGCACTAGGAGATACACCCATTACTAAAGGTGATAAATTCAGCTTGCTTCAATGTTCAAGAAATGAACTTGAAAATAAATAGATGGAAAAGATCCCATATGCATCTATTGTAGGGAGTATTATGTATGCTCAAGTTTGCATGCATTATATTGCGTACATTATTGGAATGCTTGATAAATATTTAAGTAACCTAGGAATGGATCATTGGAAAGCAGTAAAATGGGTTATGCGGTATCTGAAGAGAACAAAATACATTATGCTCATATATTAGAAATCAGATCATTTGGAGATCGTAGGGTACTCTGATTTTGATTTTGTTGGTTGCCTCGATAGTAGAAGATACACTTTAGGTTATATTTTCTTATTAGCTAGAGAACATATATCTTGGAAAAGTGTTAAACAATCACTCATAACTTCTTCCACTATGGAAGTAGAATTTATACCTTGTTATGAGATATCAAATCAAGGAATATGGCTTTGAAATTTTATCACTAGATAAATATTTTTGATGGAATAGAGAGACCATTAAAAATAAATTATGATAATAGAGACGATGAGTTATATTCAAAGAACAACAGGAGTTCGTCAAAATCAAAGCATATTGATATAAAAATTTTTATTGTAAAAGAAGGAGTTCAGAGTTCTCAAGTATCTATTGAGCATATTAGTACAAACTTTATGATTGTGAATCCACTTACAAAAGGTTTACCACCTAAAGTATTTCATGAGAATGTGGCTTGTATGGGAGTGATTTACTTTGATTATATGCTAACATAGTGAGAGTTTGCTTATAATGTTCAATTATTATAAATATATTTTTCTAATCAAAATATAGTATTATTATTATCTTATAGTTGAAAACTCTGAAATAAAATTATGGAATTTCAATTACAGTTTAGCATAAATCAATGAAACTATATTTATAACTCTTTTGAGTGATAATATAGGATCGGTTGGAAATAGGCATGATATATGATCACATTGCATGAAATTTTCATGCTACACATTCATACTTGATTTATGTCGTTAATTATATTGATTTAGTGATCACTTATGGGTCTTGTTATAGAACAAAATTCTAATAAAGATCACTTTGATTCTATGTCAATATTATTAATTGACCAGATTATCTAAAGATATTTCTCTTTGAAGATAGCAAATATTGAGCTCTTAAAGTATTTATTAATATATAATTGTCAAGCAATATATATGACCCAAGTCAGAGATTGTTGAAAATTTTAAATATGGGCTCACATATAAGTTTAATTATACATTATGTGATATCTTATTTTTAAGCCTATTAATTTTTTAATCAAATAAAGATTAATTAATTTTAGGCTTTTGAGGCATCTTATTAATTTTGTATGAAATTATCATGTGTAGAGATCGGGCATTTTATTTTATTTTAATGATGGGCTAAAGCAAAATGAAATGAACTCAAGTATAAATAGGGTCATGATCTTCATTCTAAAATGTTGGTTCTTATTTTCCTCACATCCCATCTTGAGTGAAAGAATGCTCTCTCTCTCTCTCTCTCTCTCTCTCTCTCTCTCTCTCTCTCTCTCAAGAACACCCTTTTAAAAGTGGAAGGATAAAATTCCTGTAATAGCACTTCTATGGAATCAGGTACACTTTCGATTAAATCTTCTTGATGATTTGACATGAGATCCGGGAAAAATAAATTTATTCTATCTTATATGTTTCCAACACTCTTTTGATGTATACACTCAAAAAAGAGTTTATTTGCCACCTTGATGTTTAAAATGTTAGCTCGGTATTTAACACATTCAAATCATAGTTTCTTAGTTCTCAGAATTCATATGGGATCAAATATCTCATGTAAATCTAAGAGGTTATGAAAATTGAGAATAATTATGTGACATTTATGCGCATAATTCTCAAAGTAGCTCATGTGAGTAAACACTAAGAAATAATTCTAACTTTTTGTAGAACTAAGAAACAAGAGCATCTTGATCCTCATAACGAATATGGACAAAAATAGGATCCTTATGCAATGCTCTTACAATTTGATGAATATGTTGTGCCAACCACCAACATGATTAAATTTAATAAATTCATTATGAAAATATTATGGCCTTTTATAATGTGGGAGATGAATTTTGTGATGCTATTCTTATAAGCTCATAGGAGTTGTACACAATATGGTGTTATTTGATTGCTTCACAAAATAAGTTGAGTTGATACTTGTTAGGAATACTACAACAAAAAAATTAAAAAAAAAATTATTTGAGAAATTATTTTTTTCAAATTTGAAATTTTATTTATAATTATAGTAAATGATGAATCATAATTTAACAAGCATAAGTTATCAAGATCTTATAAAAGTTTTGAAATTCTTCTGGTCCTCTCACCCTCATATTAAAGGGCAAGCTAAACCAATTAATAAATTATTTTAGGAGTTCAAAAAAATTACCACTAAAAAAAAAGTGTCTCACTGGCATTTAATGCACTCTTAAGGATAGCTTAATATATGGTGTATTTAAGTAAATAAGCAAACAAACACAATATAGTATAACCAAATTCTTTGGATTATAAAATCTCATGATAAAGTCTCTTATTATTTGGACAACTCACTTTGTCCGAATCAAATCATCTTAAGAAACCATATATTGAAGTGCATTTAAGTAAATGACCAGATGTATCATGACATCCAACCAATCTAGATTTTTTTTCCTAAATTAAGATCAAAACCAACATCCCAAATTAACAATCACTCAAAGTGATGGTAAAGCTGTTCCAATTAACACTAATACACCAAGATAAGTATTACTCAAAGCAATTGAATATTGTCATAACTATTTGTAAACCCCAACAAAATAACCACCTACACACAATCTCATAATGCAACATGCCATATTATGAAGCCTTAATTCTTTCATATGCCTATTAGTGCTTCAAAAACACATTAAAAATGAGGAATACATTAATTAAAGATTCTTTAAGATTTACAAAAGAAACGGGAAGTGATTATATCAAAGTTCCACTCTTGAGGAGTTTCTCTCAATATTCTTCTTTGAGAGATTTCAGCTTTGAGGGTGCCTTTGGTATCTATGCATTTCTTCTTCTTATACTCTTTCGTACTTCAACTTCTTATAACTTATTAGTATTCTCATGTTGACCATTATTGTAACAAAAAATATGGCATCATTATAGTGGGCAAAGGTCATTGAACTACTTTATAATGTATTTCTTTTTTTTTCTCTATTTTTCTCTTCATTTTTATTACTCTTTTATCAAATGAGTAATCCCATCAAGCCAAGTAAGTTGGCTTGAAGACTCCCATTACAAACAACTTTTTTTTTCAAGAGTGATCCGAGTTTGAATTTCTCTCAAGCTCATATTGACACATTTTATCAATCGACATCTACAAAATTATATTTATATAAACTCATCTAAAATAAATAAGTTTATTAAATAATGTTTTGACAACTTACACAAAAATATAAGAATAAACATATTAAATAAAAAATCTAGAGATTTTTTTAATAAAAATAATTTTGCACGTGAATACCTTTTGTTATATTTTTTGAGATATTATAGGAATAATTCAAAAGCTTACATTTTAATAAATATTTTGAAAGAATAACCTTTATTGAATGTTCTACCATTGTCTCCTAATAGCATTAAATAACTTGGCCACAACTTCAAGTTACAAGGTGATACTAATTTGAGAGAGGGTTTTAGCTTGAGACCTTTACTTTAATGCTTTCAATATAACAAAAGAGAATTTTTAATCCAAAAAGAAGCAAAAGTTATAAATGCTATAGTTACTATGAAGAAATAAAAAGTTATGAAGGCTCCAAGAAAATAATTGCAACACATTTCTATTTGTATATAGCAAATAAATTATTAATAGAATGAAATGTTAATCAACTAATGAAGAAACTAAAAAAAGAGACTAAGGTGATCAATGTAAACAATGAAATTTTCAGACTAACTAGATTAATGATCAAAGTTCAAAAAGGTGAATGAAAGCTAAAAGAATGGACATGGATGAGATAAACAAAGTAAATTAGGCTTAAGAATGGAGATGCTTAAACTTCACTAACCACTTAAGTAGTGTGAAGCAGGAACTCACAAAAGCAATGTCTTAAATTCCTTTTTAATGCTATAAATAGTCAAAGTAGCTCATAAACTAAATATAATATAAGGAAGACTATAGATTCTTCTTTATCACTTACACTTTCAAGCAATCACTTTTTTTCTAAATACACAAAAGTGCAAACACTTAAAAGATTATAAAAAAATGTTAAAAATAAATAAACTTTAGACCACTGATTTTAACAACATCAACTGCCATACTTTAGAGGTACCATAGATCACTTCATAAAAAATCTTAACTTCTAAGTAAAAAATTGAAATTAAGCTTCATAATAAAAGAAGATTATAAAGCATAAGTGAGGCTTATTTGTGAAAAGCCATAAGTTATTGCTATGTAGGCAAGCCCAACACCTCAACCATTGTATTGCAGAAGCACATTTAATAATATTGAAAAAATAAAATACTAACAAAAAGAGACAACTCCACTATGTTCTTATGGCATGCAGTACAAAGCTCTTAAAGTAGTAGCCATTTCACTTTGTATAAAGAGTCAAAGTAATTGTTAGATTTGAAAAACTAGAAAGCCAAAAAAAATTTAGTAAATCTCAATGCATGAGACATAATGTTCATTGGATTGTAGAAGTCTTAACATAAACTCTCCAAAAGAAAACCTCTCTCACAATCCATTAAACATGATGATAAAAAATTGAGATGCTAAAAATAACATTTTCACATTTTTCTCACACTAATGAATATAAAATATGATGATGACAACAACAACAATAAGCATTTATCCCACTAAGTGCGGTCGGCTACATGAATCATTCGTCTCCATTGTGTCCTACTATGTGTCAAATTCTCATTTAATTCAAGTATACTAAGGCCATTTTTTATACATCTTAACCAAGTCTTTTTTAGGTCTCTACCTTTCTTAACATAAGGAAAATCTAATGCATCTACTCGTCATTGACAGTCGATGCTTTTATGTGGCTAGGCTACTCTCTAATCTTATTTGCCATTGGAGCTACTCCAACTTTTTCCCAACATACTCATTTCACATTTTATCTCTAAGAGTAAAGCCACTCATCTGAGCATTCTCATCTCTACACTTAACTTAGTCTTGTGCTTCTCTTTTTTGACATTCTCACCATAAGTCATTGTAGCTCTTACCATCATCTTATAAAATTTTCCCTTAAGTTTAAGTGGAGCTTTTCTATCACACAACAGGCCAGATGCAATCCTCCACTTCAACCATCCAACTTGAATTATACTAATAACATCTCCATTAATTTCACCATCATTTTGAACAATAGAGCCTAAATATCTGAATCGCTCACTCTTATTAATGACTTGTTCACCTAATGTCACAACACTACCACTAGAACTTCTAAAACTAAAATCACACTCTATATATTTAATTTTAGATCTACTTTAACAAAAACATTTAGACTCTAATGTTGACCTCCATAATTCAAGTTTCTCTTGGACTCCCTCTCTAGTCTTATCAACAAGAAGAATGTCATTAGCAAAAAAACATACACCAAGGTACATCTTCATGTAAATGCCTAGTAAGAACATCCTTAACTAAAGCAAAAAAGATAAGGGTTTAAAGCTGATCTTTGATGTAATCCAACTAAAATAGGAAAATATTTTATCAATCCTCCTTGTGTTTGGACACAAGTAAAAGCTCTAGTATACATATCCTTAATGACTTTAATATAACTGATATTAACTCTTTTCTGTTCTAAAACTCTCCAGAGAACATATCTTGAAAAATTATCATAAGTTTTCTCTAAATCAATAAATATCATATGTAGATCCTCCTTACTTTCTCTATACTTCTCCATCAAACCTCTTAACAAATGTATAGCATCCATAGTAGATCTACCTAGCATGAAACCAAACTGATTGTGAGAAACTTTTGTATGACATCGTAACCTATGCTCAATTACTCTCTCCCATAATTTTAATGTATGACACATTAACTTAATTCCTCTATAATTTGCACATTCTTGTGCATCACCTTTATTCTTAAATATAGGAACCAACAAACTCTTCCTCCACTCATCTGGCATCTTTTTAGTCTTTAAAATAATATTAAAAAGATTTATAAGCCAAGAAATTCCTTGATCTCCTAAACATTTCCACACTTCTACTGGAATATCTTCAGGTCCTACTATTTTTCCACATTTCATTTTCTTTAAAGCTTCTCTAACTTCAAATTTACTAATACAACGATAAAAATAAAATTCTCTAATTTTGTTTAGGGTATTAAGGTTGTTAAAATCAATCATACTTTTAGATCCTTCATTGAAAAGTTTATCAAAATATCTCATCCATCTATTTTCAATATCTTTTACTAAGAAAAATACTTTATTATTTTTATCCTTAATACACCTCACTTGAACTAGGTCTTTACTTCTCCTATCCTTTTGATTGGCTAACTTATATATATATATATATATATAATCTATTATATAAATCACTAAAAGTTAAACTTTTTGCATCATATATTACTTTCTTAGAATCTCTATAGGCCACTTTATATCTTTCCCAATTTTTTGAGTTTTTATATCTAAACCAAGTTTTATAACATTGCTTCTTATTTTTTATCTTTTCTTGCACACTCTAACTCCACCACCAATTATTTTTATTAAAAAGAAGCTTTTTCTTTTGATTCTCCAAGCACATTTTTAGCAACTTACTTAATTTCACTTATTACTTTTTCCCAAATAACATTAGCTTCCTTATGAACATCTCAAATTCTAAGCTCTTGCAGCTTGCTCTTAAAAATATTTTTATTTATGTTCTTTAAATGTCCCCATCTAACCCTAGGATAATAATTTAATTTATTTTTCCTCTTACAATCTTTCATCTTAAAATCTAAAATTAACAATCGATGTTGGGTACTTAAACTTTCACTTGGAATGATCTTACAATCTTTACAATCTAAACGATCTATTTTTCTTATCATAAAATAATCAATTTGTGTTTTACTAGCTCCATTTGTATAAGTAATAATATGTTCATCTCTTTTCTTAAATAAAAGTAACTATAAAATCATAAGCCAAAATCTAATATAATCCTACCTTTTCATTAGCGCTCCAAATCCATAACCACCATGAATACTTTTAAAATCTTACTACTCTCAATATGTCATTTAAATCTCCTTCAATAAATATTTTTTCTTCAAGAGGTATCTTTTGTATTAATCTCTCTAATTCATTCCAAAAATTTTCTTTTGAGCTTACATCCAAACCTACTTGAGAAGCATAAACACTTATAACATTGATAATCTTAGTATCAATAATAATCTTTAAAGCTATAATTCTATCTCCATCTATTAATATTTATAAGATTATCCTTCAAACTTTTATCTATAATCACACATACACCATTTTAGTTCGACTTACGAATACCAAAGTTTAAAACTTAAACTATCAATCTCCTTGGCCTTCTCCCCAACCCATTTAGCTTCTTAAACACATTAAATATTAATCTTTCTATGAACCATAATATATATTAATTTCATTAATTTACCTATAAGAGTACATATATTCTAAATTCCTAACATAATTCTAATTTCATGGACTAACTTCTTTGCCCGCATCCGTCCATAATGTAGAACCCCTTATTTAAAAAAGCGCATTTGGTAGCTACATTGCACATTTTTTTCGTATTCAAGCATACATCGGCTTCGGGGCTAGCATTAACAAAATGATTTAAAGGATTCATGTCATGATTTTTTTCGACAAGTTTTACAATATATAATATGATGACAAAAAAATAAAATAAATAAACATTAATATAAAAAAATTAGCTAGTAAAAAGTATTACCATATGAATAATCAATTTTAAAATAAAAATATGCTCTTCAAATACTAAAATATTACTTGATTGTTTGACTTTAGTGGTAGTCTAGCTAAAGTTATCTCAAAACATGGATAATCAATATTTAAAATTAAAATGTGTTATTTCATTATATAAAGATTACATTGTTGTAGACTTTACTAGTATCTCAATGAAATGCATCCTATAAATACAACATAACCATACTTAAGCTTTATTAAACATAATATAAAAGACATTTTTAAGTGATAGAAACAAACAAATAAATGGAGAAGAAATGATGCAACTCATTGGCTCAGAGATAACTAATTATCAACCTGTAACCACCTGCAAAGAACACTGACCTTTGATCCATTTAATCCCTTTTAATTAGTATTAATATTTGTTAAGATAATATCATTTTTAACTATATTTCCTTTCATTAGAATCTGGGTTATATTAGGATATATCTACAAGTATAAATAGAGAAGGAGGAGCAGGACAAAAGTATTATGTTATTTTTGTAATAGACGCTCTTTTGAACACGTTTCGCTTTTCCTTATTCTTTTGGTGTGCCGTGACTAGTATTGGTATCAAAGCATGGTCGACTCTGGAAAATGCCCGGCCGGCGACGACGTTTGTGACTGGGATGCGAGAAGTGTTGTCCGTCATCACCCATAAGCTTAAAGGCATGGATTCAGACTTCCGACAATTTGTAGCTGAAGTGAGGCATGACCTGAGGGCACTTCACAATAGTGGGAATCCTTCTCCGGCAATCACCGGACCACGAAACCACACCGGCCGGTACAATCCACCGACGGGAGTTCGAAGACTCGACCCAATTCGATTCGCACCTTTTATTGAAGCAGATAATGATCGATCGGCGCCTGGAAGGATAATGTTCGAAGGAACTAATTCTAACAGTGAACCTGAACTTTATCGACCAATCATCCCCTGGAGGAATAATAGAAACTGCAACCCAGCTGAGTTCCGAGTGAAACTCGATATGCCCTACTTTGATGGCCATTTGCACATTGAAGATTACCTTGATTGGGAACAAAATTGAATCCTTTTGAGTACACGGACATTGATCCGAGCAGTTAAATATATTTACGTCGATTAAAGGGTGGAGCAAGTGCTTGGTGGATCCGGTTAACCCAAACTCGAAGACGGGAAGGCAAGCACAGTGTTAAAAGTTGGATGAAGATGAAACAAATAATGAGGAGTCATTTTTTACCATCTAACTATGAGCAGCTATTATATCTGCAATATCAAAGGTGTACTCAAGGAGATTTCCGTAAGTTCCTATACCAAGAATTCTATCGAGTGCACGAAACAACCTAAAAGAGATGGAACACCAGCTCGTAGCAAGGTATGTTGGGGGGTTGAAGGAGTTGATTCAGGATAAATTAGAAATGAATTCAATATGGTCACTATCTCAAGCTGTTAGCTATGCCTTCAAGGCCGAGCAACAGCAATCGCTAAATCTACTCAAAGTGGAAGAGGATCAAATTATTCTATTTCAAAAATGAACCGCAAAAATGCCATTCATCATTCGACCCTGCCCCAAGAGCACAACGGTCCCAATAACTCTAAATCGATAGAGCCAAAACCCGCAAAACAGATTACCAATCGTGAAAATTACTACAATAGGCCTGAGCCATCTAAATGTTTTCGTTGCTTCCAACCAGGCCATTGTTCCAATGAATGCCCAAACTATAAATAGGTGCAGATTCTAGAAGGAGGAGAAGATGAAGAAACGGAAGTCGATGAACTTGTTAATAATGAACCTATAGAAGACCTTCCTGCTGATGACGGAGAATTTATTTCTTGTGTTTTGGAAAAGGTTTTGATTGCTCCTAAACAGAAAACTGCTACTCAAAGGCATGCTATATTCAAAACCCGATGTACTCTAAACGGGAAGGTATGTAACTTGATCATAAATAGCGGGTGCACCGAGAATATAATCTCCTTAAAGGTTGTGAAAGCCCTTCAATTAAAGACTACCAAACACCCTCAATCGTATAAAATCAGCTGGGTGAGAACGGGAATTGATTTGACCGTCATTGATATGTGCAAGACTATGTTCACAATTGGCAATCAATATAGCTGTGAAGTCTTGTGTGATGTTATTGATATGGATGTATGTCATATTATCCTAGGCCGTCCGTGGCAATACGATGAAGGAGTGTAGTATGATGGTCGATCTAATGCGTATATCATTGAGTGGAAAGGAAGGAAACTCAGACTCTTGCCCTCTTATGGAAACCTTAAGGATGTGATCAAGGAAAAGGCCGCCTTCTTCACTGTCACAGAAACTGAGTTCATGAAAACATACAAACTGGAGGAGGAATTGTTTGCATCGGTATTAACGGAGCAGGGGGAGAAAAGCTACAGCATTCCATCTGAAGTCAGGACTCTTTGCAGCAGTTTGAAGATGTTACTCCTAAGGATCTGTCAAACCGACTTCCTATACCTTCCATACAGCATCAAATTGATCTCATTCCAGGTGCCACTCTACCTAACCTACCTCATTATAAAATGAATACCAAGGAACAACAAATCTTGCAGAATATTGTAGATGAGCTGTTAGAAGGAGTTTATTAAACCAAGCTTGAGTCCTTGCGGTACCCGCCTTAATTGTCGTTCCAAAAAAGGCCGGGCGATGGAGAATGTGTGTTGAGAGTAGAGCTATCAACAAAATAATAGTAAAATTTCATTTTTCCCATGCCAAGGCTTGAAGATCTTATTGATAGATTAAATGGTGCTAAATTTTTTTTCCAAATTGGATCCAATGAGTGGATACCATCAAATAAGAATAAGGCCCGAGGATGAGTGGAAAATAGTGTTCAAAATACGAGAAGGGTTGTATAAGTGGAGGGTCATGCCATTTGGGCTGTGCAACGCCCCTAGCATATTCATGCGATTGATGAATGAAATATTGAAGCCGTTCCTTGGAAAATTTTGTGTAGTTTATTTCAATGATATCTTAATTTTTAGTACCACCTTGGAGATCCATTTAACTCACCTTACATCAATTTTATTGGTGCTAAGAAAGCAAAATTATATCTTAATTTGGAAAAATGCAAGTTTGCTATCAACCAAGTGCACTTCCTTGACCATATCGTGAGTGCTGATGGTATGAAAACAGACCTACGGAAGATAACAGCTATACAATCGTGGCCAACTCCTACTACCATCATGGACGTACGTAGCTTCCATGGATTGGCAAACTTCTATAGGCGATTTATACAAAATTTCAGTTCTCATATGGCCCCTATTACAAACTATCTTAAGAAGGGAATTTTCGTGTGGGGGTTAGAACAACAACAAAGCTTTGAAAGGATAAAATATGCACTATGCAGTGCCCCTGTAATAACGATTCCAGACTTTGAAAGACCATTACAGGTAGAAGTGGATGCCTCACAGCGCATAGGTACACGGAGGAAAAGGGTTGAATTTTTTAGCAAAAAGTTGAGTGAATCTAGGCAACGATGGTCAACTTATGAGCAGGAATTATTTGTCATAGTGCGAGCCCTTAAACTGTGGGAACACTACCTCATACCTCAAGAGTTTATAATATTCTGACCATAAATCCCTTGGCAAACTCAAAGGAATTTGAGTAGAATGCATGTACGATGGATTCTGTTTTTGCAGAAATTCAACTTCGTGTTAAAACATAAGTCTGACAAAGTAATAGAGTGGCAGATGCACTCAGTCGGAAGGCCAATTTATTGGTGGTAGTACAAAATCTGATAACTGGTATGGAAACCTTAAGAACAGTATGAAAGTGATGAAGACTTTGTTGAACCTTGGAAGTGTTGCCACTCCAACACCCCATTTGCTGATTATTCATTAAAACAAGGATATTTGTTCAAAGGAAATCAATTGTGCATTCCAAACACATCCCTTAGAGCTCAACTAATTGAAGAGATGCATTCAGGAGGGCTAACCGCTCATACCGAACGAGATAAAACACTTACTCAAAGCTTCGTTTCTATTGGCCTCGATTGCGCAGGGATGTAGGGAGATTTGTTGAACGATGTTCAGTATGCCAAATGTATAAAGGTCATCAGCAAAATACTGGTCTTTACACACCCTTGCTGATTCCAGAAACCATTTGGGAAGATCTAAGCTTGGACTTTGTGTTGGGATTGCCAAAAACTAAGAGGGGTTTTGATTCTATCATGGTCGTCGTTGACGGATTTTCAAAAATGTCTCACTTCGTGGCATGTAAAAAAACATTAGACGCCTTAAATGTTTCCTCGCCTTTTTTTCAGGGACATTGTTAGGCTTCATGGGATTCCCCGAAGTCTCACATCGGATAGGGATGTCATATTTATTAGTTGTTTTTGGCGAAAACTTTGGAAACGGTTGAACACCCAGCTACGTATGAGTTCAGCATACCATCCACAAACAGAGGTAGTGAATCGAACTCTAATCAATATGATCAGATGTTTAGCTGGTGAGCAGCCAAAACAGTGGGATGAGACTTTAATCCAAGCCGAATTTGCATATAATTCCATGGTTAATAGGTCTACTTGGCGATCTCCATTCAGTATAGTATACACTAAGGCTCCTAATCATACAGTTGATATCACAATATTACCCAAGACAAGCAGCCCATAGGCAGAAAATCTTGTATCAGATTTCACTACTATGCTGCAGAATGTAAAGCAGAAGCTTGAAGACAGCAGTGCTGAATATAAATCAAGAGCTGATAAGAAAAGAAGAATTAAAGTATTTAAAGAGGGAGATTTGGTTATGATCTACCTTCGAAAACAACGATTTCCCGTGGGTAGTTACTCTAAACTAAAACCACGAAAGTTTGGACCTTTTCCTATTGTTAAAAAGATTAATGACAACGCCTATGTCATTGGACTGCCGCTAGAGTTTAATATTTCTCCCGTTTTTAATGTGTCTATGAGTATTACCCACGGACGACAGACTTCAAGAACTTCAGTCAGTTGGAGTGGAGAATATGATGCAGCTCATTGGCCCAGAGACAACTAATTATCAACCTGAAACCACCTGCAAAGAACCGTGACCTTTGATCCGTTTAATCCCTTTTAATTAGTATTAATATTTGTTAAGATAATATCATTTTTAACTATATTTCCTTTCATTAGAATCTGGGTTATATTAGGATATATCTACAAGTATAAATAGAGAAGGAGGAGCAGGACAAAAGTATCCTGTTATTTTTGTAATAGCAGGTTCTCTGCTGAACACGTTTCTGTTTTTCCTTATTCTGTTTGCTGGAGTGTAACCGTTGCCTGCACCAAGAAAGAAATAGAATACGCTAACCACTGATTAATTGAAGAGCGGGTAAAAATTATATCACATAAACAAATAAAACTAGTTAGCAAAAGAGAATCATTAGGCATTAGCTGAACCAACTTAATAATTTCTCCAGCTGCCATCTAATCGGGTCTGAACAGGTCAGACTAGCAGGTGCTGTGCGACCCAAAATGATCTTTCTGACCTGACATCATAGGAGGCCAGAGGTTTTTTTTCTTTTTTTTTCCCCTCGGACCACATGAAACCAACGGCCCTGTTCAATTGCTCCCTGTTCCAACCAATTAGTTAAACCCACTCCCTTCTCAATGAATTCTTTCATAAATGAAACAGTAATCATCAGTTTCTTATCGTCTTATTCACAGGAACAGATTCATGAGATGGTCATCCCCTTCCTCTTCGATCAAAGTCACATTTTTGTGAATGATTTATTCTTCAACTTTCCAATAAAATAGTCACTTTGCATGCGGCATTAATCTCTCGACCTGGCTGCTTATCCCTTCACTTCTCGCATAGGGTGTTAGATTCTCTGTGTCTCTGAGTTTTTATTTGGCGGAGGGTTAGACCCCATTAGGAGGAGAATGAAACAGCTTTATCTACGGAGCCGAAGTCTCAAGCGCCTTTTCGCCTCCCCCTCAGGCCGGAGATGTGCGGAGGAGAATGGCTACGCCGCCGCCAAGAGAAATTCCGGTGAGGCCGAGCCTGAGGCGAAGCCGGTGAAGAAGCCTACATGGAGGTGCTTCTCCTATGAGGAAATTCATAGAGCAACCGACGCCTTTCATCAAGGTAAAATGACTTGCCGAAGTCTCAAGCGCTCAACTTTTTTAGTATTTTTTGATGCCAAAATCGGACCTTTCTGTTGTTTAGATAACTTGGTAGGGAGAGGGGGGTATGCAGAAGTTTACAGAGGAGAGCTTGATGATGGCCAGGTGATAGCTGTGAAGAGACTAACAGGAGAACTCGCTGATGAACAAAAGGAGAAGCAGTTCTTGACTGAGCTTGGAACTGTTGGTCACGTGAGGCATCCTAATGTGACTACATTCTTGGGCTGCTGCATTGATCAAGATCTTCATCTCATCTTTGAATTTTCTTCTCTCGGCTCCGTTTCTTCCTTTTTACATAGTAAGCAGTCGATTCACGATCAAAAAACAAGACACTAAATTCTTTCAAAGAACCAAGCTTGATGTGTGTGATCGGTGTCAAAATTTCAATGTTGCAGATGCGAATTCATCGCCAATGCCGTGGAAACTCCGCCACAAGATCGCGGTAGGAACAGCTCGTGGTCTCCATTATCTGCACAAGGGATGTCAGAGAAGGATCATTCACAGGGATATAAATTCTTCAAACATTTTGCTTTCAGCAAACTTTGAGCCTAAGGTATATGTAATAATCATGCAAATGAAGGCACAGTTCTTAGAATCTTTCTCAAAATAACATTGGCAAGTTCCCATGGTGTTTCATGTTACGCTTATAATAGACATATTATATTTGCTTTCAGATTTCAGATTTTGGGCTTGCAAAATGGCTTCCATCAGAGTGGACTCACCGAGCAGTTGCACCGATCGAAGGCACATTTGGGTTAGTCTTTTTTCTATTCAGTGACTGAGATTTGAGCTATTCTGAACAAATTTGATCCACTGTGAAACCATTTTTCATGTGCTGATAAGATGCCTGGCGCCTGAGTACTTCACCCATGGGATTGTGGATGAGAAGACTGATGTATTTGCATTTGGGGTCTTCATCCTGGAGATTATTTCAGGGAGAAAACCAGTGGATGGATCCCACAAGAGCCTCCTTAGCTGTGTAGGCCTTATCATCTTAAACTTAAAAAAATTCCTTTTGGTTCGTCTGTTTCATTTGGATGAATTTTCTGTGATTTTAGCTGCCAACTAAAGCTAAGTTCACGCAGGCAAAACCATATTTAAATGATGGAACAACACAACTGTTAGTAGATAAAAGACTGGGAGAGGATTATGATATTGATCAGTTGAAGAGGCTTGCCTTCATAGCATCTCTCTGCATCAGAGCAGATGCAACATGGCGGCCTTCCATGGTTGAGGTATGCTTTGACAGCTTTTGTTAGATATATATATCTTAAAAAATGATAAAAAAAAAAAAAGATGAGTCTGCAGGTTCTGTTAGAATAAACAGAATGGGTCAAATACAGAAAGACTAAACATTTGTTCTGGATTTGGTGATCTGCTGCCTTGCCTGCACATTTCTAATTATTGAATTGTACAAAATCAATTAAAACGGTAGTATTCTTTCGTCTTTTTGCTGTGTTCAGAAGTAAAATAAGCTGAAAAAAAAAATTCTCTACATCCATAAAACCTGGTGGTTTGTTTACCTAGAAAGATTTGAATTTTATCTGTGATTAAATAACTTACTGCTGGTAAACTGTATTCTTTCTTTACATTTATGCTTGCTTCTATTATATCCTAAAAGAAAAAGAGATGGATTGTTCTTCAGAGTAAAAGTTACACATTTAGATTTCAGATCGGAAAAATTATACCTTTTTCTTGTTAGATTAAACAAAATGACACGCGATGCTCGTGGAACCAATATCTAGGTTTGGTTGTAAGCTTTATCTTAGATATGCCACCTGATTGATTTAATAGAAATAGTTGCCTTAGCTCATGAATCATTTTAACCAACAGCTCTATAAACTTTCTTGATAGATTGTATGATGCCAGGTTTTGAATCTCATAGAAGAAGGCGATATGTCCTCTGAAAGGTGGAAGATGCCTGAGGAAGAAGGAGAGGAATTCTGGGACTTGGATGATCTTGACGACTGCGATACGCCAACGTCATCAGCATTATCATCGTCGTCGTCAATGGGCGGTTGATAACCTCACTGGTTTATTAGCTCAGATCTCTTATATGATCCAAGTTTTCGTATTTGTATAAAAGAATCATATGCAAATGGAAAGTTGAAAGAGGACCCATTGGGAGATGAAAAAGGGAAGGAATGTGCACACATCAACCGCTCATTTGTAGCAGAGTGTGCTCTTTCTTGTTTTCTGCTATTATTTAGTTATTTTTTGTAACTCAAAATACTTATCAGCATGGATTGCAACATCTTTTGATCTACACTTGCGGCTGAAACCAACCAATATATATATATAGAGAGAGAGAGAGAGAGAGAAAGGGAGAGAGAGAGAGAATCTTTATGATGATAGAGGGTGAGTTTATTATCATGACATTATACAAAGGAATAAACTGCAAGTTCGTAAGATTTTGTGTGGTAAAACTTTAAAGAAAATAAAAAAGATTGCAAGTTCAAACTCATTCGAATCAATTTTACTATTTAGGTTAAGAGTTATAAAAATCCGCACTTCTTACTGAAGAAGACGAGATCATAAGATAAGGTGACAGGTGCTGGTATTGGATACCAGTAGACAATATAGGTATATTCATTGAGGGATGACAACGACCGTTCCTCAAATAAAGATTAGCTATATTAAATGATGGCAAGCATCAAAAAATAATTAAGAAGATTAACATATATATATTTATATATTTATATATTTACATATCTAATTCTTAAAAATTAAATATTTATTTATTTAATGCTTTTTATAACTTAAAAAAATACATTTCATTTTTAAAAAATAAATAATAATGATATTTTTATGTGATATTTAAGATTTGAATGATAGATATATAAATATATAAGAATTATATAATATGCATGTAAATCTTCCAAATAATTAAAGAGTGTTAGCAAACTCATTTGATTGATAAAAAACAATCGCATTTACAGAATTTTATCTACTTTTTTCAAAACAAAAACAAAAATAAAAATAATAAAAATCTAATATTCTTCAGTGTAGTTTTGCTCTTCATGGAACGGTACCGAAGGTCAACCTGTTAAAACTTGTAATATTATTTTGAGATAAGTTAAATTTAAAAAATTAATAGTGAGATTAGTTTTGATGAGAAATTATTGAAAATATTATTTTATATCGGTTCAAAATAAAACTATGAAACTAGGCAGAAGTGAAAAACCCAGGAAAATCGCAAAAATAAAAAGGGAGGGAGAGGGAATTTTGTACTTGGCAATAAAGATACTTGTTTTCATCAGTGAAACTATATATATTTTCAAATATATATAATATTTAAAATTAAATATTTACTTATCTAATATTTTTTTATACTTAAAAATATATATTTCACTTTTAAAAAATAAATATTGATAATATTTCTAATATGATATTAAAGATTGAGTTATTATATATATAAAAATTAAAATTTATGAGTTAGATATATAAATATATAAAAATTATATAATATGTATATAAATCTCACTTATTTATATTGCACTGAAAAGTTATTTAATATCTAAAAAATCAACGTTTTGTTTTCATCCGTCTAAAATTTATCATCATCTTCTACACAAAAGATGGCGTCGACAAGAGAACATAGCCTCGGCGAGGGAGAAGAGAGCTTGACAAGCTGCCAGCGTTAGGCCGAACGAAACTGAGGTGAAAAAAGTGCAAATCCAAAACTCTTCTAGCCGGTGATCTCACATCCGTGCAGGGCCCAAAAAATATTCACATTTGGATCCATGGCAACAATGTTAGCATTCCACTTGGGTCATCATCTCCTCACCGGCGGAACGGCAGGTGACGATGAAGGCGAATGGGGAGGATACAGTGAGTGCAACGATCCCCCTCCGGTTCAGCTGATGCCATATTCCACCAAGAAGTAGAGACAATATAGGCAGAGGTAGACCCAAGTATTAATTTTAGAAAGATTTACGTACATATCACACAATTTTTATATATTTACAAATTTATCTATCTAATATTTTTTTATATTTAAAAAATAAGTGATGATAATATTTTTAATATAATATTAAATTTTTAATTTACATATATATATATATATATATATAATTAAAATTTAAATATAAAATTTATAAATACTTAATAATTATGTTATGTGATATGTATATCAATCCCCTTAAATTTTCTGGAATTAAATAAATTTTATAAATGAATAAGTCAACTAACAATTTATCTTCTGCTCAATTGTCATTCATTTAATTTTAGTTATTAATTAATAGCCTACTGAATGGTTAATTATTTAATCTATCATCCATAAGTCATTTCTTAAACTTAAATCAATAAAATTGCTATCAATAAAATCTCTATTTCTGCCTAATACATGATAATACAAATTCAACAACTTATTAATACATTAAAATTAAATATTAATAACCTCAATCTATATCAAATTAGTTTAACTAATCAAATTGACTGAAAGTCGCCCAAAAAAAAACACATTTACAAGAAAGTGAAGCCTACCCTCAGGGCCTCAGTCAAAGCTGCTTTCACAATTAATAAGAAACAAGTTATTTTTGTTAAGAAAATGAAAATAAATTACCATTGAAAGGCAGCATAATCTGTAAAGATGGGAACTGTGAAACATAAAAGATATGAATGAAGTAAACCTGAATAAGAAGATTTCACATTGCATAAACAAAAAGATACCGCAGGCACAGTCCATGCCATAATAAGATGTTACAAACAAAGACGATTACTTTAAAAAAAACAGAGATCTCAACTCTGCCCACTTCAAAAAAAAAAAAACACACACACACACAGAGAGAGAGAGAGAGAGAAACAATAGCTCCACAAAAAATGGAGCCAAAAAACAGAGAAATAATAATAATAATAATAAAGATTAGAAAATTACGAAATAACAAAAATAGAAGAAATGTGCATGGGAGAACGTGCCCAAAAAAGAAACACAAGGTAAAATATCCACAATACTCGCTCTCCCTTCTCTCTCTCTCTCTCTCTCTTCAAAATCTTGCTGTACAATTCCCTTTTTTATTCAACGCAGCCAACACACCAAAATCTCAACTCCTCTTTGTGCTCTTTGAATTACTCAAGTCAAGCAGCTAATAGGAGATGCAGAAGTGTGAGAAAGAAAGATAAAAGATTACATGTTTGTAAGGTTAGTGCACCCTCCCCCGCAAGAAAAAAAAAATGGCTTGGGTCACACTCACTCAGTCTCTGGTGAAGCTTGAAGAAGAATCTGTGCTGTTGTTGGACAGATCGTCTCCATTGCCACAGTCTGGTGGGCTTCTAGGGTTCTGATCTTCGTTGTTGTTCGTGCTCCTCGATCTTCCAGGCCTTGATCGGATGTGGGTTCCCATGGGGAAGGGCTCCTGCATTACAAACTAATTAATATTTGCTTCTATATATACATATACTCTGCAATGGGCCGCAGTGGATTTTACATTTTAAAAAGGGGCTGTTTGGTATCCTATTTTGTTGAACCCACATCCTTGGTGATAAAATTTAGTAAGATTTACGTGCATACAACATAATTTTTATGTATTTACATATCTAATACCTGATATTTAATATTTGCATTTATGAAACATTTTCTATATATGAAAAGGTGTATTCACTTTCAAAAATATAATAATAGTGATATTTTTGATGTAAAATTAAGAATTTGAGTGTTATGTATGCAAATATCAAATTTAAGTATCAGATATGTAAATATATAAGAATTATATGGTACCTATGTATGTATGCAAATGCCCCAATTTAATGAATTTAAGGGTTTCTACTCTCCACAAAACTTAAATCTTGAAACAAATAGACGAGCAATTTACTGAGATTTTATAAAGAATTGATAGTAATAATGACAAAAAAAAGGGGGATTTACATACACAATTCTTATAAATTTATATGTCTAACACCTAAATTTTAATTTTTACATATATAATGCTCCCATCTTCATTATCACATATTTTTTAAAAATAAAATGTACATAAGTATAGGAAAGTATTAGATAAATAAATATCTTATTTTAAGTGTTAAATATATAAATATATAAGAATTGTGTGATATGTATGTAAATCTTCCAAAAAATATTCAGGTTCTAATCCTCTGAATGATTAATTATATTCTAAATTAAAATCTAGTTAAAGCAATGTCTCAGTGGTTGCTGGTTCTTCTGATTTTTTTACCTGGTCCCCAGCATTTGGACCATCTGAGTGGAAGAGGATGGGGCGGCATCGTTTGTCTTCGTTCATCAAACTCGAGTTCTGGAAATGAGCAATCAGAGCTGCTTTACCTTGGATTCTGGCGTATGCAAGTGAAGCCACTTTTTCACTGTTGAATTTCTCCCATTTCTTGCCATTAAATGCCTGCAAAAATCTCTCTGTTATCTCAAAATGATATATGGAGATTGATAGCAGTTTTAAAAAATTAGAGTTATATGTAGAGGTTTGATGAATCTAACCTGATGGAATGGAATAATATGCTTAGGGTCATTCAAGTTGATAAAAGCATAGCCCACATTACATTTATTCTGAAAAAGGGAGAAAGAAGCAGAAGTTGATGTTAGATAACAAGAGCATGATTCCACTTTATATATAACTTTTATAAAAAAAAAAAATCAACCTTGAAATCTATTGGTAAATAGATGAAATCATAAGTTCCTTTGTGATGCTCATCGATTGTAGCCAAAAGCATCTTAGATGTGTACCTGGGAATCATATTTTAAGCACTTTGAGTTTAGATGGTTATTGCATCATTAGCATAATCATAAACAAGAAGGAATTGAATGCCTGGCTCACTTGTTAGGAATGTTCTTTATCATGAGGGTGGTTCTAGAATCTTCCCCACGGATAATTCTGTTGATATCCAGATCAAATTGCTTCTTGTTATCAGGTTGAGTAGCACTTGAATCACAGCGTCGGCTCCTGATCCTCTCAACAGAAGAATCATAAGAAGCGGCAGAATTCAAGCTATTCCTTCCATGAAGAATGTGAGATCGCTGCTGAGGTGACGGGCTCCCGACATGTGCAGAAGCTGGGTCGATACAGTTACGACAGTCATGAGGATAGATGTTATGAGTAGAAATCCCAAATGGATGCATCTGAGAGCTTCCAGAGAATCCCATGTTTCCAAGTGAGCCTGGGTGGAAAGAAGGTGGTGCTTCCATACAATCCCCAGCATATGTGGAGCGCCTTCCCCAGAGTGGGGGATTCAGAGCAGGCGCAGAGCCAACATGATGGTGGTGTAGAGGAACGAAGTTGTTCATTATATGAGATGGTCCTCTTGGAAGACCATGCAACTGTTGAGGCGGAGCAGGAATGTTGTTCACAAATGACGGTGAATTTTGCCACATCAGAGAACCAGGAGAATGATGGAAATTTATATTTGAATTGCTTTGAAAATATTGATGTCCATTTATAGGGGAAATTGCCTTACCTGAAATTTTGAATGCTATTAAAGAAAAATCGTCATGAGACAAAAATAAATAAATAAAAAGTTTTAACTTGTACAATATACCATCTTTATGCTCAAAAGAAGGGCTGTTGATGTGGCCTGCACCCTGTCTATTTGGGTGAGTATCAATTCCATCGGCAATCCTAGAATTAATATTTGTGCCCAATATGGTATTAAAGGGGATGTTATTGATTGGCCCATTGTGGAATTCAGGTAACGAATGAGGATGGAAGGCAGGCATGCTTTGAAAACCAAAGTTCACTTGTCCTAAAGAATGGCTAAGCTCATCAAGGTTAGATTGACTGCCATGATTTCCCACCATTGTGACCCTAATTGGTGAGGACACACTACGAGACGCAGTAGAAGATATTCCTGGGAATTTTCTCTCCATGAATGGGCTGATCAGCGTCTGCAGTGCAGAGCTCTGAATAGAGCCACTATCATGTCCCGCTGAAGAATTAATTCCATATGCTATGGTTCTAGAGGAAGCTGATATGCATGGAGAATGTACAATAAGAAGAGAAGGCAATATATTGCAAGATCATAAAAGATAGTGAAAGCTACTAAAGATGAAAGCATAAGAGAAAAAAAAAGATACTTGAGCCGAAAGTAAAAGAAAGGTCATCTGAAAGGAGGAAAGGCACCATACCACCAATGTCCAGCACGGAGTTACTAGGGGATCCTCCATTCATGCCAACGGTAGAACCGTCTAGTTCGAGTTCTAATGATGAATGCTTGCCTAGGCTGTCAAAAAGAAGGATGTTACATGTAGTCAGAACATACAAAATCAGTGGGATTTTTTTTTCTGCAGGGGGATAATATCCTAAAAATAATGGAAGAGTATCGCTCTGAATTATATACCAGTCAACCAGAAAGAAACAGCAAGATTAAAAAAATAAAAAATTCAAAGTAGTGCAAAACCTAAGCATCAATTCAGGCACCTAACACATTAAAATTCACTCTCCCTTTAGAAGCCTATCAATGTGGAAAGCTATTTTACAAATGGTAGGTGCAGTAAAGTTAAAGAAAGCCAAACTGATACCTAAAATCCAGCATCTTTCAGTTCGGAGGATTAAGCCTACCTCTTTGAAGCCTCAGCCTCCAAGCATTATGAAAATAATTTGTCTAAAAAGAGAGCACGGGAAGCCAAGTATAATGGAAGATTAAATGAATCTATAAGAAGACAAGCACGAGTGCTAATAGAACCCAATCCTTATATGATAAGTTAATAAACCTATAACATGATATTTTTTTTATTGATAAATTACATCCGGGTTCCTGAGGTCAAGATATCGCTTACATCATTCCTCTTTTTTAAAACAGTACGATTAAGCCAATAGTCAAATTATTATATAATTCAACTTAACCCTTTCATAACATAACCATTAAAATCCTTCATGTCGTTAACTTACAAGATGAGCTGAATGACCCAATTTATATAAATTGACAACAACCATAAGATATTCTCCACTCCTGAACTTCATAATCACAACCTTCGAGTCAAAAAGAACTCGCTCAAGGCATCTTTTTGGCAGCTCTAAAAGAGACAAAATGGTGCTTGAAATTGATGAATGATATGAGCACTCAGACCCGTGATTTCCAGTGCATGATCATGATTGCATCAATCTCAACTAGGCTTAACTTTGCTCCAATATGAAACCCTTCGTCCACCTACGTTCGACCTTGCAGCCTTTGAGCCCAAGGTAACCACTTGCTAGTGCCTTGAAGGTGGTGCAATTGGTGAGGGGGAAGTAGACCTAAACATCAAGAAGACCTAGCTACCATGTTTTGATTGAGCATGTTCTACCAGGCCCTCTCCATAAGTACCACCATTCGCTTGCACCATGAGAAGACGTCATCTATGAAATTGAGCATCATTGAGAACTCACCACCAATAATGAGGTATAGGTTGAGCTCGATAATTTTAGTATTTACATTAACTTGAACAAAAACAAAAGTCACATCATAGGAAAAGGCATTTACAACACTTATAATATCCAATATTGAGTAAATGGTCACATGCACGATCATATGACCTTATTTGGTGGTTATTTCTAACAGATGTTAACCAATAGGGGACACTTTGGAGATCAACAACTAAGTTGAAGGGTTAAAAAAAAGTGGGCCAATGTGAAGAACCCATTGAACTCAAGGAGAATCCCAGAGTAAATTACCCAATTTTTTTGTATTTGAAGTTACATCAAAATACTACAAGATACAATTTCAATAATAACATTAATAGAAAAAGAATAATAAAGCTATTCATCTTTTGATCTAATTGTTAATACTAGAAAATAAAATTTAGTCTCATTTTCCTCAAAATATCGAACTCTAGAAATTAGAAGTGTAACTAAGTTAAACCAACTCCTAAGTCAACTCGGCTCGACTTAATAAATGACTTATGAGTCAAGATTAATGAGCAAACAAGCCTTAGCTTGAATTAACATTGACTCTAATCGTAAGCCTAGGTCACCTTATTTAAAAATATTAATATAAATACATTTAAAATAAATTAGAATTCAAGTGTTTGAATATTGCATAAGTACAATGTTGCTAAAAATACTTAAAAATTACATATCTATTATTTATCTCAAATAATTAATTATTAAGTCACTTCTAATAGTCCATTCTTTCTTATTATTGTATTCTGATAATAGTTTGAATAGGAATCTTCTCTCTCATAATGAGCAAGCTCATTAGTTGACTTGAATTCGTAGAATTGAGTTCAAACTAATCGCTTAGTCAAGCTCATACCAAAGACAAAATTAACTCACTAGAAACCAAGCAATTATGTAGACTTAAGTTGAAGAAAAATGAATATAAATTCCTAATTTCTCTCTCACATGCACACGCAATATAAATATAATTTTAAAATTTTAAAAAAATTTCATGTATATGAATTTCTATATTGATCATATATAATAAACAGACATAAAGTGCACTTCAAACTTCAGGAATGTGTACCTTATTTTAGAAATTTTGCAAGGCCAAAAGCAAACACCAAACTCTACCTTACTTTTTATAAACACCAAGTGTCTTCTATTGATTCTTCCCTCAAAAACTCAAACTCTAATCTCTTATCATTGCTACCAGAGGATATTTAAAATTTTAAAAGTTAAATCTTAAATTTTTAAGTTTTAGTATAAAATTAATTTTTAATTTTTTAATGACAAGATACAATTTTTAATGCAACAAAAATAAAAGAATAGTAAAGTAAAGAGAGACAATATGCACATAATTTTTTATGCTAAAAACCCCAAAACCCTCATATCCACACCTAGCCACCCCTGGCTAGGAATCCACTAAATGCAAAATAGCTTACTAATAGTACTCTCCTATAACGGGGTGAGTATAACACCTACAACAATATGAACTCTCCTACAAAAGGGTGAGTACAATCTCAATAGCACGAAAAGAAAAATACAAAATAATAAATTTTGATAAAATAAATCTCTCATCAATAGATCAACAATTAGCTCCATGATAATATGTTTCATGCTTATTGCATTTGATCATTGGAACTTTATATTTATTTCCTTTATACTAGCCCCTTATGTCTATGTTGTTCCTTCTCTCTCTCATCTTATGAGCCCATAATTCAGGCAAATCAAGATCAATGGTTAATTCCACAAGTGTTCCTCAATCACATGTATTGTATTCATCCAAGAGAATCAGAAATCATATATCTTACACTCATAAAGCTGAATCTCTAACTTGGAGAGAAAAATGTACATTGGAACCAATGAACTTCACAATAAATCCAATGTATGGCAAGTCAAAAATTCACATACCTTACAATCTTGTGTTGACAAACTTGAGTCTCTCTTGAAAAAATAAGTGTATTGGAACAACATTAGTTGTAATCAGTCTAACTTTAAGAAAATTAACATCGAACATACCTTTTAATTAGTCAACTAAAATACCAAAAATATTGAAGTTCTTTTCCTTGCCCATATCCACCACACTGTCCCATATATGAGGTTCTAAAATTATAAAAGAGACTTCTATTTATTGAACGAAATTTAATTAATTTTGACATAAATATTTTATCTTCTTCCAAACTCTTCCTAAATGCATCATCCTTGTTCAAATTCAAGAATATACTGTTCTATTTTCTTTTCTTGATTTCATCTTTTCTTACAAATAGTTTGAGTGTGAGATAGGTCTGATTCAATTTGGCTACATATTTGAATATTAATTGTGTGATCTAAATCCACGTTAATATTTAATATTCTCTGAATCTTTGTTGTTATTTTTATCAAGAGATTTATTATTGAATTACTAATATTTGAATTACTATTTCCTATGAAATATCAAAAAAGGTCTAATAATCCATTTTAGTATTTGTTTTATTCTAGTTGAATGTGTACTTTTGTGCATATACTCTAGAAGATTGATCAAAATTTCATCAACAACATAGGCATCACAGATTTTCCTCGTTTTCACATTGCACATCTCAAAACTGAGAACTCCTTAAGAAAATCTTAAACAATAATTTGTCCTGCATCTCTAGATCATTCCAGTCCTCCATACCATTCCTCCATTTTATACCACACATAATATAAACCTCTTTCACTTGCTTTCTATAATGATAAGCTATGTTGCAATTTTCATACCATAACATGAATC
Source organism: Cymbidium sinense (assembly GCA_021442155.1). Lineage (NCBI taxonomy): Eukaryota > Viridiplantae > Streptophyta > Magnoliopsida > Asparagales > Orchidaceae > Cymbidium > Cymbidium sinense. The sequence goes on along the minus strand of JAKCPB010000223.1, from coordinate 97,492 downwards.
TAAAGCAGTGATAGGTAGGACCTTTCTCCACCATCAAAGCCCAAAAATAGCACTATTTCAGTAATCAATGTTAACATTCAATCATTTGATTGGAACGAGAAGAAGCCAGTTTGCCTCAGCTTGAACTCATAAATGGGGAAAAAGAAATGCCAAAGTATTTTAGAGAAGCAGACTTGAAGGGATGTAAAAGAGCGAGCCTACACGCATCAATTATTTTGTATTGTGACTAGGAATCGTGAAATCGGCCTTTTGCCAAAAAGAGAGTTAGGGCTACATAAATAAACCTCTTCACAACAACAAAACTTGGCTAGAGCTTTGATGCATTCAGAAGAAATATAAAGAAATTCAAACATTTAGCTAACTAAATAAAATGTTAATACCAAAAAATATCCAAGGTTATCCTATTACGCAGCTTACTTGGTAGCTCTACACATGAGAAATTAGTTCCACAAGTTTGAATTCAAATATTACTTATCTTATCTTTCACTCACTGTTAGCATTCACAAATCTGTTTCATCTTTACAAAATTAGTATATAACTATATATTACTGCATTCAAGCTCTTCATGTATAAACAATTTTCATATTTACCCAATGCCTGTGAAAAATATTTGATTTTATACAACTACAGTAAACACTGTCAGATTGTTCAGTTATTGCGTCAAATTATTTCATAAATCAAAAATAATATAGGAGTGCTAGATCTCATCATTAAAATCATCAAATAATGAAGCAAATTTAAATGCTTGGGAGACTATTTGAAGAAATGTGTAAGCAATATATCTAGAAACAGAGTTCTAATATAACCAAGTGTGGCATTGGAAACAATGCTCCCTACTCATTTTGAACTCATTTGTTGAGCTGAAAGCTAATAACAGAAAACGTGCTTTAAAATGAAAAGCTAAAAACAAGAATTGTAGGGAAAATACCACTGCCATTCAGCACCAGGACAGCCAAGCTCGATCTTAATTCTCTTGCCAGCAATCTCACTCATATTTAAAGCATAAAATGCAGCTTCAGCAGCTCTAACATCATAGAACTCTATTGCTCTTTGGTTTTGATTGCGTGGATCATGGAAAATCTACAATCAATAATTAAGAACATTAACTTAGTGCACAGAATTCAATAGTTACATCACAAGATTATTTGTCAACCTGACCTCTTTTATTTCACCATATGAACCAAATATTTGGCATATATCATCATTTGAAATAGAAGAATCAAGATTGAATATAATAAGTGTATCATTATTAATGTCTTGCTCCAAAGAGTTGTCCTGCTAGAGAATGGTCCATGAGAAACAAATATTACAAAAATTTGTTAGAACTGCAGAAAAGGAGTCGGATAATCAGCAGAGTTTGCCAGCTTAATTGTGAAAATACAAAATTGAGTAGCATGATAACCAAATTAAAAAGAAAAGCAAATAAGACAACTAAAGTACACATGTCGGTTTTATTCTGCTTTGAATGTTGATTTTTATTGTGTGCACATCTATATATAATCAATGAAGACTTATCATTCAGATGGTTGGGCAATCAAACATTAGAAGACTGTTAGACGAACAATGTGTCTCACTTTTTTTGTTTTTATCTTCTTTAAATTTTGACACTTTGGGGACACCACTTCGACACCGATAAGCACTTTGTGAAGAGGCCGCAGACATGTGATACGCAAATTGTACCATTCTACTTATTCTTCCTTACTATCATGTTATATTAATATAATTCTCATTTCAAGTATTATCTAATTATTGTGCTTGACCATTTCATAAAAAATAATAGCTAATTTGTTTTTCTTATTAATAACAATTAATTTAAAAGTTTATTATAAGTATGATGGATGTCAATCCCAAGTAGTTAGGATAAGACTAATGATGTGAGTTTTTAATTATAAAATATTAAAATAAATATTGTTAGATTCCCTTTACAACTCATGTGTGCCTGGTATTGCTAAAAACTCCCATGAGATGTCTACATCAAGACTACAATGTATAAAAACGTACATGTAGTATATGTACAAAAAGTATATTGGACACTATAGAAATAGTCATTCAAAATGGACATATTCCTGTAATCTTATTAGTTCAGAAAGAAAAGAACTGGAGAAACAGGGCTAAGAAAAACAAGCATTATAGCCATGACTGTTAACAAAACAAGACATATTTTAGTTCACAATATTCACAGCTCTTGTTCTTTTCAAAAATTAAATGTTAAATTCACAGTTACGATTTAAATAATCACACTTATTATTCTCTGGACAACAATGGAAATGACATCTTGAACTATAATCCTGAGAGAGACTCACAATAATTCAACAACCAAAGCACATGTTTTCAAATAGCAAGATCAGAAATTATAAATTTAAAACAATTTATGTTCCTGACATCCAAAAAAACATATTAGGGGGTCTTATTTGATTTATCCAACAAACAAATTTGAAAAAAAAGAAAACTTGGCCAAGGGAATAAAATCATGGCATGAAAAACCATCAGAAATCTCACCTTGCATTTCCTACTCATTGAAAATCCTAAAGGCAAGCACCTTCAAAGAATTCATGACTTTGAAAATGCAACTGACATCAGACTACCGTGTTTAACTTTCATAAAGTATAATCCTTTATATGTAGAAAACATATGGAGGAAAAGAAGCCTACCAGTATCCATGAAATACACATTTCTATAAGAAGTACATTGCAGTCAAATAAATTTTGATATATTTAAAAGACTAAATTTACAAGAGAATTTACCTTTGGAAAATAATAGTTTAAGACAATCTTAAGTTGCCTCAGCAATCCGTCCTGAATAGCATTCCTTGCTGATCTTATGTCATAGTAAGACACCAATATAAACCCCTGATTTTTGCCTCTGGTATGAAGTCTTCTGATGTCTCCGAATTGCTAAAGAAACACACGAGTAGATGGCAAGTGTGAAAGAAGACCATGTCATCCTATAATGATAAGGTTTAAACCTGATAAAGAGGTATGTTGGCATGTAAAGAAAGAAATACCTGAAAGAGATTCTTCAGCTCAGCATCATCAACATTGCTTTTGATATTTCTAACAAGAAGAGTCCGGGAGGTTTGCTTTCCATAGAAGAACTCGCCAGCATTATTGCCATTCAAACCAAGCTGACAACTTGAGGCCACCCCACGGACAAAATCTGATGCTCTATTGCTATTAAAACTTACATCTGATTCCAGTTCCATCCCTCCCCCGCTGCAGAATAGATCATCTTCATCACCACTATTGGGTTGCGCAACACATTCAATATCATCAATAACTCCGGACAATAAATCATCATCATTAGGAAGGAGATCTCCAATTGTCTGTGCTTCAATTTCTTTCAAGGACTCCAAAGGCTCATATTCCACAAATTTAGACTCTTTTGCATCCACTGATTTGCCAAAATGTGCATCATTTGACAACAACACCGCTGCGTCACAAATAGAAAAAGTGGCAGCTAATTTAAGATTAAAAAAAATTATGCAAGGGCCTAAAATATAGCTATAAAACGCTAGTCCATGAAGCCAAAAAGATATTTTTTCCAACAAAAAGAACTTCATCAACAAATTAGAAAAATTATAGTCAAAACAATGTCAGCTGTGACAGGTTTGATCAATCATAAAATTAAACTGCCTCAGAAAAGCAGTGTAAAGAATAGCTGAATAAGCAAGGAAAACATTAAAAAAACACTCACATTTTCCAAATGTTTCTGACAAAGAGCTCGAGAAGAGGCTGTTCTCATAATGAAAGCCATTAGGAGCCAACTGCATGAATGCATTAGCTTGGGATAAGATCTCCTGATTAGAAGGTCCCAAACAAGTCACTGACAGATTGGAAGGGCTATCTGCACCAAAAAAATTATTCCCAGCAGAAGTCCTTGCTTTCTGCCCCTTGGATAAAAAAGATCGTGGAGATTCTAAAAAGTTCGTAAAATTTCCCCCCATTGAATGAAGCTTTTCCAAAGGTGATGATGAAAATGACTTGCCTCCAGACATTAACGACATTTCTTCTAGCCCTGAAAAATAAATAGAGAAGAAATTAAAATAAGCTCTACTTTCATTGCTGTTCCTAAAGAGCTTATTTTGAAGAACTTGGCCACGTATATTTGCGTATGAAGTATAAATTTCAACAAAGCAAATTGTTTTATAAGAATACAAATAAATTTTAAAATGTAGTTTCATAACCAGAGTCACTAGGCTCGCCAGAAAACCTTTATGATACCTGCCTGTTGTCCTTTGCATGTTTTCACAAGATGGTTCAAACTCTTTTCCATGTAAGCCATCTCCATATACCTTCTTTCCACCACACTCAACTTCACAACAGACTTACTTCATATACAATGTAAAATTATATGACATAAAGAATGGATCTTGATATCACAGAGTGTGGTTTAAAGCCATTGAAAAAAGAGCACAAGTTACAAATATATAGGAGCATAACTATTTACAAATAAATAAAGACGAGTTGCAGACTAAAACCTAAATAGGGGAATAGTGAATATTTAGTTTTAATAAGTTCACATGCCAAATTCGAACCTATGATCTTCACATCTTGAGAACCATGTAGCATGCCATTTGAACTATAGATATTTGGTAAAGATTTGCATGCTTATTTTGTGTGGCTATACCACTGAAGTAGCATAGATTAACATTTGCAGCGATAACAAACTCCATCAATACTTCATATTAGGGACTTTAATAAGATGCAGCACTTATTCATTGTCATGCTTGCATGTTGGAAGAGATTTTAAACAAAAAAGAAAAAACTGTAAGGATTGAATCAACCTCCATGAAAGTAAACCTGAACATAAAAATTTTATAATTTTTAATAGAAACTCCCAACAGATCTAAACCAATAGCAATGTTTTCTCAAGTATGTAGACAAAGAATATTACGGCATACGTTAAAAAAAAAGGTACAGTACTGACCTTCATCTAAATATATTAGATTCTCAACATCTCAAAAATGCCATTTCTTTTAATTTCAAGTGAGCAAGAGTTCACATATATAAAATATAAACTTCTTGGTGAAAGAACGATCACCCACATATTCACCAACTTTTTATTTTATTTTATTTTTTTGTTACATATCATCATCATCATCATCATCACCCTTACCCCAGATAATTGGGATCCGCTAAGATCTCCATACAATATAGGATACAAGTATAATTACAGGTGATAAATTATTTATCTTTCTATTGTCATTTTTTGCAATTATTGCTGTACAGTATGATTCCCATCATGAATAGAAAAATAATAATCGTTGCATTAATCTTCTGACTTCTATCTCTCTCATAATTTATCACAATAAAATAAATAATTAGAAAATTAGACGTCTGCTCATTTACCATATACACATTTCGCACTTTTTGATGGATTGTAGAAGCAAAGTTTACGTGAACTGCATGGGGGTTTGTTAGTGAAAATAAAAGAAAATAAGTGGCAAAGCATCCATTCAAAACAAAAAAAAAAAAGTGACGAAACATAGTTTGTACAATAACTGAGCTGTTAGCATATTTTAATGATAATGCTGTGTGAAACTACTAATTTATCCAAGTGTATACATTTGTACAAAGCCACCAGTTCAGTAAAATAAAAATTACTAACGTAACAGTGAATTATCAAATATGAAGGGTTGTTAAAAACATTAGAAACGGATCCAGCATAGACCAACCCCAACACCAAGCTTGAAAGAAAATGAAAAGTATAAGCCGAACCACCCCTAAGTTTTGCCTAGATATTAACTTATAAAGTAAATTGGATCGACATGGAGAACTGAAAGGAACAATATCGGCCACAATTTTGTTGCCACGGCGATGAAAGAACAAAACATCTGATGAGTATTTCTCGGACTTACTTGAAGTCTTATCTAAAGCAATTTGGACTATTGTTATGAACATATAGTAAAATTTCACAATGACAACAAAATCCCATTACAAGAATTAAAGTAATAAAATCTAATTTGACAATGTACAAGGACCTAAAAACGATGTAGCTATTGAGAGAGATATAATTGAGTTTGGGAAAACAGGCATATCTGTTTGTCATCAAGTTACACGAAACTCACCAGAGTTTTCTGGCATTGACTCAGCCTTCCGGAAACCAAGCTGCCTCTGGAAAATAAACAATAATATAAGTAAAACTAAAATCAAGGCATGGTTAAAATTCCGAGATAGATAATTGAAAGAAAAAAAAGTCTACAAAAGGATGATGGGGGTGTGTAAATGATGGCAATCGCATAAAGCAAATGATCTACAGACCAGAGATTCACTTTTCGAATAAGTTTAGATCAATGCTCTGAGGAAAACAACAAAATCACTAAGATATGTGGAATCAAAACCAATTAACCGCATCAAGCATCCTCACCTCCGAATGAAGGCCGCTTTCTTCGGAAAATAAAGATGACGGGACCGACGGCATGAAGAGTGATGACAGATGCCTCTGATCCATCAAATGAGATGGCATCATGCAGCTCCAGGCCCCAAAAGAGCAAAAACCAAAGCAATTTTCTATATTCTAAACACAAGACTATTTCATCTGTCGCTAAATCTCCTAATTGAACCAATCCCTAAGCAAAATAAGACGGATCCCTGCAATTCAGATGAATAGATTACAAAAGTAAAAATTCGAAAAATTCATTAGCTCAAACGGACTTTTTTTTTTTCAAAAAACCATAAACAGAAAAAAGCAACTCCAACTCAAGAATCAGTAAGATCGTTCGGAAAATCGGATCAAAAAGCGCACCACGAAAAAGAACAAGAGCTCCAACCTAAATCCAGAGCTAGAAACCATAAAAATATACTCCGATCAGCTGAATTTCTAAAAATTCTAGAAAAACGCAGAAATAAAACCAAAGGAAGAGTACCTCGGACCAATCCTCGAAAGCCCGCCTTCCAGTCAAAATCAATCCACTACGACAGTAAAAACTACAACACAACGCATAGCCAGCCAGGGCTCTGGATCCAGATAGCAGGAAAGAGGCGGAGTCGGTTTCGTATTTAAAGGGCGCCATAGGCACAAGAATTGATTATAGCGTAAGGCAACGATGAGCCCAGGGACGAGGCGAGGAACGCGGAAGGGTTTCGGCTAAGGGATCCCCTCAGTATCCGTGCCGTGCGGAAGCTAATGACACCCCGATTCCCCCTTTTCCCCTGCATTGCAAGCAACCAAATCCTAATCCCGGGTTCCTTATTTTTAAAGCAAAATTTACCCTCCCCTTAATTTACTCCCTTCCCTGATCCACTCAGGAATCTAGGGCGTTTTCAGGCGAGCGACGCGCCAGATCGGCCCCACCGTCTCTCCAGCGCGAAGAGAGAAGAAGGTCGGAGAGATCTTACAGGTGCAGGATAGAGATGGAGAGAGAAAGATAGAAAGAGAGCACGTAAGAGACCAAGAAGAAGGAAGACGAAGTTGGGAGCGGTGAGATTTATTAATATCTCAAAAGGGTAAAGTAGAAATCTCAACCCGGGAGAGAGAAAGGTGGGCCGGGCTTTATGGATAACGGCGCTGTATATGGCCGAAATGGCGAAGAAAAGCAGAAGACTGAAACACCTCTCCTAAATTCCCAAACTATTTCCTGCTCCACTGTTACCGTTCCTGCACCCTCATTCCGATTGGCTTCTTCTCTCCCGTTCTGTTGACGTGGTGCCCACTTAGCCCAGTAAGAAATCGGCATCACGAAAAGCTACAGGAAGACAGAAATGCGAGGTGATCGAAAAAGGGGCAGAGGACCGTTAAGTTTTTAACGCCGTCAAATCATAGATCCCTTTCCGCTTGGGGTTGAGCCAAAAGTTTGTCGCTTTCGCCCGTCTAATACTCGAATTAAATTCACTTTATAGCACAAAATGACGGAGAGTTGACGGGACGATGCCGTTATGACGCCGTCGTTTCTCCACGCGGCGGCGGTTCTTTCTTCTTGCTTGGCTCCGTTATCCTATTCTTCCCACTGTTTTACTTTCTTAATCTACGTTTGACGCCGAACAAACAGAGAATTCAGCCATTTGCCAAAACTCTTAAAAGCGTAAAAAAAAAAAATTTATTTGACTTCAAGGATAGTGGACACGTGGAGTTTTATGAGTGGAGAAATAGTGTTTGCTGTTTGGGCTAAACAGCTTCGCGAGCCAAGTATTTTATGGCCACCGCCGCACGCAACAAAAGCGTGACGGGTTGTGAGATAGGATGATCCCACGAGGATAAAATTGGCAAATGTCGCTAGCAAATAATTGGGTAAATATATTGATTTTTGATGAAATATTACTATACGTGGATATAAATAAATATTTATATTATTTAATTTTTTTTATTTTATGTAGACCAAATATAAGTGAATTTATTAGTCGTAACAAACTCATGTGGATGTATATATAAATAACTAATATGAATATGTAGGTTGCCATAAAATCCATCTAATTAAATATAGATTTTTATGCAATTTTTAAATCTTAAAACACTTGAATTTTTAAATAATTTTTTTTTAAATCAAGTTCATGATTATTTTAATTATATTTTTAGTAGACTTAAAATCTATATGAGTGTTAAAAAAAAGCTTATAATCTATATAAATATAGCTAAAAAAATCAAGTATACACAAAATATAGTGATTTGAGTCTAAATCTGCTTACATCAATCACTTAGAAGTATGATTAAAATTTTATAACTGAAAATTAGTAAAGCGAATTGCAGCAGTTGATCAAAATTAGAATCAGATACTTAAAATATCTTGGAACTTTGGGATATCGTTAAAATAATAATCTAGCATGTTTATAAATTATCTTGGCGGCGAATCTAACAAGATCTCATAATTTTTACGTTTGAGCATTCAAATACTTAAAATACATCATGATCAAAGGAATCACTCTGATATTGATGAAGTGGGTGATTGATTTTGCATGTATTCTGACGTCATTTCCATAATTATAAATACATTATTATGGGGAAAGAGTGAGATCTCTGCTTGAAGATCTCTGCGATCGTGCCACCACTCGGCGCCGTCGCACAGCATCATCCCGTCGTCATCGTATGATCTCATTCTCGTCGTAGCCCATCATCGATGTCCGTTGTTTATCATCATTTACAAGTATTAACACGAATATTTACATAGTTGTTATTCCTTTCATATATAATTCGTAATCCCATCTGAAAAATTGTGTACTCAAACGATACATAGTGGAAGATTTTTTTTAGCATGATTTTTCCTCTTTTGAGGTTTTCACATAAAAATTTGGAGTTTTCTTGTTCACTCTTTAAATACTGTGTGTCTTTGGATTTATAATAATAAGGTGAAAACTTTCACTCTACCTGGGTTTTCTTTTCGCAGTTGGCGTCGAAGAGAACCTTTCAATCATAATTTTTGTGAACACTCTCGTTATGGACAATACCGTAACAAGCCTCCCTCTCCAACTCCGTCACTCTCAAACAAATCCTTAAAAGGGGCCTGCTTACGCCTCCCCACGACCAAGTGAAGGTGATTAATCTCTTTAGAAGGTCATGTCGAATGGAAGAGTCTCAAAATGAGATGATCCGACTTTTGAGGAACACTCCCGCTGCGGCACATCTCCCCAAGATCGATCATTGGTGGGAGGTCAAAATGCTAATCTCAGAAGTTCCTCCATCGTAGGCATGATCTCTTGACCTAGTTACTCATCCATCCGTCAAATTATTTCACCACTAATTATGCGGTAGCTTGACAATTCTCGCGTCCCCCGTATGCGCTTATTGTCAATGAATTTCACCTTCAAGATAGAAATCATCTTCCCCTCATGCCATGAGAAATCATCACCTTTTATTCTTGACATCTTATTCTTCAAGCTAGCATTGATTCTATGATGGGGCTGACATGAACACATCGACCATTACGGACTATATGCCTAATGAGCTCCACACCTTGCTTTGTTAGGTCTTTCTCGTTACCCTCGAGGGGCAAACTCGCACTTAGTTCTACTCCCTTCCAAAGGGATCCATCTGTACCTTTGACGAACTCGCCAAGATCTTTGTGGAACAGTTCATTACAAATAGGAGGATCATTAAAAATTCCTCCCATCTCTCCGGCATTCGTTAGAATGAGATCCTTAAAGAATACTTGGTTCTCCTTAGAAAGCTTCCACAGGAGCGAACTATTAAGAGGAGTTTTCTTGGAGGACTCGGCCTTTTACTGTCACTAATGGCAGTCCGCTCATATACCACTTGGTTCATCGTGTGGAAGCAATCTCTCTGGATGAGGTTATTAATGCTCATCACAAATAATTTGAACAATCTAGAAAAGCGTAGAATGCGGACCAGTCCCATCAAAAGAAGCGGTGATCTCCCTCCAGCCCCTATCGATGATGTGAACCGAAAAGAATACACGTTGAACACATCTCGTCAACCTCGATGGTTATTTGATATAAAGAAAACATCAGTGCATCACCATTAAATTCAAAATCGGGTAATATTATCACTTCCATCAAAGTGGATATCTTCTTAGACATGCAAACAACTCAAAGAAAAAATCAAGAGACTCATTCAACAAGGATATCTACGTCGATTTATGAAGAATCAATCGAATCAAACAAACATACCTCAAACTAGGAGGCAACCAGGACAGTCATAATAAAAATAACAAAATAATCATCAAATAATTGGGGAAATTGAAACAATTGTAGGAGGATCAATACTATCTAATTAAGTTCTCATTACCACCTTTGAAGAGCCAGAGTTAAAGAAGTCTCGTATTGATCATTCCATCACTTTTAATGACGGACTTAGAAGGAATGTTCTTCATCAAGATCCACTTGTCATCAGTGTAGGGATCGGTGACCCATGCTATAATGTTAAGAGAATTTTGATTGATGATAGTTATGTTGATGTGTTTTACTCACATTTCTTAGCATGGGCCTGGTTAGGAAAAGCTCCAACCATTGCGGACCATTATATGGATTTGATAATCGCCATGTGTGCGAGAGGGACAATCACCTTCTTATTATCCTTGGTGAATTTCGACAAGTGACGACTTATTTAATCAATTCATGGTGATCAAGTCAAATTCGATAACGTTATCTTTGGAAGGCCCTCAATCAATTTTTTGTACGATTACTTTATCTCATCTCAAGATGAAATTTCCAACCCGTTAGAGTTGGGGTGGTGGAAATCAATATATAAGCGTGTTACCCAAGCTCAACCACGCATTACCTTCAACATTAAAGATTTTAATTTTGAGATGAAGAAAGCTTCCTGTTGAAGACTTGCTCTTTGTTGCATTATCGATGACCACCGAAGTTGGATCTTTGCTCTGAACAAACAAGGGAAAAATACATAGACTTCTTTGCGAAATTAAGACATCTTTGCTTGAGTCCAGCGGATATGCGGGGTGCGACCCGATGTGATCATGCACTCCTCGATTGATCCGATGTTAAATCAATCATCCGAAGAAGTGAAGTTTTGCACATCTCATAGAGTTAACAGCTTAAGCGGGATTCATATGAGAGGTACATTACCCTACATGGCTAGCAAATATTGTCATGATTAAGAAAATAAACAGAACTTGGAGAATGTGTATTAATTACACTGACCTAAATAAAGCTTGCCCGAAAGATAGTTTTCCTCTTCCTCGAATTGATCAATTGGTTGATGCTACGTTTGGACATCAAATGCTCAATTTTTGGATGCTTACTGGTTATAATCAAATAAAATGGACTACGGATGAAGAAGCTACTCATTTCAAACATATAAAGGTTTATCTTATTACAAAGTTATGTCATTTGGGTTAAAAAATCTTTGGTGCTACTTATCAGCGCTTATGAATAAGATTTTTAAAGACTTTAATGGAAGTATATGTGGATGACATGTTAGTAAAAAGCTTGGAAAAATCACAGCATATTTCTTACTTAGAAATATGCTTTAACCTTCTTCGACGTTATAACATGCGACTTAACCCGACCAAGTGTGCTTTTGGGGTTACTTCAGGAAAAAATTTTGGATTTATGGTAACCCACCATGGGATAGAGGTCAACCCCGAGAAAATCAAAGCTCTCAAAGATATGACTCCTCCAAAGAATATCAAGAAAGTTCAACGTTTGAATAGACGAATTACTGTGTCATCTCGCTTCCTAGCCCGTTTTAGGGATAAATATTTGTCATTCTTTAAAATATTAAAGGGAGCTAAAAATAATAATTTATGGGTGATGAATGTCGATCTTTTTTGTAAGGAGTATTTAGCATCTCCACCCCTACTATCCAAGCCTATTCAAGGAGAGATGTTATACTTATATCTCGTAGTCTCTTCTCATGTGATAAGCTCAATTATAGTGCGAGAAAAAAATGAGACACAACGACTAATTTCTATGTCAGCAAAATTCTCCCTAATATAGAAAGTCGTTATCCACTTGCAGATAAGGTGGCTCTGACTTTAATTTTTTCAGCGTGAAAATTGCATCCATACTTCCAAGCTCACACTATCGGTGTTTACACTCATTTACTATTAAGGGTCATCCTACGACCAAGGCATCAATTAATAAATTGAGATAGTTTGATATAAATTTTCTCACTGTATAAAGTCTCAAGCTCATGACTTTATAGTGGAATGCTTGCCCCAACTCAGGAGCTATCTCTGCCTTTCATCTCCTCAATGGACTCTCTGTTGATGGAGCTTGAAATCTTGAGTGCGAGAATCTTACTTATTTCCCCAGAATACCTTAGAGTATGGACTTACTAAAATTTTACTAATAATATGGTTGAATATGAGGCTCTCATAGGGTTGAGACTTCGCCATTGATGGCTCAAGACTTAGTGATGATCCACACGACTCTTAGAGTTGAGGGAAACTTTAATACTCATAATCCTCGGTTGGCTGATACCTCCACTTGGTAAAGTCTCTTTTGCTTTCAAGACACATCAAATCATTCACATATCTTGCGAGAGAAGAATACGCTCTCTCAAGCTTACTACATCGCTCTTGGGATCAGAAGACATGTTGAAGAAATACATTTTCTAGTATCCAAGGGTCATGGGTAATTCAAGCAATTAATGAGATAAAGGAACATTGGATGGACCCCATCTGTCTTTCTATGAAGGAACTCTTCACGAAGACCCGACCAACTCATCTCAGAAGACAAGCTTCAAACTTCTTTATTATCGAGGTGAACTATACAAAGAGCTTTCTGGACCACCTCAAATGCCTCTCACCTTGAGGATTCGCATTAAGAGAGATTCACTGGGGATATGTGAGAACACTAGGAGGAAGGCGCTAGCCCTTAAAATTATAAGGTTTTATTGGCTCTGATGAAACAAGGCATGCCTTAGAGTTCACAAAAATATGCAAGTTGTCGGTTGCACTCTAACCTCTCTCACATGCAGCATCTGAGCTCTCATCCATTCAAAGCGTGACCTTTTGCGATTGGGATTGATATCATGGGCCTTTTCCGATAGCATCGGATGAAAGTTTATCATTTTAATTACTTCACTTAAATGGGTGGAAGTTGAACCACTCGCTAAAATCACGCGGTAAATGCTAAATAATTTATTTAGAAAAATATAGTATGTCGATTCGGTCTTCCTGCAAAGATCATCATGAAATTCTTGGAAAAGTCTTTACATCCTTTTGCAAAGATCTTCACATTCATTTCTTTGCATCTGTGTAGCATATCCTCAAACTAATGGGCAGACTGAAGCTACCAATAGGACTATACTCAAATGACTAAAAATACATCTTGAGAAGGCTAGGGGGCAATGGGTTGAAGAGCTTTCTAATATTCTTTAGGCTTACCGCACTACATCACGAACCCCGACTGGTGAGACACCATATAACTTGTGTTTCGGCACATAAGCTATTATATAAGTAGATATCAGAGTTCTAAGTCCAAGAGTTCAATTATTCGATCATGATGGTAATGCGAAAAAACTTCGATAGCACTTGGACTTACTCCCCAAAACTCGTGACATGGCCTACCCGGTTGCTTCCATCACCAAAGGGTAGCTCGTCATTTAACGAAGAGTAAAATCCCATCCCATATCACGGTGACTTGGTCTGTGAAGTCTCAGTGCGAGGCCCTCAACACAATAAACTCTCACCTCTTTGGGATGTCTCATATGTGGTTATAGCTATAGTAAAACCAGGAACATTCAAGCTTAAGGATCCAAAGGGAAAAACTTTACCTCGAACTTGGAACACTGAGAATCTCTGAAAATATTATCAGTAATTCCTACTGCATAATTATTGCAACTTTTATTTTATCTCGTTTGTCATTTCCTCTTCATGTACAGTGGATAAAGACTTATTGTTGTCATCATTTCTTCTTGAAACTCATATCGTGTTAAAATTATATTTATTGTATCACAATAATGAATTTATAATTTTTTCTTACAAGCTTGTTTCTTCTTCATTTAATCCTCCCACTTGAGAAATATACAACTCACGTTGTATCTCAATGGGGCATAATCAATCAATCGGGGGACTTGATCGGACCTCTTCCATACAAGTAAGAAATCAAGTAACACTTTGGTGATACACAGGATAGGTCAAAGGTCTTTGGTGGACATCCGCGACCTCTTCCATACGAGGTTAACGTCCAGTATCACTTTGCGATACAGGATAGGTCAAAAGGTCCTTGGTGGACATCCCGTGACCTCTTCCATACATGTTAACGTCATCAAGTAACACTTTGACAAATAATCTTGGATTGGTCAAAAATCCTCAGTGGATTCAATTCAACCTCATCCATACAGGTTAGCGTCGTCGAATAATATTCCGACCAATTATCCCGGATAGGTAAAAACAAAATAAGAGCGTATCATCTAAAAAAAATCATTGACAACATTAACATGATGATATAAGAAAGAATCAAGATTCTTATACACACTAATAATAATACATAGGTAAAAAAAATGCATCCTCAGTGGCCTACATCATATCGGTTGGTGATATCAAGCGTCCTCCCTAGGAGATGCTCCCTTGGACTCACTCTCAACTCCTTCATCTCCTGAATCTGATGAAGAGTCTTCAGATACTTGACTGGGAGATAGATCCTTAATACTAGCTCCAGTCTTACGATGCACTAAGCGGATTCCTTTTAGGAACCCTCGGATGAAGTCCTCCTCTAAATATTGGTGCTCCAAATCCTTCACTTCAACATCAAGAATATGATTACGAGCTTCCTGGACATGGTCTTCGATTGTACCATGATAAGCTAAAGAGTTCTTAAAGTCTTCCACTGCCTTCAAGGAGATTTCATTTGCTTTCGCTTCTAACATTATATGCTTCTTCTCAGAAAGACGATATTGTAATGCTTTCTTTTTCAGTTCGAGAGCTCTCTTCTCCATTGCAAGTGTCTTGAGTCTTTTCTCTTTCTGCCGAGTCTCTATCCACACCTCAATCAGCTCATCACGAGTGCGCCCAACCTCCTGACATGGGAGAGAAAGAGAAGTCTACATGTTCTCAATTACGTTGGTGATCCTCCAAAATCGCCACTTCTTTGGCCTTAACACTCATCTTTTTCTCATACTCGCCTTGCAGATATTTTACCTTCATAAATTCAGTATTTCACTCATCTAAAGAGACACCCAAATGAGTCATCAATCATAATATTTGAGTTACCTATAAAGAAAGAAATCATCATAAATATTACACAAAAGAAAAGGAGGAAAAGAAGAAAAGAAGAAAGAAGGAAGACGTTCAATTCATCGTTGGATTCATATGTGATTTAACACCTCTTTAGGAATGTGCGGCTTTGAAAGCGAACTCCCCATCATGAGTTGAAACACTAAACTCTCGAGGCCAAGGCGAACATCTTCTTCTGAGATATCGGCGTAGTCACTTCAGCGCATGTCTTCTTTTTCTTTAGGGAAGAAACATTGCCACCATCCTGATTTCATGACAGGCTTCTTGAAAGAACCCTATGAATATGAGGAGACCTTTCATCACCTTCACTTGACCTCTTTAGTGGAAAAGAATGAGATCTCTCCGCCGGGATGGAAAGACCAATCTTGAACATTCTATCTTCAACTATATATTTGCTAATGTGACGTAACTCATGATATAAGCTTTCTACATCAGGAACATTAATAGTTGCCAAGATCTCATTCTCTTGTCGGCAATGGATCGGAAGGTCATTTAATCTTCCATCTCTCGGAAGGCCCCACTCATTTTCACAAAAAAAAGAATCCAGACCAATTTTTAGAGGATCTCATGCTGAAAATTCTATCCAATTCTTTATAGTCAGATAAAACACGCGTCCGAGTATCACATGTGAATCTACATTCGGCACAAGTATTTGATGTTCAAAGTAACACCGCTCTAAAGAAGATAGTCAAACCAATGATGACCACTAAAGCTCGAAATAAAAATGACAAATCTACATCACATATTTTGAAGATCTCAATCAACTCGGAGCCAATAGGAATGCGGTCCATGAAGAATCATCTGAAGCGGTAAAGTACCGGTGGAGGTGAACGGGCTCGATCAGACTTTTTAGCAATAATAGCCACCAACTCATTAGAGAAGTAAAATTTTCTGCGGAACACCATTAAACTATCTGATGTGATAGTAGATGCTATATCATCTGTAACCATCACGTTATGGGTTTTCTTCTGGCAATCACCCTGTGAAAATACATGATAAATAAAGAGGAAGAAATGACAAAAATCTGGAAATTTTGTGAAGCAGCTTGCTTACCCAATATCCTTTTTTGACTCTCTTGCTCCAGATAGCTTGGGATAAAATTTTTTTGCTTACAATCTGACGAAAAATATACACATACATATGAGAAAGAGAGAGAGAGAGAGAGAGAGAGAAGATACTCCCCTCTAATGATGCTCAGAAATTACTTGCGAAACTTTATGAGTCATTCGAATGATGGTTCCTAGATAATGCTTCTCCGCCACCTTGGAGGTTATCAACTACTGAACCATCCATTGAAGTTTCAAGAAATCCAATTTCCTACAAAAATAAGTAGGAACTACGGTGCCTCTGGCGACGGTTGATCACGCCTCTTTCGAGGAGCCTGAGTATGAAATCGGGTCTTGATCGCCTCAAACCGGTCGGTCGGCGAGTCAGTTGACACCTTTTCAAGGGAAAAGCTGGAGCCTTATGAACTACGTCTTGATCGCCTCCAAACTGGTCGGTCGGCGAGTCGATTGACACCATCTTTCGAGGAAAGCGGAGATTTATGTACTATGGGTCTTGATCGCCTCTCAACCCAGGTCTAACGAGGTCATTGACACCTTTTGAGGGAAAATTGGAGCGTATGAACGGGTCTTGATCCTCGAACGACCTTCACTCAAGAAGAAAAGAAGCACTAGAGCACATGAGAAATATGCCTTCTCTCTTGGTCCTAGGGGATTTTTATAGACCCCCTATAGGGAAAAAAAGGTCAAAAATTCAAGAAAAATGGCTTAAAATCGCTCAAAATCATGGAAAACCACTGAAAATAGACAAAAATAGACGAAAATACCCTCATCGGTGCGGTTTGGCTTGCGCGCCTTACAGCCAGTGCCGTCTTGCCCGCGTACCCTCGGCGACGTGGCAGCTCAGCGTGTGCCCAGGTTGCAGGCGCCCTTCGCCCGCGGCTCTTCTCAGCTCGCCACCCCGCTTCGCACGCCCGTCGCCATGCAGCCGTGGCGCTTCGCCGCTTCGCGCTATGCGGCCTGGATGCTGAAACGATGAGTGCGATGGGTCCATAACCCGAAATATTGCGTATGCGTTCGCACATCCGACCACCGCTTGATCATAATCTTGTATTACATGAATATATATCTCTAAAATATATGATTAATGGACAGTAAATTTCATTGAAGAATTTGCTATTTTTAAGATACATATTTTTTGGATGGTTGAGATAATGTCATCCAAAATATGGGGAATATGATATGACACGAAAATTACTAGTGAAGCAGAATCTTGATGTCAAAAGCAAGTTGATCCTCGGTTAGATCAAGTACTTAAAATATCCTTAAAACTTTGGGATATCGGTTAAATCCATAAATAGTTCTTAAGCATGGAGTGTTTATAGTCAAATTGGCGTCTTGGCCTAATCTAAACAAGATCTCATAATTCCAACTTTGTTTGAGCATTCAAATACTTAAAATACATCAAATGATCAAAGGAATCATTAGTCCAGGAAGTGGAGTGGTTCGGTTTTGCGTATTCTGAGCATTCTCTCCGTCTATAAATGACCTCATTCCTCATATGAGAGGAGCAGCCAATTGTACCACCGCCGTGCGTCAACCGCTGTCGGTAGCGCTGATCACCTTCGATCTCGTCGGTCTCCATCATGGCGATGCCTCGGTCGATGCCCGTTGTTCACCATCATCTACCACTTCATTTCTGCCGCGCGCGTGATTACATAGTTATTCATATCTCATATACAATTCTGTAATCCCGTTATCGGGAAAAATTTTGTACTCTGAAATAAATACATAGTGGAAGATTTTTGTTGGGCTAAATTTTTTGGTTTCTTTTCGAGGTTTTTTAAAATTTCTACAGTTTTTTTTCTCTTTAAATATCTATGTGTCTTTGGATTTTATAACAAGGGAAACTTTCACTCTACCACAATTGATTTTCTAGCACGCAACAATTAGATTAATTGAAAGATCAAATAATCACTAAATTTAGTGTGATTATTGCATAAATGAATGTCTTGACAACATATATCTAAAAAGCTTATAATCAACCATTCTAAAATATTAAGGCACTATGTCTAACATTCATCTTCCTAATGGATAATAATTAAATATATTGATAATAATCTTCAAGCATTTAATATTTATGATTGGTCATTTTTTAATATATATTAATATTTGTCATTAATGTACATCATTTTTGAAAATCTCCCTATTTTAAAAATAGGAAGACTAAGAGTACATTTAAGATAATTTTTGATTGTTTTACTTTTTCAGAAAGCAGCCAAAAAATAATACAATTTTATTTTGTTATTAGTTTTTTTGTTATTTTTAAAAAATTTTGTTGTGAAAAAATTATTTTGAATATTATAGCTATTAGAGTGTGATGACTATCAGAAAGCTATTATTTAAATTTTTTTAAAAAAATATTTTAACACACCAGTTTTTTTAAAAGGTTATTTTCTGGATAACAATTTTACAATCAGCTTTTTAAAAAGCTATAATTACTTCAAAGAGACTCTAAGTAAATCTAAATTATCTTTTTTTTTCTTGCTATTATAATATTACTCTATTCAACCAAAATATTTTATAAGGTCGAGGGAGTGTTATCATAATGATTTTTATCATAAATTTTATGTAGTTTATATTTCATAAATGTATTTTTTTATTTTTATTAACAAAATTGTTATAAATAATATTATTATTTATGAATTCAAAATGTATTTTATCAATCGCGTGTTTATTTGGTTCACGAAAGAAAACGCTTATGCTTACATTCGTGTTTTGGAGTTCGTGTCACCTCAAAATCATCGAAGGGTTCTGAGACGTTTAATATCAAATATATTTTAAATATATAATATATAATATTAGACATAAATATTTATTAACACAAATTATAATTATAATTTTTTATGGCAATATAACGATATATATGTTTTTATATAATTGTTTTTAAAGTTTTATTATTAACTTCAAAATAATTATAAATCTCTTTATCATATGAGCATAAATATCTTCAAATTTTGCCGCAATTATCTCTTAAATACAAAATTTAATTTTCAAAATGATCGATTTTATATATTTTTATCTTTTAATTTTGAATTTTATAATTTTAAACACAAAAATTATGTTAGAATATTTAGAACTAATTTTTATTCAGATTATTTTTTAAAAATTTGACACGACGATTTTTATGGTATTTTTTGTTACTAACATGCATAAATGTCCTATCATTTTTGCCATTTTAGTATCACATTGTTTTTAAATAATTTTATTAATTTGAATTTATCTACAAAGCAAAATCACATAATTTAAATAATATCAAAATATTTAAGTAATATTATGCTCATTTTAAGCAGTTGATAATGAAATTTTATGTTAAAAAAAGCACTTAAAATTGAATAAAAATGTTATTTAAAAGATAAAGATAACACCTGAAAAAATATGCTTGACCGATTATTGTTAATAAAATTTGGTCTATATAAAATAAAAAATAATATAATATAAATATTTATTTATATCCACGCAGAGTAATATTTCCTCAAAAATCAATATATTTACCCAATTATTTGCTAGTGACATTTGCCAATTTTATCATTAAAGTATAATCATATGGATATGCTAAAGTTATAGGAGGTTAGTATAAAATTAATAATAGATGTATTTAATTAGAAAAAATAATTATAAGATAAAACGGGTAATACTACACTTTTCAAATATAATAATATTATTTATTATAGATAAATCATAAATCTATCACAGGCATGAGAGGAAAGCGCTACTCTTCAACGACCTTTGCCGTGGAAACCGACGGAAGGAGTTTCACCGTTTCTCTCTCTTCGAGTTCTTTTATTATTATTATATGTATTTTTTAAAAAAAATGTTTTTTGTTTACTTCATAGTTTGTATTTAAAAATAGATTATCGAAAGTTATTTTGGGGAAAAAAATATTAATTTTAGGTAAACCTATATTAAAAAATATTAAATACAAAAAATGAGAGTATTTATAATAATTATGAATAATTAAGCAATATTTTATAAAATTAAAAAGACACTTTAATTTTACAAAAATAACAAAATATTATATTTTAATACAAATGAAATTTATAAAAAAATTATTTCACTCTCAACCAATAATTTCAAATATGGAAGTATAAGTTTGTTGGTGAGCACATAAATTTTAAGAAAAATATTAATTAATTATTAAATAGCATATTTATTTGCTAATCTACCTCTCATACATACTTCTAAATCATGATCCATGAGTTAATAAATCAAATTTTAAATTATTTTATTTAATTTGTTAAATCTTTATAATATATTTAAAATATGTTAAAATTCAATAATTATAAAAATATATTTTAAGTATTTGTATCAAATAAATTTAAATTTTTTCTCTAATTTTAATTTTTTTATTTATTATTGATAATAATTTTATTTGAGCTGAGATCTTGCGTAGCCAAAATTATCCAACACACAAAGGGATATGAACACGTGTTATACGAAAACCCGCATGAAACCAATCTGCAGAACTTTCATTATTTAAAGATGTTTCTTCTCATAGTTAGAAGAATGTTAGAAATCAATATTGAGTGTAGAAAAAACAAATCTAATAACTCAAAAAGTTTAAAATGAGAAATGATCTTGATAACCTCTTGATCTTTGAGAAAAAAAAGACATTCTTTTCTAATTTATATTAAAAATGATTAATATAATTATTGATAGATAAAAATATTATTTCATTTTTCAACCGATTTATTTCAAAAATAAATTTATTTATATTTTGAGTACAAATTGAAATCTAAACCACTCCCATAACCATTATATTATGATTATGACTATTTTGATGATTCGTTAATTTCAAATCATGATTGTTGGATTCAATCAATAATTATAAATTAATTTTTTTAATTTAAATCCATTTTCATATAAATATAAAAATATCTAATTATTATATATTTATAATATTAGTATTGTAAATAAATAATTTAAATTTATTCAATTAATTTTAATCAATTATATTAATTTATTGTATTAAAATATTTTTATAAGAAATAAAATTGACTTGTGAGCTCACTTAAATTTATAAAATTATATTTAAATTAGGGTTTTTGGCAATCTGTTCCATTGATAAGATCAACCCAAACAGCTGTTTCCATTTAATTTTTTTTTTTTAATTTAACAAAGTCGTGGGCCCCACGCTCGCAGTCACGAGTTAACCACGCTGCCGTAAATTATTTGTGATGCAGATAAGAGATATGAAGGACAACTTATTCAAATATATGGTTTTTTTTAATAAATAATTATTTTATGATTTTTTATATAATGAGGTTTTAATTTAAGATTTAATGAATTCGTAATTTATAATTTAAAATAAAATATTTATAATTATTTTAACAAAAAAATGTTAATTTTTAATATATCTAGATTTATTATTATATTTTTTCTTATTAATTTCTGATTTTATATAATATATTAAACACAAAATTAAAGTATTTATAATAAAATTTAAAGTAAATAAAAATTTAATTTATTTATTAAAAAAAGCACAAAGATTTGCTCATATTATATAAAAATTAAAAATTTATTTGAGAAAAAAGCGGCGAATAAATATTTGAAATAAAAGAATGGGCTCAAAACTTATTTAATTCGAGTGTCAATATATATATATATATATATATGAAAATTAATCCAGCGGTTATTTTGGGTTGGGTTGATCAACCCATGCAAAGGCCCGAATATGTTGATGGGTAGGTAGGAGAATCAATTATATTTTTTAATAAAAGAGATAATTTTTTTTCTAACTATAGTAATTCTTTTATATAACTATTAACCACAGATAATATTGATAAGATAATGTCCTTAATCATAATAACTCTAATAATCATATTATCCTCTATAAACTCTCAATCCTCTACAAGAAGCATTGAGAGTTTATCAAATCAAAAATAAATTAAAAAAAAATTGATAGTGAATCGCAACAAGCCTAATCAATCAAAAGCAATATAATCGTGTTTAATCCATTTGGCAAATCCTTTGAAAAGAGATGATAGGGTCAATCAAAACAAAATGAAAACAACATATTTAAATAGAATTGAGAGAAGAAGGGCAAATCACGCGTTGGCGAATACTGAAAACAATGACTAGAATCATACGAGCGCATCGAAATCAAGCGAAATTGAGAGAAATAAAGGACAAAACTCTCCTAGCATGAGGCAATAGGGACGAAAAAATGTTAGCGAAAGTAATGAAATTGAGCAAATTATTCATAAATAAAAATCAAATAATAGCACTAAAAAGATTTAGTTTAGACCGACAACATAAAGATCACTAGATGGAGGAGGAGAGCTTAGAGGAAGTGGAGGATATAAAGCCATGCTAGAAATTATATAAAAGAATGAGAAAAATAATAATAGAAATAAAATATTCGGCTTCCATATTTGAAACAATTGGTTGAAAGTGAAATAAATTTTTTATAAATTTCATTTCTATCAAAAATAAAATATTTTTCTTTATATAAAATTAAAGTGTCTTTTTAATTATATAAATATTGCTTAATTTTTCAAAATTATTATAAACACTCTCGTTGTTTGCATTTAATATTATTTAATATAAATTTACCTAAAATTAATATTTTTTTCTCTGAAATAACTATTGATAAATTAATTTTAAATACAAACTGTGAATTAATTAAAAACAATTTTTTTAAAACAAATATTGCATATAATAATTATAAAAGAACACGAAGAGAGAGAAACGGTGAAACTCCTTCCGTCGGTTAACACGGCAAAGGTCGTTGAAGAGTAGCGCTTTCCTCTCATGCCTGTGGGTCCCGCCCAAACAGCTCCGTCCCCACATTTCCGTGATAGATTTATCTATAATAAATAGTATTATTATATTCGAAAAATGTAGTATTAATGTATTATCCATTTATCTTCTAATATTTTATTTTCTCATTAAATACATCTATTATTATTTTTATACTAAAATTTTATCTTCTGAGATTTATCTATAACTTTAGCATATCCATATGATTATACTTAAAAGCTTCAAAAGAATTAAAAATTAATTCAAATTTGATATATTTTTTATTCAAATAATATTCAAATTTATTATGAAGAAATGTTGTTTAAAAGATGAAGATAGCATATGAAGAAAAGATGTTTGAACGACTATCTTATTGTTATCTTCAACTTTTAAATAACATTTATATTCAATTTCAAGTGCTTTTTTTTAACATAAAATTTCATTATCAAGCGCTTAAAGTGAACATAATATTAATTTAATATTTTGATATTATTGAAATTATGTGATTTTGCTTTGTAGACAAATTCAAATTAATAAAAATATTTAAAAAAATGTGATACTAAAATGATAAAAATGATAGGACATTTATGTATATTAGTAAGAAAAAATGCCATAAAAATCGTTGTGTCAAGTTTTTTTAAAAAAGAAATTGAAAAATAAGTTCAGGGAAGAGTAAAGTTCTGCTTCTTTATTACTGTCAACACACAATGATGTTTGAAGAATTAATAATAAACCCGAATTTTACGTAAAAAAATCTCAAAAGAGGAAAACCACGCTAGAAAAAAATCTTCCACTATGTATCTATTTTAGAGTACAAAATTTTCCGATAACTGGATTATAAAATTGTATATGAGAAGGGTGGGAATCCCAGAATCAGGCAACAACAAAAAAATATAGTCATGGTTATAGTAACGCTTCTTGGTAGTAGATGATGGCGGAAAATGGTCAAATAATGATGATGCGGCCATCTGATGGTGACCGACGGAGATGGCCGGCGATGGTAGTTGGCGGTGACCGACGATAGTAGTCGATGGTGGTGATCGGCAACGGTGGTCGACAGCAATGACCGGTGACAGTGGCCGACGACAATGGTCGGCGACGGACCAATGACGCGGGTCGGCAGCGGATAACCGATGATGTGATAATATGGCGGCGCGTCGAATCAGAATCGGCGAATAGTCGGCGGTGGTAAATGGCGTAGTCGGTGGGATTACCACGACGATGCAGCGAGATGGCCAGCGGTAGCGAATCGGTGACGGCGCGGTGAACATGCGAGATGGTGGTGGTCGGGCGATGACCGGCGACTGATGACCACGGGTCCGTAGTTCGCTTTTGTAGGAAATTGAATTTCTTGAAACTTCAATTGATGGTTCAACAGTTGATAACTACCAAGATGGCAGGGAAGCATTAATCAGGAACCGTCATTCGAGCAACTCAGAAAATATGATAGATAATTTCAAAGTATCATTTTCCATGATGTTACTAGATGTCGTTAACTTGCATGTGAGGGTAAAATCAATTAGAATTTTGACATATCAGGTTGTTTGTCGTGGGGGCGACATAAACTGTATGGGAGAGGTCAATTAAATCTGAGGATTTTGACTATCCGAGGTTGTTTGTCGAGTGTTACCAGACGTTAACTTGATGGAAGAGGTCAATTAAATCCGAATTTTGACATATCCGAGGTTGTTTGTCGAGTGTTACGATGGCGTTAACACGTAAGAAGTCAAATTAATTGGCCGAGGATTTTTTTGGTCCGGTGTTGTTTGAGTGTTACCCGGTTTGACGTTAACCTGCATGGAAGAGGTCAAATGAATCACTTGATTTTTTGATCTATCCGAGGTTGTTTGTCAGAGTGTTATCCGATCACGTTAACCTGTATGGAAGAGGTCGTGGGAAGTCCACCAAGGACCTTTTGACCTATCCTAGGTATTATCCAAAGTGTTATTTGACTTCTTACTTATGTGGAGTAGGAGTGGAGTTTTGACCTATCTGAGGTTGTTTGTCAGAGTCTCTGCTGGATGACGTTAACCTGTGTGGAGTAGGTATGAAGTTTTGACCTATCCAAGATTATTTGTCAGAGTCTTTGCTCGATGACGTTAACCTGTGTGGAAGAGGTCAAATCAAAATATTTGTTTGAGCTTGTAGCCAAAGTTGCTCTTTGACTTTTACCTTTTTCATTAGTATTACTTACTTGCTTCTCGAACTGATAATCAATTAGCTATCTAGAATATTGATTTGGATAATCTTTTAAGAGTTACCCCCCAGTCTCCAAGAAAAGTTGAAGGATCGAAGTTTGATGAATCTTTATTCTTCTTATGTGTTCCATAAAAGCTTGAAATGCTCCACCTCGATGGTGATTTTGATCTTGTTGGGAAACTTGGTCGTCATACAAGATGAAATAATAGAATCGCCGACAAATGCGCCAAAGCTATGCTGAAAACCGATGAGAGTAAAAGTTTACTTAGTTTTGTTCATGAGTTCAAAGACACACACAGTGTTTGAAGAAGAATTAATAATAAACTCAATTTTTTTCGTGGAAAACCTCGAAAAGAGGAAAAATCACTGCAGCCCAAAGAAAATCTTCCACTATGTATCTATTTCGAGTACAAAATTTTCCGATAACGGATGAATCAGATATGAGAAGGGCGACAATGGAATCCTGTAATCACACAACAACTATATACCATGATTAGAGTGTAACATTTGCTAGTGATAGTAGATGATGGTGAACAATGGGATCAGTAATGACGACGGCCGTGGTGGTGACCGGAGATGGCCAGCTACAGCGCGACCGGTGATGGTAGTACGGTGGTGATCGAGATGGTGTTCGACACAATGCCCACGATAAGTGTGCGACCAACTACGCGTGACGCCCCGGCAGGGTGGTCGGCGGCGGACCGAAGGTGGTCCAGATAACCAAATGATATCGACGACGCAGCGATTGATGGTGGTACGACGCACGGGCAGGCGATGGTCGACAACAATGGCAACAGATAACGGTGGTGATAAGCGCCGAAGGGGATGACCGGCGATAGTAGTGACCGACATAAATGGCCAACGATGGTCGGCGGTGGTAACCGGCGACGGTAGTCGGCGGCGGTGACCGGCGATGGTGGTCGACGACAATGCACAGCGACGGTGGTCGACGGCAATGCTCGGCGATGGTGGTCGGCGATAGTGGTTAGCGCGGTGGTCATACAAGCCGAGTGGAACGATTATGCTTGGAGGATTTTCGCTTTAGCTCACTCTTTAGTTTGTCCCCCTCATGTGAAGAATGAGGGGCTCTTTATAGATTGGAGAAGTGACATTTCTGTAAATACATGCAAAACCCATATCACTCCACTCTATTGGACGGCTCAAAATGATTCCTTTGATTATTTGATGTATTTTAAGTATTTGAATGCTCAAATGACGCCGATCATGACTCTTCTGTTAGATCCGTCGCCGACGCCGATTTTACTATAAACACCATGTTTAAAGCTATTTAGATTTAAGCGATATCCCAAAGTTTCTAATAATATTTTAAGTGCTTGATCTCGATCATTTTCAACTTAGGATCAACTTGCTTTTGACATCAAGATTCATACTTCGATTAGTAGTATTTTAAGTGTCATATCAATTCTAAATATTCTAAAATATTTTTTGTGTTTAAAATTCTAAATTTTAAAATTAAAAAAATTTAAAATATATAATTTATCATTTTGAAAAATAAATTTTTGTATTTTAAAGATAATTATGGCAAAATTTGAAGATATTTATGCTCATAAGATAAAGAATTTATAATTATTTTGAAGTTAATGATAAGACTTAAAAACATTCATATAAAAACATATTTAAAGTTTTAAAAATATATAATTTATCATTTTGAAAAATAAAATTATGTATTTAAAAGATAATTGCGGCAAAATTTGAAGATATTTATGCTCATAAGATAAAGAATTTATAATTATTTTGAAGTTAATAATAAAACTTAAAAACATTTATATAAAAACATATAAATCGTTATATTGCCATAAAAAATTATGATTATAATTAATGTTTTTAAATATTTATGTTTAATATCATATATTATATATTTAAAATATATTTGATATTAAACGTCTCAGACCCCTTCGATGATTTTGAGGTGACACGAACTCCAAAACACGAATGTAAGCAGAAGCGTTTTCTCTCGTAAACCCAATAAACACGCGATTGATAAAATATATTTTCAATTAATAAGTAATAAAATTATTTATACCAATTTTGTTAATAAAAATAAAAAATACAATTATGAAATATGTACTACATAAAATCACATTATAATATATCTTATAATTTTAGCATTAAAGTAAAATAAAAAAAATATTCGTATAAATGTACATGATTTTTTTAAAATAAAAATAAAACTTGATGGTTATTTTTATTTTTAAATAATACATAAATTTTTTTATTTTTAAATAAAATAAAAATAAAATGTTTATTTAACAAATTAAATAAACATTAGGTATGAATGAGTTCATGCAGAGACATACTGAAAAAATGCTTGTATTTTTAAATTTTGATTTCTTTTGTAAAGCTAAAATTGTGAATTTTTTAGATTTTGTTAATTTCTATACAGAAGTAAATTGTTAACAAATGATGGAATATTTTGTGTGTATTTATTTTTTTTATTTTTTGGCATCACAACCAATTTTAATAAATTATTTATGTCAAAATATTATAATTTGATGTAATAAAAAAATATTTAACAATGTAGAACCTTCTGTTTGATTAAGTGTCAATCTTTTTTTTTTTTCTCACAGTTGTTAGCTTTTTTTAATTTGGATAAAAAAAATTTTTAAATATTCCTCTTGAGATGAAAATATTTTTAAAAATATTAAGAATATTTTATAAAGTAAATTTTTTTTCTCTAAATTTTTTTAACTGACTATTTAATTGCAATTATAACATTTCATTTTCAAAGAAGAAAAGTCATGTAAGGGACCAAACAAGCTAAAAGACCTTTTGAGGTCACTTTTATTTTATTTTACTTTTTTTTTTCTTTTTTTCTTTTTATTTTTTTTTTATAATTTGATTTGAAATAAATTATGTTTGATAGTGCTAATTAATTTTAAGAATACTCAAAATATTAAATAGTTTTTAGTATTTTTGAAAGCAATGTAATTTTTTTTTAAAACCAAAATAAAAGAATAAAAAAATTAAATATACATCGAATAAATATATTTTTAAAAGTATCATAAAGATAAAAATATAAATATAAAATAAATTGATCTCAAATAGGCTCTATTTTTTTATGTGTCAATTCCTTGTATAAAGATGACTCTATTTATAGGTTGTCACAAACTTTAAGATTTTAGCTTCTACTATTTTTTAGTTGCGTAAATTTATGATAAAAATCATTATGATAACACTCCTCAACCTTATAAAATATTTTGAATGAAGAGAGTAATATTATACTAACAAGAAAGAAAGATAGTTTTAGATTTACTCAGTCATCCTATTTTCAAAAAGAGGAGATTTGCAATTAAAAAGATTTATGTTAATGACAAATATTAATATATATTAAAAAATGACCAATCATAAATATTAAATGCTTGAAGATTATTATTAATATGTTTGATTATTGTCCATTTGTCCTTCTAAGAGTGAATAATGATGATTGGGAAGATGAACCCGAGCCGAGTAGAGCAAAGGTGTCAGAGGAGAACTTCCTTGGTATGAGTGCACAAAAGTCAGCATCCATTATCTATCCAGTGTTGCCAATGGCAACAGTGGCAGATGAGTCATCGCCAGTCACTTTGACAGAGAGGTAGTTACACGGTTACACCTACTCCGGATTAGAGGAGGCCATGGCTCGCCTTTTCATGAAGTTAGAGCAAGGGGATCGAGGCATTGATAGCTAGAAGAGAAAGGTCGGGATGTTAGATATATTGCCTTAATTTTATTAGAATGCTTGATTATAAGCTCTTTAGATATATGCTATCAAGACATTCATTTTTACGATTATCACACTAATTTTCGTGATCATTTGATTTTCTAATTCATCTTCTAAGGTTTCAATCATATTTATACATGTTGCATGCTAGAAAATCGCCATGTAGAATAAAATTTTATTGGTGGAATCCACACACACATGTTCGAAGAATTTTTATGTGAAAAATCTCAAAAGAGGGAAAAATCACGGCCTAGCCGAAAATCTTCACTATGTATCGTTTGAGTATAAAATCTTCCGATAACGGATTATAAAATTATATATGAGAAGGCGATAAAGGGAATAATCGAACAATAGCCTATATAATCACGCTCGTTGTAATGCTGCTAGTAGATAATGGTGAACGGGTCAACAACCGAATTAAGGTGGGTCGTCGGATGGCGACCGGCCGATAATGGTCTACGGCGATCATCGGCACGGCGATGATAGACGACGATGGTTGACACGATGACCGGTGATGAGGTGGGCATGGTGCGCAGCCGACTGACGGAGACCAATGGCGAGGATTGCGATCGGTATACGGCGTGGTCCGGTGACATGATGACCGCGGACGATGGTTGACGACGGCGACCGCAATTGCCGCATTAATCGGTCGGCGGTGACGACGGCAGAGATCGATGACGGCTAGCCGCCGGCGGGTGGTAACCAACGGTCACGCCGGACAACAGGTTTGGAGGATTTTCAAGCTTTAAAGCTCTCCTCTCTTCGCTTGCTCTTCACGTGAAGAATGAGGCTATTTATAGATTGGAGGAGCGTTTCAGAAATACATTCAAAACCCGTACCACTCCACTCAATCGGACGGCTCAAAATGATTCATTTGCTCATTTGATGTATTTTAAGTATTTGAATGCTCAAATGAATTCAAAATTATGAGATCTTGGGCTTGTTAGATTCGGCTCATCGAGACGCTCGATTTGACTATAAACAATCCATGTTTAAGAGCTATTTAGGGATTTAATTGATATCACAAAGTTTCCAATTATATTTTAAGTGCTTAATCTCGACCAGTTTCAATTTAGGATCAACTTACTTTTGACATCAAGATTCGTACTTCGACTAATGATATCTTAAGTGTCATATGTTATTGGAACTATTTCAACTAGCATAGTCCCATGATTTTTTTTCTTCCTTTTTACAGCTCTTCTTTATATGTATATGCGCGGGAGCTTACGACAATGCTTAAAAAGTTCTTTTACAGCTCTTCTCTACCTTCATGAATATTCTAGCATGCAACAAATAAAAATTTAAAATATAAATCAACTCAAAAAAATAATAGTTCATAACTATAAGATTTTTTTTAAGGAGCTCCTATGTTTTTGAAGTCAATTTTGAAAGTTTTTATTTGAATTTCGCAGTTTAAATATGTGCTAACTATATTTAAAATATTTTATGATGTATAATAAAGTTTTATAATTTTTTTTAAATAGTTTAGATAAATAAGAAGTCACCATTTATAACTATATATGATCATAATAGAAAAAAATTGTTACTACAAGACTTGGCCGAAAAAAATGTGTGATGAACATTGACACAAATACAATAAAAAATGACTTAATATGATGATATATGATACAAGTCAATTAAATCATATGATAAGTTATTTTATTTTATAAAAAAAAACTATTTACAGCCAAAGTCATTGCAAAAAGGTAGGCTTTTCAATAAGAAAGGAGTGGGCAAAATGTGAGGTTGTAAGAGAAAGGGAGAAAAGAGGGCAACAAACATCAAATTATATTTTGAAATGATTTAATGCTTTATATTTATTATTAAGGGATTTTCATACATATCATATAATTCTTATATTTCTATATATCTAACATAAAATTTTAATAATTAAATGAATAACATCAAAATCTTTAATAACATAATAAAAATATTGCTATATTGACTTCTTTTTTTTTATTGCAAAATACATCTTGATCATGTATAAAAAAATATTATATATATATGTAAATATTAAAATTTAAATATTAAATATATAAATACATAAGAATTAAGCATGTCTTTATTATTAGGTTAGATATAATCTAATATTAATATTGATTTAAAATTTCACAGATCTAGCAATCTTTAATAGGTGATTATTTCATACTTTTATAATAAAATGAATAACAAAATCATTATATTTTATAAAATTATCATTTTATTTATAAACAATGAAATAAGTCCTAATAGAACAAGAAATTAAAGGTTTTAATAGGATCAGGGAATTAATAATTAAGGCCCCTTTGGGGCAGTTGTAGAGGTGCGATGCGATTGCACCACATTACAATGTTTTTGGCCTCGTGTTCTGATTATGTTTTAGGCTTTTTTGATACATTTTGAAGAATATGTGGAAAGCTATATTTTTTTTGATCGCTATCTTATGAAAAGGGTGTCAATTCAATGGTTGATGGTTGGACGAAATTAACGAGCATGACCCGAACCTGACATGTTTATTAAAGCGGTCAAAATCTCAACTCAAACTCAACCTTTAACCCGATTGACTCAAACGACAAATGATTTATTTATATGCATTAGAATCGAGTCAAATTATTGGTCGGTAAAATTTGGTCAAGGTTAGCGGTCATCCAACCGATTTGAATAATTAAAATGGTCAATTTCTGGCGGTGAAGTGCGATTGCACCACACTATAATGTCATTTCTGGCGCTGCATTTTGACTATGTTTTAGGTTTTTAGTTGTGTTTTGAAGAATATGTGGTGGGAAAACATCATTTTCTAATCTTATATGACTATATGTGATAACAATTAGAAAGCTACATCATTTTATAAAAATCAAACTATAAGAAAAAATTATATACCTATCGCAGCATCTTTGAACAACACCTCCATACCTCCACAACACTTTTTCTTAAAGCAAGTGTCCCAAACAAACTCTAAATGAACTCTAAAACTAATATTCGGTTCGTCTATAATTTAATTTTCTTTGATTTTAATTTGAAATTAAAATTTGAATTCTGGTCCCCTAATCCTATTCTCAAACAAATATCTTACTCAAAATTCTAGAAGAAACTTCTAGAATAACCCTTAATTAATTGTAGACACATTTGAAATTTACCCAATTAACACTTCCCTCATGTTTTGAAGTTTACGAATTTTTCTTCGGGCTAAAATTTTAAACTAAGCACATTTATAATCTTAATTACGCAATTAGACATATTAAAAAATAAAATAAAATAGGCTCACTTTTTCACGATTGGCCCGGCTGTCTGACCACGTCGGCTGATATATTAATCGGTGCTTTACATTTAGGTAGGCCGATCGGAGATTAATCTTCCAATTTATTTTCCCGCTCGTTCCCCTTGTCGGGCCATCGTTCATTTTTGCTCGACGGACCGCCCACTTCTCGCCATCGGTTGACCGAGCGACCCCGATTGTCTTGACCGATTGAGCACATTGCATGATTTCTGAATTTTTGAAGTGATTTTTCTAAAACCTAGATTTGAACATTTTGATTACAAATATTGGGATAGTAAATGTGTTTTGTTAGTTTAGTTGTGTAGTTAGTGAATGTATTTGGTAGATCTCATAGAATGTATGATGCATTTGTAATTTTTTTTGGAAAAATAAATCTTGAAGCGTGATTTCTCTTTGTGCGCTTAAACTTTTGGGAAAAATAAAGCTTTATGCGTTTGAATTTAGTTAGTAGATCTATATGAGTGTATGATGCATTTGTATATTTTTTTGGAAAAAAAAAGAAACCGTGGTTTTTTTGTTTTGTTTAAGTATTTGGGAAAAATAAATCTTTATGTTTGAATTTATTTGGTAGATCTATATGATTGTATGATGCGTTTGTATTTTTTACAAACTAATAGAAAGTTTAGTTTTGATTTGATTTTTTGAGATAATTTTTACAAACCTAGAGTTGAATGTTCACTTTGATTGAAAATGTTAGGTGAGTAGATGTGTTTTAATAGTTGAGTTGTGTGATTTGTGAACTTATTTGTTAGATCTATGAAATTGTATAATATGTTTGTACTTTTTTGGGAAAAATAAATCTTGTTGTGATTAGATATGGTTTATTATAAAATGTTGCCTTTGTGGAGATTATTATGAGCAGTAAGATTGTATAATTCTTCAGTATAGGCTCTTATAGAGTGATTTCTTTTTGTGCATCATCTATAACATTTGATGGTAATATGGAGGAGGCAACATTATTTGTTTCCTTATCTATATATTTATTCATTCAAGTTTTCGGGTCTTTTATGATATATTGTTTATTGATAATTCTTAAATCCTCACGAAGAGTAATGATAAATGCACTACTATTGAGCACATTCACAATATTATGAATTTAGTGAAGTTGAAAAGATTTTGATTAAAGTTATGTTAACCACACTAGAGATCGAATCTTATAAGTGCAAAAAAATAAAAAAGTTATGAACATCTTGATTTAAAATAACCGAGCGAGGAATAAGTTGAAGTCAACCTCTATAACAATTGTCATTTTGGAGATCGCGTTCCTTCCTTAGAAGTCCTTCTAAGGGTTGTGAGCTCACACTCAATTAGTCTCACCAAGAGAAAACGCAAAATAGTAAAAGAAATTTAAGAAGGTATCTTTTATTCCAAATTCAAAGCATTACAAGAGTCTCCCTATTTATAGGATTGAAAGAGAGTTAAGAATACTCAAACCTAACTCCAAACTCACCTAAACACTACCTACCACCTACTACCAAACCTACCACCATTATCAAACATACTCATTCCATACCTACAGAAAGTATATACTTCTACAATGACTCATGGGCCATGACATAAGAATAGCCCAATACATATAAGCTCAAGACATACAAATATATAAAAGCCCAATAATACATAACTTAAATTATAACAAAAGGCCCAATCATGGATTTAAGCTTTATAATGATGGCGATGATGGTGACGATGATGCCCACATGACTCCCCGACTTTAAAGGATTCTCCTTAGAATGAAAATCAAGTACTCTTGTAATAATTGTGAGTCTAGTTGATGTAACTCATCAAATGTAATGAATCTTCAAGTGGAGAAAGACCTTTCCAACGAATGAAAAACCTTTGAGTGCCCATCGATGTGATGATAATGTCTTCTAAAATTTGATCTGATGTGATCTTAAGCGGCGATGGTATGGTGATGAAGTATGAACATATGTCGGTACTATTTGCAGAGGGAATAAGTATCCATGGCTTGCCCATGGTACAAGCGTTAAATCGATACATTAAATATTGGAGAAATTCATTCATTGGAAGATATATTTCATAAGCATTATCATTTATCTTCCTTACAACTTTATAAGGACCGATCTCTTGAGAGTTAATTTCTTAAGAGTTCAGGTTGGAAATCTCAGTCTAACTTTAACAAGAACCAAATCTCCTCATTAAATTTTACATATATCATGTGCATCAACATTAGCTTTATATTTATCATAACTCGAGTAAGTTTTTGTTGAATTTCGATGTAAAATGCATGCTTTGTGCAAATGAAGATGCAAATGCACTGACCTATATGTTACAAATTCAACAAGATCAATTGGTTTTCTTGGATCATAACCGATTACAATATGAAAAGGACTCATACCGGTTGACTATTAATTGAATTGTTATAAGCAAACTCTAAGAAGAAGGTCCCAACTAGTAGTATGATGTCACTAGACACCTAAGTAAATTTCTAAGCTTTTATTAACAACTTTTAGTTTGTCCATTTGTTTGAGGGGTGATAAGAAAATAAGAGTTTTATGTGGCTTTTTCCATAAAGTTTTCAAAATAGCTCATAAATCTTACATCACGATCGACAATTTGTCTTAGGTAGTCCATGTAACTATCTCACAAGAAAATTATCGTATATGTGAGGCATCGATGTCTTATATGAATGAAGTGTGTCATTTTAGAGAATGAACACTACTAGGATAGAGTCAAAGCGTTATGCGGTCGAGGTAATCCTAAGATGAAGTCCATACTAAGATCTTCCCAAGGTTTGTGGGGATTGGGAGTGGTGTGTATAGACCATAATTTTGTTTTCCACTTTTTTGCTTGGGAAAGAATGCGATTGGGCAATGATAGCAACATCTTTCTTAAGACTAGGCCAAAAGAACCTATCCTCATCATAGTTATTATCACGACCAAAATGACCAAATACACCTCAAATGAATTTCTCAAGAAAATTTCAAAGTGATGATATCTGGATTAGTTGTGTGAAAAGATAGCCATCTTGTATTTGATAATCTGGACTATTAATTGAAACATCAAATTTCAAAGATTCAAAAATTTGTTGAAAATCTTTACAATTAGGATAATCATCTTTAACCTTTTCGAATCCAGTAACCTTCACACTCATGGTATTTAATAATGTACATATTCTACTTAAGGCATCTACAACTTTGTTCGACACCAAATTTATGTTTAAGAACAAACGTATATTCTTGAAGAAATTGAACCCATTTTGCATGACAACTAAGTTTCTTTTGGGTGTTTAGATATTTAAGCGTGATCGAATAAAGTATAAATTCTCGTGAAAGAAGATAATGTAAATAACGTAAAGTTTGGATGACATAACATCTCAGGTCATATGTGGAATATCGTTGATGCGCTTCATTTAATTTTTCACTAAAATAAAGTAATAGGATGACCTTCTTGTTTAAGAACACCTCCAATACCAACCTCGAAGCATCACATGATACCTCAAATACTTTGTCAAAATTTGGCAATTGTAATATCGATGGACTTGTTAAAGTCTTTAATTTTAGAGAATGCATCAGCGGCTGCCTTTGTCCAAACAAAGTCTCTCTTTTAAGACATTGTTGAGTTATCGAGGCCATAATAGTGCTAAATCCACTAATAAACCTTCGATAAAATGTGGCTAACCCATGAAAACTCATGCATCATGAATTGTGGTTGGGGTAGGCCACTCTTGAATAGCCAATTTTTTTGGGATCTGAGATGCCATCACAAGAAATGAATCTAAGAAGATTCAAGATGTCATAAATGAGCATTTTTTAAGTGAACATATAGTCTTTCTTCGAAGCACTTCAAAGACTTGTCAATATTCTCATGATCGCTCTTAGTTTGACTAAAAATTAAAATATCATCAAAGTACACAACTAAAATTTTCCAATGAATGGCGTAAGATATGAGTCATCACTTTCGCATAAATGTACTTGGAGCATTAGTCAAAAGGCATTACTAGCCATTCATACATTTTGTCTTGAACTGTTTTCATTCATCACCTTCTCTCATACAATTTGATGATATCTACTTCTAAGATCAATTTTAGAAAATATTGATCCATCAAATCATCATGTCATCAAGTCTAGGTATGGAAAACCTATACTTAATGATTTTATTTATATACGACTATTACACAAACATATACCATCTTTCTTTGGGGTAAGAAGAGCGACTAGCATGGAGACGATAATAAATCATCAACTTGTTGTTTTAGCTCCATGTTCATTTGGGTTCATACGATAATGTGACAAATTTGGGAGTGATGATCCAGGAATTAGCTCTATGGCATGTTGGATACTTCTTAATGGGGGAAGCTCACTAGGAAGTTCTTTAGGACAAATATCTTGATATTCCAACAAAAGTTCACGCAGATGAGAATGATTTAACACAAGGTTGATTTTCGAGGTTAGGACAACTAATGCAAATGATGATATTCCCATTAATCTCTTGTTGAAATTGACGTTTATTAATAATATGTAGGATTTATTTTCTATGGGTGGAGAAGAATTTTGGGGTTGAAGTGGAGTGACCTCTTTAGGCTTAGTTTAAGACAATTCTCTTACCTTGAAAATTAAAAGCATATGTATTAGATGTGACATCCATATCAAAAGCCAAGGTCTACCTAAAAGTATATGAGCAACATCCATTAGAAGAACATCACTAAATTTTATCACTATATTCTCCTAATTGAATGTACAAGACAACATTGAGATAGAGATAGATCTACCCAAGCAACCTTATAAGGTGGGTGGGTCTCTGGTGAATTCATCTAAAAGCAGGTAGCAATAACATGCTTCACTATCAATGATTAACTTACACATCTTTTCACCACTCTTAAAATAAGTGTGGAAAATTGATGTGCCTCTATCAATATTAGCATGGGGTTGCTAACACACATATGTATATGAGACTCATCTAATGCTTCTTCTTACATCACTAGCTTCTTCACAAGGGTCAACTGCAATTTGATTATCATTATTTTCATTTTGTTGATCCTCATTTTCATAATCTAAGTGTAAGTTTGAGGACAAGTACTTGCATAGTGACCAATTTTACCACATGTAAAACAAGTAATGCTAGAAGTCTTAGAGCTAGATGTTCCACTAAAGCTTTTCTTTTGTTTCACTAGGTCCTTTAGGACCTACTAAAGTAGGAGGGTTAACAATTGAGAGTTATTTGTAGATGAAGTTGTGAATCGCTTATAAGGTTGTGATCTAAGATATTGTTCAATTTGAGTCGCCACTCGAAATGCATCCTCAAGAGAATAAATTTCTCGAGTTATCATTTCATTACGAATATCAGTTCATAACCCAGATCTAAATCTAGAGATTGTTGTGCGGTGATCCTCTCTAACATCACAACGGGTCATCAATTCATCAAACCGTGTCATATACTCAACAACAGTTAAAGATCCTTATTTAAGCGTCATTTCATCCATAAGTTGATCATGAAAATTTAATGGTACATATTTTTGCTTTAAAATTTCTTTCATCTCATCCCAAGAAGCAATAGGTGGTTGTCCTAATTTGATATTTTTGTGAGATTAACTTAATAAGTCTTAGCATGACTAGTTAGTTTCATGCAGCAAAATGAACTTGTCTTTCTTGACATGGGCATCCAATCAAAATATTGGTCCATGTCTACTAACCAATCTAAGAAAATTTTAGGATCAAGTCGACCATCAAAAGTAGGTGGATCAATTTTAACCCTAATAACATCATCATCAGTTCTCTAAGTGTATGCGCGGGCAACAAAATTAGATAATGGCTCTTCATAATGGATAATGCTCATAAGGAGTTGATGAGCATAACCTTCATCTTGTCTTAATTGTCTTCCTATTGATGAGGTGGGTGAGGAAGTACCTCATCAAACTCGGGATATTCATTAAAGTTGTTATTAGGCGATAACGGTCTAATAGGAGAATGTGGATGAGGGAGAGGAAGAGGACAAGATCAACATGATGACTCTCTCTTCAAGTTGGTGTTCTAGGATTGAGTTAGTTTCTAGTGAATGTGTTGTAAGCCTACCAACTTTTTTTAAGGCTTCAAATCTTTTTTGGAATTCATTAAAGGTTTGTTGGTGCATAAGGGTAAACTTTTTTTTTTCTAGTAAAATTCATAGGAATCATATTTTTCATCTAAGGATTGATCTTGATATCTAAGACCACTGAGTTGACATGATGATATTCTTTTAAAAATATTAATATAAGCAAATACTTAATTAATAATTTTTTTAAAAAAATGCAATGTAATGAAATCAAAGACACGATTAAAAGTAAGTAAATGCTCTAATTAGATAAAAATTTTGTATGATTTTTTTAACAATGAATTGCAAGATTACTCTAATGCAAAAATAAAACTCAATACTAAACAAGATGTTCCCAAAGAAACATACTTGCTCTGATACCAAATATGATGTAGATACGGGTGCTTTTTTTAATATGTTATTTATTACAGATAATTCTTAAATCCTCACAAGAGTAATGATAAATGCACACTACTATTGAGCACATTCACAATATTATGAATTTAGTGAAGTTGAAAAGATTTTGATTAAAGTTATGTTAACCACACTAGAGATCAGATCTTATAAGTGCAAAAAAAATAGCGAAAAGTTATGAACGATCTATAGATTTAAAATAACTTGAAGCGAATAAGTTGAAGTCGACCTCTACAAATAGTCAGTCATTGTGGAGATCACGTTCCTTCCTTAGAAGTCCTTCTCTAAGGGTTGTGAGCTCACACACTCAAGTAGTCCACTCGAGGAAAACACACAAAATAGTAAAAGAAATTTAAGAAGGTATCTTTTATTCCAAATTCAAGTACCAAGCATTACAAGAGTCTCCCATTTATAGGATTGAAGAGAGAGTTAAGAATACTCAAACCTAACTCCAAACTCAAACCTAACACCATCATAACTACACCTACCACCACTACCAAACCACCATTATCAAACCTACCACTCATTTCCATACTACCCAAAGTGTCATACTCTTCTGATGACTCCATAAGAATAGCCCAATACATATAAGCTCAAGACATGCAAAATATAAAAGCCCAATAATACATAACTTAAATTATAACAAAAGGCCCAATCATGGATTTAATCTTTAAGATGATGACGGTGATGATGATGCCCTGCATCATGAACCCACTGAGGACCAGAGCCCCCCCTTTCAATCTGCACCCAATGTATTTGATCTAATTCTTTAAGTGTGATTTAGATCCTGTGTGATGGTTTTTTAAATTATTTCTTAGGATTAAAAGTTAGTGTAAATTAACTGCAGATAGTTGTAAATTATGGATCCATCGACTATTATTTTAAAATTAATTGAATTTATTCTTTGTCCAAGTGAGATAAAGGATTATATATGTTTTGGTTTTCTGTGGTCAACATGAGTTCGAATACTGTTTGCATTGTTCTTTATTATGATGGTGAACTAAGTGTTATTGATGATTTTATTCCTACTTATACTGGTGAAAAAATTGTCCAATACAAATCCCAAGGCGATTCAATTCATGGACTTATAGAGGCGCATTGTGAGATCACTAAAGTTAGATTCAGTAAAGTTTAGTGTTAATATAATAGGTTAATTTCCTATTAGTGTTGGATTTATAGCAACTCACATTACTGATGATGAAGTATATGAGTTTATAATCAACGCAACATGCACTTAGCCAATGGTAGTGTATGTTGAAGTTATGGAACTGTTTAAAGAAGAAAGAGGGATAGACAATATTGAGAAGTGTTAGAGAGCTCCAATTGTCAGTGCATACTTCACACCAGCATCTCAAGTAACTTCTAAGGTTGAACCTTATAGATCTGCACCATCAGAAAATGCCCATTTTGCTAGGACAAGTTTTGCATTTACAAGTTATCCTCAAGATGATCCCATAAATTCATTATCTTCTGAAGATGAGGGGTATGAAACTATGCCTTCTACAACAAGCAGTGACCCTGATGATGATGATGATGATAGTGATGCTGAGGGGGCTACTTTATTGGCCACAGAACCATCAATCGTGACCTAATTAGGAAATATTCAGTTAGAACAAATTAGATGGAAGAACACTTGTTATCTAACAATGACTATATGCATTATGCTCAAACTACTAGAGAATGGGATGAGGAGCTGACATTTGATGGGTCATCAAATGTTTCAATATTTGAAGAAGAAAATAGCATTCCATTTGAACTACTTGAAGGTATGTGCTTCCATGATAAAAAAATAGCTTCAGTTCACTCTTTAGGGATGACCCATTATAAATAACATTGAATTTCCAATATATGCTTCAAATAAAACAAAGTTCACTGTGCTGTGCATTTTCCATGATCACCCAACTATACACTATAGGTGATAATTACATGCAAGCTCAAATAGGAAATTGGGTGGTGCTTGGAGGATTGGTAGCATTGCCACACATCATACCTATACTCATTCAGTGCTCAATGTTGGACATAGACAATGCACATTTGAGTTTATTAATTACTTCATTCAACCTCCAATTAGGCGACTTGAAGCCAAGAGAAATCATAAGTCGGATAGAGATAAAATTTAACATTAGAGTGTCCTACATGAAAGCTTGGCATGCGCGTCGCAAGGCAGTGAAGGTTATTTTTGGCAGTTGGGAGGATTCCTATCGAACCTTAGAGAAATTTATTGGTGTTGTATGTTCAGTTATGCTGGGATCTGTATATCAGGTGCACTCAATAGAGTCTGGCATATTCTAGCAACTTTTTTGGGCATTCAAGCCTTCCATGTCAGGATGACAGTACTATCGTCCGGTTTTGTGTCTTAATGAGACATTTCTTCTAGGTAAATATAAGGGGACTTTACTTAGTGCAGTTGAGATTGATGCCAACAATGACCTTTTTTTTTCATTACTGGCAGTTGGTCAAACTGAATGAGTGCATTCAAGAATGGGTTTAGTTAGAATTAATCCTGTGTCTCTACACAGCGATCTTTGTATCATATCTAATAGACATGTGTCAGGTGCGTAGAAAAAATATTCCCTTGTCGCCCATCAATTTTATCTCCGCCATTTGAGAGAGAACTTCAAGAAAGCTAGGCAATTTAGAATAGGGGATGTGGAATTTATATGCCAAAAAATGTATGTCACTGATGATATCCGGGTTTTCAAAAGGTATATGATTGATATTAAGAATATCAAGCATGAGGCTTATGATTGGTTGATTTCAAAAGATGTGCAATTGTGGTCTTTAACTCATGATGGTGGCTACAGGTATAACATAATAAGGTGACAAAGCCTAAGCGTACGAACATAGATGGATGTGTACACTTACTGCAGGTGTGGGCATGAGAGCACATTCATGTTGGTAGACCCACATTACATATACCATATCCTACACACATAGATGATCTCAGTGTGGGATGTAGGTGGAATGAAGGGTTTGTCCGAAAGATGGCACCCTCTCACATCAGAGTTTACAGAGATGAGTTAGATGGACTATTGCAGAGTAAGGTATGCTCCTATTGATGTATATTGTCTAATAAATTTTTTGTTAGAAACTTTACAGCTCACTTAATAATTAGGCACTAAAATGTTCAGGCGATATGGGAGCTGTATGGACATTAGATCCGTGTTCGTGTCGCGGATATATGCTTACAAAGTGATGAGATATGGCTGGCCCAAGTACCGATGATTTGTTGGAAGCACAGTGGTATGCATAGTTTGGCCTTCCACCTATAATTGATACATCACTAGTAGATCCCTCTTTCCAACGAGTGGATAGCCGAGGATAAGCGGATGTTGATTGGGTCCACTACCACGAGATTTACATTACTCAGTGGGAGAGCCGTCATGATTCAGTTGTGGCGGTAGATGCATCTCAGCAACACGATGAGTCGGTGATGAACTGATACATGAGATGGTATCAGTCTTGGGCTTCACTCTACATGTTGAGAGCACCAACAATTTTTCCCGACACTTATTACCCTCGAGCGCCTGGAGAGTGGTTGATGGTAAGCTTGTTTATTATATAAAAAATTTTGTTATATATAATAAACTAATCCTAATTAATTATGCTTCCAATGCAGCGTGAGCACATCCTAAACACTAAGGATGTATTTCCAACGTTACTTTGGGAAGGATGAGGACACAAAGTTTCAGCATTCTATTAATCACTATGAGGTGTTGTGTTGGAGTACACATATGTATATCTCGATAGTAGAAAGACACATATATTCCAAGCACGCCATCATCGATCCGATCGCCGTGATGGAAGTTGGTCCCTCCTCCACACCAGTGGTTGGGTCGTCTACATATAGATTCACACAACCGACCCAATATTCATATTAGGAATCTATGTGGAGTCA
The DNA here is from genome assembly GCA_021442155.1 of Cymbidium sinense. NCBI lineage: Eukaryota > Viridiplantae > Streptophyta > Magnoliopsida > Asparagales > Orchidaceae > Cymbidium > Cymbidium sinense. Next base: position 54,583 of record JAKCPB010000223.1, on the reverse strand, counting down.
GAAGCACCCATGATAGGCAGCAGTCTCTCCCACATATGGTACACCGTTATTCCATTTGACACCGTGATATGGAGTGTACCACGGTTACTCGCTTCCTACTCAGGCCTCTGCTGATGTACCTAGTGTTACACACCTGGGATATTCATAACAATCGACCGAACAGGTTGAACAGGAGGAACAACATCGAGTCATCATGACGCCACATGACCATTACACTCCGTTATGATTCCACCATATGATCGCATCGGCGATATAGGGTTGTGCTATTATCTTTTGTAGATAGTGGATAATATTAAATTGTGATTGTATCTCATTTGTTATGGTTATTCATTTAGTTTCACAATTGTCCAATTTTTATTTGTAAAATCTCTGACGTTGCTAATTTGTGATTGTATAGAGGGTTGTGCTTTAATTCAGTTTGTTCTCACAAGATATTCACAAGAGGTTGAACCTTAGCATATTTTTTTTTTTAATGATATGTCATATCTCTTAAGAATTTGTTAATTTCACTTTAGTAAGTGCATTTAATTGAAGTTAGTTATAACAAAATATGCAATATTTTATCTGGTTGATTTTGAGAGTGATAGATTTCCTATAATTTGGGAGAATGTAAATGTAAAAACTACGGTGACCTAGGCGAGAATAATAAAAAATTATCAATATAAAAATTATAGTACTTCTCATTACCTTTCCAATGATACAAACCATGCTAAAATCCGACACCGGATGAGCCCGATACGGCCAAAAAATGAGGGCTGCCACGATAAAAAATTTTTGCATCTTAAAAATTTATACATATGTAAACACCGCAGTTAGCCGGTGAGAATCACCGAAAATTATCAACATTAAAGTTGTATTACTTCTCATTATATTTCTAACGATACCAACAACGCTAAAATCCGACATCGAATGAGCCTGATACGGCTAGAAAACGATGGCTGCCATAATAAATATTTTTTTTTTGCATCTTAAAAATGTATACATATGCAAAATCTGCGGTTACACGGGCGAGAATCATCAAAAATTATCAGCATAAAAGTTGTAGCACTTTCAATTACCTTTTCAATGATATCAAACATGCTAAAATCCGATATCGGATGAGCCCGATATGGCCAAAAAACGATAGCTGCTGCAAAAAAAGATTTCTTTTGCACCTTAAAAATTTATACATATGCAAAAACTGCGCTTATCCGGGCGAGATTAGTCAAAAATTATCAACATAAAAGTTGTATTACTTTTTATTAACTTTCTAACGATACCAACCACGCTAAAATCCGACACCATATGAGTCCGATCTACCAAAATGACTAAGAAAAATATTTTTTTGTACCTTAAAAATTTATATATATGTAAAAACTATGGCTACCCGGGCAAGAATCATCAAAAATGGTCAACATGAAAGTTGTAGTACTTCGATTATCTTTCCAACGATACCAAACATGCTAAAATACGACTCCAGATGAGCCTAGTATGGCCAAAAAAATAATCGTCTCTTTATTTTTTATAAAAAATAAAATAAAATAAGCTAATCGCCTATAACGCACGTGATGACGCTTCGCCATCCACCTTGTATAGCAATCGGCCTATTTAAATATTTTTTTAATATGACTAATTATGTAATTAAGATTATAAACATTTAATTTAAAATTTAGCATTTTCTTCGATGTTTATCCTACAAATTATTTAATTAAGAGGTCGTTGGATGTCCACCAAGGACCTTTTGACCTATCCTAAGTATCACCAAAGTGTTACTTGATATCTTACATGTATGGAAGAGGTCCGATCAAGTCCACTTGAGATTGATCATGCCCCGATTGAGATACAACGTGAGTTGTGTATTTCTCAAGTGGGAGGATTAAATGAAGAAGAAATAAGCTTGAAGAAAACAATAAACTTAATTTGATAATGTCTGATACAATATTATCATAAGATAACTTAATAAAAGGGACGAGATACATTTTTAGAGACAGTTAACAAAAGATAAGAGGTGGAGAGAAAAAGACAAACAAAGTAAATTAAAGGTTGCAATATTTGTGTACCAAAGATTACATATAACACTTCTCAGAGACCCTCCATGTTCCAAGTTTTAGGGAAGATTTTTCCTCGGATCTTTGGTCATCTTAATGGTTGGTCATCGATAATGAAGTGAGAAATTTTTTACGTGCAAAATCCTCGATACTTCTTTATCTTGAAGATTAAAATTCTCGATGTTGAAGGTCACCGAAGTTGAGCTTGTCTAAGGTAACATGATTGTGCTATTTGTTGATTTTCGCAGACCACTCCAACCGCAATGGGAGTTTGAAATTTCATTTTAAGATGAGATACTGAGGTGACAGCACCGAAGATTGATTGGAGGGGTCTTCCAAAGATAGTGTTGTATGCTGAATTTGACTTGACCACTATGAATTAAACTGAGTGAGTGACTTGTTGAGAAAATTCTCCGAGAACAACAGGAAGGGTGATTGTCCCCTCAACTCATACAGGGCGATTATCAAACTCATATAACGGTCCTACAGCGGGTTGAAGTTTTTAACTGCACCCATGCCAAGAAAGGTGGAGTAAAATAAAACATCAATAAACTTCCATTATCAATCAAAATTCTCTTAACAATATAATGGGTCGCCAGCGACACAAAGAGACTTGATGCGAACTTGGACTCCTTCCAAGTCCGAGTCATTAAAAAATTATGGGATGATTAATACAAGATTTTTTTAACTCGACTCTTCAAAGGAATGAAGACTTGATTAGATAGTAGTGGCCCACTTGCAATCATTTCAATTTCTCCAATTATTTGACTATTGTGTTATTTCTGATGATTGTCGGTTGCCCCACTTGGAGCTATGTTTGCTTGAGTTGGTTGGTTTTGCACAAATTGACGTAGATATCCTTGTTGAATGAGCCTCTCAATCTCTTCTTTAAGTTGTTTACATGCCTCTGTAGTATGTCCACGACTTTGATGGAAGTGACAATATTGCTTCTGATATCTCGATTTTGGTTTCAGTGGATGTGGCCACTTGATGGTTTCTTCATCTTGAATGACCAATAAGACGTTAACACGAGATGTTGGCGTATTCCGCCGTGTTCGCATTGTTGATATGGGGCCGTGGAGGAGATCATGACCGCCTTGTTGCTTCTCGAGATTGTTGATCTATGTTTCTAGAACGCTCTTTTTGGATTGTTCAAATTATTTTGATGGGCATTTCATAGAAATTTATGCTTCCACAAAGGAACAAGTCCATATGAGGACCGTATCTCGCTTAGTGAGTAGAAAGGCCCATGACGAAGCCCTCCAAAAAAAAACTCTTCTCAGTAATTCAGGATCTACCCCAAGTATTTGGCGAGCCTCTGAGGCAAATCTCTGGAAGTATTCTTTAAGTAATTCTCCCTCATTTTGACGAATGTCGAAGAGATGGGAGGAATCTTTAATGATCATCCAGTTTGTAATGAAATGTTATACAAAAATCTTGGTGAGTTCGTCAAAGGTATGGATGGATCCCCTTAGAAGGGAGTAGAACCAAGTGCGAGTTTGCCTCTTAAAGGTAACTAGAAAGACCTAACAAAGCAGTGTATCAGGAGCTCGTTGGATATGCATGATGGTCTTGTAATGGTCGATGTATTCATATGGGTCAGTTGCCCCATCACAAGAGTCAATGCTTGAAAGCTTGAACCCTACGGGAATGGGATGTTGAAGAATAGCTTCAGCTAAAGGTGAAGACTCCTCGTAACCGCGGTGAGGGGGAAGATGATTTATGTTTTTAATGTGAAATTTATCTTGCATTAAGCATTGTAATTTTGCACGTATAACGTGATGGGTGAAGTCAACAAGACGAGAACGTGCCAAGCTACCGAATAATTAGCAGATTAGTGGCTGAGTTGACGTGATGGATGAGTAACGAAGTGTCAGGAGATGACGATCCGGAAGCGGGAACTGTCAAGGAGATTAGCATTTTGACATCCCACGACTAACGATCGATCTTGGGGGAGATGTGTTTGTCGTGGTAGTGGCTGTCGTGTTTCTTGTAAAAGTCGGATCATCTCATTTTGAGACTCTTCCATTCGGCGCATACAATCTTCTAAAGAGATTCATGTCGCGCCTTCACGTAATCACTATCGAGGAAGTGAGGCTTTTGGCATCTTTGGTTCAAGGATTGGTTTTGAGTGGCGAGTTGGAGCGAGGCGCGACACGTATGGCCTATTGGCCATGATGCGTATTCACGAAAATTGTGTGGGGTTTTCTTCCCACATACTACAAATTGTGTGCTAGAAACCAATCTAGAATAAAAGTTTATTTTAGCTTTATTATAATCCAAAGACACACAGATGTTCGAATAATTAATAAGAGAACTCCATAATTTTTACGTGAAAAAACCTCAAAAAGAGGGAAAAATCACGGGGCCTAGCCCAGTAAAAATCTTCCACTATGTATCTATTTCAGAGTACAAAATCTTCCCGATAACGGGATTACATAATTGTATATGAGAAGGGCTGACAATGGGAATCCCAGAATCAGACAACAACAACTATATATAATGCTCAGTTGAATAGCTAGTAGAGCGCTGAAGGGGTCGAATTTACGATGAAGGTCGCCGCGGATGGTGACCGCGAGGGTGGGTCGGTGGCGTGACCGACGATAGTAGTCGGCAGCGGACCGGCCGGTGATCGGTGGCGGCCGGTCGGTAAATGGTTGGCAACCAACGGGTAGACCGCCGAGGTGGCACGATTGCACTTGGAGGATTTTCAAGCTTTAAAGCTCTCTCTCTCGCTTGGCTCTAGTGAAGAATGATGGACTATTTATAGATTGGAGGAGTAACATTTCTATAAATACATGCAAAACCCATACCACTCCACTCCATCGGATGACTCAAAATGATTCCTTTGATCATTTGATTAATTTTAACTATTTGAATGCTCAAATGAAATCAGAATTATGAGATATTGGGCTTGTTAGATTCGGCATCGAGACGCTCGATTTGACTATAAACACGCCATGTTTAAGAGCTATTTAGGGATTTAATTGATATCCCAAAATTTTCAATGATATTTTAAGTGCTTGATCTCTACCAGTTTCAATTTAGGATCAACTTGCTTTTGACATCAAGATTCGTACTTCGACTAATGATATTTTAAGTGTCATATCAATATAGATTATAAGTTTTTTTATCACCATAGGAGGTATTTTATTATAATGTAGGAGAAATTCAACTTAAAATCTTGATTATAACTTTAAAACTTTGATCAATTAAATTAATTGGTATCACTCATATAAATTTTAAATCTACTAAAAATATAATTTAAATAATCATGTACTTGATTTCAAAAGTTATGTTATTTAAAAATTCAATTGCTTTAAGATTTAAAAATTGCTTAAAAATCTATAATTAATTAGATGGATTTTATGGCAACCTATATATTCATGAGTTTGTTACACATAATAATTTCACTTATATTTGGTTTATATAAAATAAAAAAATCATATAATATAAATATTTAATTATATCCACGGATAATAATATTTCCTCAAAAATCAATATATTTACCCAATTATTTGCTAATTTTATCCCCGTAGGATCATCCTATCTCACAAGTCACAACCCGTCACACCTTTGTCGCGTGCGGCGGTGGGCCGGTGGCTAGGGGTGTGCATAATTCGGATTAAACCGAAAATCCATTTAAATCGAACCGAATTTTTTTTAATTGGATCGGTTTTATTTTTATTTTGGATTATGGATTTAATTTAGCTAATTTCGGTTTTGATTATGGATTGGATTTAAAATTTTGTAATATTAAAAAACCAAAAATCCGGATTAATAACAAACCGGCGAACGAACTCGGATGGGCTGCTCGTGTTTCGCGGCTCGTCATCCCAATAAACCTGGGAGGCTAAAGGGCAATCCCCATTCAATTCAATCGGCAAATGGCTCTCCAATCCCTATTCATGATTTCGGCCAGATTCCTTCATGATCGCGCCGAGCTGGTCTTATCTCTACTGCACGCATTTCTCTAATTCTTCGACGCCTTCGCCTTCGACCTTTGTTCAGTAAGATCAGAACTCGCTCGAGTATTCGTTATAGGGCTATCAACTGTGGATTTTATGCTCGTCATCTGTTTCGCTTCTTCTCGACTTCTCCCTTCTCGAATCTCGCTCTCGTCGTTTCAGAATCATAAAGGCGCATACTCTTCTTCTTCTCAAATTCAAAGAATGCAACAGTTTTGTCTCGATACTCATGGATTCTTTTATTCTGCTTTGTTTAGTGTCTTGTTTGTTTCCGCTTTGGAAGTTTGGAGACTTGGATAGTTGCGCTTGGAGTTGGAATTGTTTAGGAGTTGAAATGATTATCTTTGAACCCATTTTGGGTCCTTTGTCCAAGTTGTCTTTGTGGTTGTTTTTTTTTGCCTTCGCCGACTGCTTTGTGCTTAATCATCCGGCCACGACTTCACCCATCGCTATTTTTTTCCATCCCGTTCAAATTAGTCTTCTTCAATTCTATCCGGGAATTAACTTATGCATTATTTATTTTGAATGGGTGGTTTATGGCCAACTTATCGTTATTTTCTTTCTTGGTTGTTGGTCGATGTGGTTCATTGAGACTTATGTCCAGTTACTACTAGTTTGTTTATCATGTTCGCCAGGTGCTTTTGGAGTTTTTTTGCTGATTATTTTGGCAAACCTCATATACCCAACCTGCCAGGAGAGAAACTGTAATTTCCTGTTCAATTTTATTATTTCTTTGCAAGTTTGGACATACTTAATGGACATACTTTTCTGATTATTTTTGCTATTAATATACGGGTCGCAAATGATCTCTCCGCCGCTATTTTATCCCTCTTGGTTCCGTTAGAATTATGCGATCATCAGGATTATGCTTTTTGCTTTTACCCGATTTAACTATGTACGCTTACTGGAAGGACTTATGGCCGCCTTGTTGGCTATTATCCATGATTGTAACTGGTGAACTGACTATTGAGTTTGTTGCTAAGCAATTTGGAGGTGTTATCTCGATTGTCTTTTATTGGAATTATTTGTGGGAGCATCCATTTACTTATTTCTTAATATGCTATTGTATTCCCATCTTTTCTCGATAGACTTCGCAATTCCTATGGTAATTGATGTCGCCTTTTACTGGCTTCTTTCTAACTGCGAACAAGGAAGATGTTAACATCCGCTTACTTAGATTCATTGGACTTTTTCTAGGAAATATCCTGACAGGGCTTTTATTATTTCACGCTCACCCAAATACTCTTTAATATTATACCTTAGCTTTCAGTCACAATAGTGGAAGAGGGTTTGAGATTAATTGAGGGTCGCTTTTCCTAATTCCTATAGATTATGCTTTCTCGCTTTCCTCTTTGATCATTGATGGGTGTTGGCCTGGGTCAGTTGTTAGTGTGTTGGCTTTTGCGTGTTGTGACTTTGCATGGTTACTTTTGATAAATTTGTTTAGTTGCTGGAACAATTTAAAATTAGTTACACTCAAACCTTTGATGGTTTCGGCTGGTTGTGGCTCTCTCTATTGGGTTTAAGCAAGCTTTGTTGGTTGTTGGCTGGCTGGATGCCCTCTTAAGCCTTTGATGGTTATTTTACATGCTGGATTGCTGGCTGTTAGGTGTTGGCTGTTTTCCTAATTCCTATAGATTATACTTTCCTGTTTGGCTGTTTCCTCTCTTTAATCTGAAAGTGAATGGAGATTTTTTTAATGTTTACTAATCCGCATTCAGGCGTGATTTGTCACATTTGGGAATGTTTGGCATTTTGCAATGATGGCTTTGATGTTATATTTCATTTACTACTGGTAGCATTGTATGTGATTGTAACCCTCTAACTGAGTTTGGATGCTCACATATTCTATGCTCTTAGTAATTTTTTAGACGAGCTTTTATTTTCTTTTGAATTTTATAAATGTCTAAATGATTAAAACTATTTCATTTGTGAGAAGTACGTAACAAGGTACCCTAAAACTTATATGCAAGAATATCGCATAGGTCCACGGACGATATTTACCGGTGTAGATGATAATGGTATGAATCCCGCCATTCGTTTTACATGATTGTCGCGCTTACTACTACTATGAGTATTGTGTTTCATGCTGCTTAAATCCATCCATAGTAAGTATAGCTCTCAAACCACTAATTTACTATTTGCTCAATAATTCCTCACTGGATATAAGTTTTTTATAGACACAGGAAGATGCTGTGCTAAAATTGAAGAGAGCCAAACCAGTAACTGCTGGTATCATGTCTTTAAAGTTTTAATTTCTGCTTCTTTCTTTTTTTTCTTTTTTTTTATTAGAAGATATTCACTTTTGACTATCCCTGTCTGAGCTGTCTCTGTTTGTTTTTATTCAGGGACTTACTCTAGTGCTTTTGATTTCTGTGTTGGAAGATGTCATCATAACTCGCAAATGTGGTAATGCTTCTTTTTCACCAAAGTTCTATCTCGATTTTAATGGTATGATATCTCAAGAAAGATTGGTCAATATTATAGGTTACTTGTTGTGATCTCATAAGTTAACATTCGAGATGCTAATAGATCACAAATATGATCCTTACGTAGGCGTGCATTGTTTTATGAATATATTGGGGAATACAATCAATTCAATTGATATCTTGTGATATTTCAGGTTCATGAGAATGCCAATGCTAGTGATTTCCATCACCGCTATTCCTTGCAAACAAACTCTTCTGGACCGTTTTGTAGATTATCATTTTAAAAAGAAAAATGCAAAGGTTAAAATGAAACTCTTTCATCGAATGCGCAAATGGGCAATCTTGATCATGCTTCCTTTGTAAATGTGAAAGAGAATTATATTAGAGAAAATAGAAATGTTTATGAATGTTTTATGTTTATGAATGTTTATTGTGATATGTAATTATAATTCTTTTAAATGTGGAATGTTTATGAATGTTTGTAATATACTAATATTGCAATTGAAAATTTTCTTTTTTTAGCATATAAATTTTATTGGTTTATTGAAAATTGTGTTATTTTATTAAAAATAGTGTGAAAGAAAAGATATTTGAAGAAGCTTTTTTTAAGAAATATATTTTATTACATTATGTTATGTGAGTTAAATTAATTAGTGCCTTTTAAGTTTTATGTAATAAATTTAATATTTATTTTTTATTAAATACAAAGTGACAGTCTTTCAAATCATAATTCAAAAAAATAAACCTTTTGAAAAATATGAGTATTTCTATTTCAAAAATATATATCATATTCATAAAAGATAAAACGAATTCTGAAATATTAAATATATCATTTTAATTAAATAATATTTGTTTTATTTTAATTATTTTCGGTTTTTAAAAAACCGAACCGAAAATCCGAACTTTTTTTTTGGATTGGATTGGTTCGGATTATATTAAATCTTATACGGATTGGATTTTCGGATTATGAATTTCAAACCGAACGGATTAGCAAATTAAAAAATCGATCCGTCCAATCCGACCGAATGCACACCCTACCGGTGGCCATAAAATAGTTGGCTCGCGAAGCTGTCAAGCCCAAACAGTAAACACCAATTCTCCCCTCATAACACCACGTGTCCCACATCTCTTGAAGTCAATTATTATTTTTTTTAAATTTTTACGCTTTATTTGATCCTTCTTTGAGATTAATTTTCATTATTGTGATAATGTTTTCATTTTTAAAATTAGAAAGAGGTTATGGGTTGCTATTATTATGTTAAATTTGAAAAAAAAAATCTTATATAATATAAAACTTGCATTATTAAATTTTATTATAGTTATGCATATCATAAAAATTTTATTTCTATGATATGAAGGATAACTTATTCAAATATATGTTTTTTTTAATAAATAATTATTTTATAATTTTTATATAATGAGGTTTTAGTTTAAGATTTAATGAATTCTTAAATTATATTTTAAAATAAAATATTTATAACTATTTTAAAGAAAAGTTGTTAGTTTTTTTTTTAAATTCAATATAATGCAATGTGGAGCCAATATTTCAAAACGTCGATTTTAAGTATATCTAGATTTATTATTATTTTTTCTCATTAATTTCTGATTTTATACTAAATATTAAACACAAAATTAAGTATTTATATTAATTTTAAAGTGAATAAAAATTAAATTTATTTATAGAAAAAAAACACAAAGACTTGGTCATATTATATAAAAATTTAAAAAATTATTTGAGAAAATATTAAATATATTTAGGTGAGGATATTATTTTATGAAAATTGAAAAGTGAGCCAAAAAAGTTATTTTCTCTTATAAAAATGATCAATTATTGTTTTTTTTATTAAAACTTATCAAAGCATCAACAAAATATAGACTTTGCTAGAGAAATGTTTCTTGATATTTAAGATAGAATAATATATCAATAATTAATTAATTTTTATCTTAAATCATTTTATATTATATAAAAAAATTTATAGGTATATAATTAAATTTTAATTAGGCTACTTTTACTTCAAACTTCAAAGTTATTAGAAATTATTATTTTTTATTTGATTAAATTTGATATTATAGAAAATCTCAGTAGAATAAAAGTTTACGCTCTTACTTTGTTGATTATCTCACAGAATTCAAATATTAATAAGAACTTAATTTTTTGGAAAAATTACGAAAAGAGGAAAAAAACTATGGCGAGAAAATCTTCCACTATGTATCTGCTTTAAGAGTACAAAATCTTCCCGAATAACGGATTACAAATTGTATATGAGAAGGACCGATGGAATAATCGACAACAAGAGCTATAGTCGCGTTGTAAGTTATATGATAGTAGATGAGGTGTGATGAGGTGGCGACGATGAAGTCATCGTGATGGTGCGACGAGGTGGCCGGCAGCCGGCCGGCGGATAATCGGTGCCGGCGTTAGTGGTCATGATAATGACGGCGATGGTTGGCAAATGACGCAACGAGTTGTCGCGGCGTTGGATGATGACGGATGGATGAGATGCGGTGGCGGCGGGCGGCCCGGATGGTTGGCAATCAACGGGGGTGGTGGCAATCAGGTAATGATTGTTGAGGATTTTCAAACTTTAGAGCTCTCTCTCTCTTGCCTCATGTGAAGAATGAGAAATTTATAGATTGGAGGAGTGGTTTATGCAAAACCACTCAACTCCATTGGAGGCTCAAAATGATTCCTTTGATCATTTGATGTATTTTAAGTATTTGAATGCTCAAATGAAGTCAGAATTATGAGATCTTGGGCTTGTTAGATCCGACGCGTCGAGACGCTCGATTTGACTATAAACACTCAATGTTTAAGAGCTATTTAAGGATTTAATTGATATGCGAAAGTTTCCAATGTTATTTTAAGTGTTTGATCTCGACCAGTTTCAACTTAGGATCAAATTGCTTTCGACATCAAGATTCGTACTTCGACTAGTGGTATTTTAAGTGTCATATCAGATACTAATATAAATATATTTATAAAATATAATAGAAGAGAAAAATAAATGAAATAATATAAAGTAGAACATCTATAATCAGGGGGTTACATGTGGCACAATAAGATTAAAAAAAAAAATACTTTTATATAAAATATGAACAAATTATTTATTATTTTATGTTAGTATTTTTATTAATCATAATTGAAAACAATCAAATATACTACAAAGTCAATCTACATTTAACCTTCTTTTTCATCGAATCTTATTTTGGGCATACTAAGTAGAAATTAAAAAAAAATTATATATATATATATATATATATATATATATATATATATATATATATATATATATATATATATATAGAATCAATATATATAGATGATTATATTGTAATGTCAGCTGAACTTGGGACTTAGAACATAGAACTAAGTAATGTGGCCGTAAGTTGGCTAATGACTCAAACAAAAGAAATAAGAAATCGAAAACCGACTACTGGTTTAAATATCATTTCAAACACTATTTTGTAATTTCTTTTGGTTTACAGTATGTGTATTCTTACATAATAATAATTATGATGATATCTCATTTCTTCTTCTTCCACTTTCTTATCCTCCAACACTTCAATTTTTTTTATTCTACAACTACTCACTTTCTCCTTTTTAGCGATAAATTTTGGACAAAATTATTTTAAAATATTCATTTAATTTACCCTATAATCATGAATAAATTATTTATTTATTTTTTGAAAATAATGAATGTCAAATATATAAATTTTAAAACATTATTTTCTACAAAATTATTTTTTAAATTGACTTTTTTTTAAAAAAAAAAGCTTTGTGTAATCAACTAAAGCAGCCATGATAACAGATTAAGACATGAATGAGGGTGGGAGGAAAGGTGGGGGTTACCTTCTCTAGGTCTCCCTCTCTTTTTCAAGTAGCAGCGAAGCAGAAGGGCTAGAAAAATGAGAGTTTTGAATTAAAAATCTCTTCAATCTTACCTTTATCAAAATAAAATTTATGGGCAGTGAGGGGCACGTGCCCCCAGTGCCCCCACACTATATCCGCCCATGTCTATAATAATGATGATGATGCACTATAATAAATTTCTACTATAACTATTAACCACTTACGATAATATTCATAAGATAATATCTTAATCATAATAACTCTAATAAGTAATTGGTACAAATTCAACGAGCCCTACTCAAATGCGTAAATTGAGATTAAAAATTTTATTATATTAATTGAAGGTTCAAATGATTTATTAATTTTATATGTTTATAATGAAATCGAGTATCTCCATAAGAAAAATTCATCAAGCATAATATCATTCAAATTTAAGATCATTGAGACACTTAAATGGTGAACAACTAATATATAATCAAAGAATCATCAAAAGCCATTCAAATAGAATTATATGGCATATTTACCAAAATAATTAAAATGTCACTCACAAAACTATAAATAAATCTAATTATCTACAGAGGGCGGCCAATTTGATAAAGTTTGGAGATCTAAATTTTAGAGCTTTGTCTAGCAACCAACACTTACTAATAGCTATCATTGCTCAACTATTATTGCTTGAATGTCATCATCCAACCAGTGTGATTATCATGGATTGATTACTATCTTCTGACAACTATTATTTGATTGTCATCTCCTAACTATCGTCATCTAATCACTATCTCTCAATTGTGTCGCGACATTATCATTATCGTCATCCATCATTATCTAACATTAACCCATTAACAATCCATCATTATCACCTAAATCGAAAGTTATTTTGCTTTATTTTTTTATTTTTCTTAAACCCAAATATAATCATATTAATAGTAATGAAACTCTTTTAAAAAAAAATTAATAAAAAACAATATGTTTAAATCTAAGTAGAAATAAAATTTCTATGATATGCATAACTATAATAAAATTTAATAATACAAATTTTATATTATATAAGCTTTTTTTTTTCAAACTTAACATAATGATAGCAACCCATAACCTCTTTCTAATTTTACTATCACACATGAATGATATGAATTATGCCCATATATGAGCAAGCTGAAGCCCTCTCTATTTTCTCAAGATAAAAGTGAAAACATCATCACTATAATGAACATTCATAAATAATCAAATATAGAAGTTAATAACAAACTTTGTACTTATAAGTGTTATATAATAAGTATAAAGTGTTGGTACATTTGATTCTTTATTATCCGTTCTTATAGTGATAATTTTGTTCATTATCATTACAAAATGCATTATTGAATATTATTCTAATGTGGTTGACTCATAATCAATTTATGTTGAATAATAGTTATTTATCATACTGAGTTTATGATATATAATACTTATTGATTATGATGCATAATACTTATCAAATGACAATTTATATCAAAATTTCTTTCTCGAGTTTGATCGAAAAAAGTAATGCAGTGTAAAAAGAATACAGTTTAAAATGATAACTTTACAGTTATTTGATTGAGAGTTTTACAAATTCATGATCATATTTTTTTCTGTTTGGAAAAAAAAAATGTAATGTAAAGTATTTTAAAAGTTCAAACAAATGGGACGGGAGGTGGGGCAAGATTTTATTATAATGGGATGAATTTAAATTTAATTTTAATTCCAAATACACCAAAATATAACTAAGGAGTGAATTCCAAATGAATTTACTTTACTTTACTTACTTTACTTTACTTTGTATTCCAATCAAACGCTAATTTTTTTAAAACCCCTACATTTATTTTAATTTACTTTACTTTGTATTTCAATCAAACAACCCTCTATCAACTCTGCTTTTGTTAAAAGATAAATAATACAAAAAAAAAAAAAACTGTGATTCAATATAACGTTATATGTTACAATAATTTTCCATCAATCAATAACTATTAGTCTATTATTCATAATAAACTCAATATGATAAATAGCTATTATTCAACATAAATTGATTTTGAGTCAACCACATTAGAATAATGTTCAATAATACATTTTGTAATAATTTTCCAAAATCATTGTTCTCTATACATATATTCAATAATATGTATCCTTACAAGCCAGCTTTTAAATGTTGGAGGCACTTCGATGAATTACAATCATTTACCGTCATTATATATATATATATATATATATATATATATATATATATATATATATATATATATATATATATATATATATATATATATATATTTGTATTATTAAATTTTATTATAACTATGAATATCATAGAAATTTAATCTCTACTTAGATTTAAACATATTATTTTTATCAATTTTATTAAAAAAGAGTTTCAACAATATTAATATGATTATACTTGGGCTTAAAAAAATAAAATAATAAAATAAAATAACTTTTGAGTTAGGTAGTAATGATGGACGATTAATACCGTTAAGTGTGATGGTTAGATGACAATGATCGGATGATGGCAATCAAACAACAATTAAGAGATGGTGGTTAGATGACAATAGTTAGAAGATGATAATCAAATAGGTCGACGCTGACGTTGCAATAGTGTTGAGTAATAATAGTCGAGATAATAATCATCACGATAATCACATGATGATGATCATGGCATTCAAGTAGTAGTTGAAATGATAGTTATTAGTTAGTGTTCTTTGTTAGACAAAGCTCTAAACTTATTTAGATCTCCAAGCTTTGTCTAATACAAGTTTAGCCTCTTGTGTAGATAATTTTCATTTATTTAAAATTTTTAAGAGTAACATTTTAGTTATTTTCACAAAAATTTCGTAGAATTCTCTTCAGATGGCTCTTAATAATTCTTTGATCATATATTAATTTTTTGCCATTTAAGTGCCTCAATAATCTTGAATTTGAGATACTTAATTTAATTATAAACATAAGAGATTAATGAACCATTTGAACCTTCAATTCATGTGATAAAATTTTTAACCTCAATTTATGTGTTTGAGTACGATGTACCAATTATTCATTAGGTTCATCTTATTGTGGTGTTTAATTCAACTATAATTTTGCTGAAATTAAAATTTGAATATTCTTAAATTTAGTTTCAAAAAATCTCTAATTGAAATATTAAGATTATATATATATATATATATATATATATATATATATATATATATATATATATATATATATATATATAGAGAGAGAGAGAGAGAGAGAGAGAGAGAGAGAGAGAGAGAGAGAGAGAGAGAGAGAGAGAATGAGACTATTAGAATAATTAGACTTATTAAACTTAATGCAAGCTTATCAACCAATATTATTGATATGTCACTTAAAATATCATTAAAAAAAGCTAATCTTGATGCCAAGTATTCTAAGTTGAAACCGATCAAATCAAGACTTAAAATATCATTGAAAATTTGGGATATCAATTAAAATAAATTAAACGCTATAGCCTGATCAAAGCTCATCTAATTTTGACTCATTTGAACATTCAAATACTTAAAATACATCAAATGATCAAAGAAATCATTTTGAGCCGTCCAATGGATGGTTGAGTGATGATTTTACGTAAGATACTCATCTATATAAATAAATTTCTCATTCTTCCATTGAGGAAGCAAAAAAAGAGAGAGAACTCTGAAAATCCTCCAAGCATAATCGTACCACTGATTCACCACCCCTCATGCCACAACTCGTGGCCATCGTTTGCCGACCATCGCCGTCTCGCCACTTACCACCATCGCTGCCGGTATTATTACCACCGCGCTTAGCCGCTACATGTTTTAATTGGGACCAATCTCCAACTACCGCCACGGCTGTTGCCTACCGCTAGTCCGTCTGCCATCTTTATCCGGTTTTACCATTGTTATTGTGTATACTTTGCCGTTATTTGTTATTAACTATCGTTGCTGATTATCATCATCATGTAAAGGCCGTCACTATCATTTGCTATCAGTACATGTTTGGCTCACACCCTCACGAACCTTCATCGTCACGAGGCGCTTATTTCATCATCTACTATCACTAAGAACTATTACAACTGAAAGGACTATATAGTATGTCTGATCTGATTCATTATCGCATTTATATACAACTCAGAATCTCAGACGAGAAAACTTGTTTCAAAAAAATAAATACATATAAGATTTTACAGTGCATTTTCCTCTTTCAGATTTTCACATAAAAAATTTTATTATTAATATTTTAAATATCTGTGTGTGTGCTGGATTCTATAATGAAGCTAAGGTATAAATTTTTATTTTATTGTAACTAATTTTTTAGCATGTAGGTGGTTAAACACTAAGGAGACAAAATTTAAATAAAGAAATTCGAAATTATAATAGAAATTGATTTGCGTTTTCACGTGCATGTCACGTGGCGAAATTGTATTGTTGCTCGGCTGTGCCAAGAAAGGAAGTGAACCTCGCCAGTAAATTTCACACGATGTGATCAAATAATTACAGGCTTGAATGTGATGCGCCCGGGATGTGGACGTGGATCAATCAAATTATGACACGTGTGATGTTGCATTTAAGGCAAGAAAAATTGACATCTGATAGAAAATTCTATCGCAATAAAAGTATATATTAAAAATAAAATTAATGAGCCTCTTACATGAAAAAATTGAAAAAAAAAAGCAATTATTTAAATGTCATTTGATTTATATTATTTTTATAATAAATTTGTTTGACTTTAATCTATTTATTATTTATTCTTTTTATAATCAATACTTTTGATAATTTTATAAGTAAAGTATTAAATTTTAAATATTTTAAATATATTTTATATTAATATTTTCTTAAAAAAAGAGCCTTCTCTCAAGCTAACAATTAGATTTAGGGATGGCGCTAAGCTCCAAATCAATCTTAGCTCACAAATCATTTATTGAGCCGAGCTCGAGCCAACTCACGAGTCAGCTCGACTCAGTTACATCCTATGCTAAACACCCAATATAACATTGCAAGTTATGGACATTTAAAAAATCATAGAAGCAAAAACAAATTTTAATAATTTAATCAAAATAAATATATTGATACAACAATTCAACATTATTAAGAATTTAAGACTAAGATAAGGATCCATGCTTCACACAAATCCCATTAAACTCACCAAGTTGCTCCAATCTTACTAAATTTAGTTAAATTTGTGGACAATTAAAACTTTAATTAAACAATTATGAAATTAAAAATCTATTAATTCCTAATTATTGACTCTAAAAATAAAAAGCATATTCTTGTACTATATTTTTTTTGTTTTTTTGGTAAAATATCATAATTTCATTGCTTCATGATTGTACCTTCTATGAATTTAAGCAAGAATATTCCATAGAATAATGACTAATAAAGTTGTTGTACAAATTTACTTCTATAGCTTTTCAATTCCTCAAAAAAGAAAACCCTCCAAAAACTTAAACTTATTCGTTATAAGGAAACAAATTATTTCATTCATATCACATAATTCATTCATTACTTTGATATTTATAGTTTATAATATCTAAATATGCAATATTTAACATATACTTTAACATACCTTTGATAAATAAATTATATATATATATATATATATCTAAATTTTTATTATTACAATAAAAATAGTATTTTTTTTCTTTATTTCTTTGAAGTAAAATTCACCTTTTGAAGCATAAGAAAGGTGCTAAGTTTGTAAATATTATAAATGCATAAAATGATGTGCTATGTATATAAATTGTCCTAAAATTAAATAGATAAGATAATGAAAATAGAGAAATTATTAACACATGAAGATAATAAGATAGTTTTAATTTTAACAAAGAGAAATGAAATATATCTTTATCAATAAATATATTTAAAATGCTTTTTATTTTGTTACTATTTTTATGTGGAGGAAAAAATATATTATAAGAATTGAATTTTGTATATTACATTTATTTAACTTAAATAATTATTATTTAGTTTTATTTAATTGAAATAAATTTTTTGTTTTTTTTATATTCACATCAATGCAATATAATTTACACAAAATAACTCATGGAGTTGGATCAAGACTTAAATGTTAACAACTACCCAACACTATTTCACATCTTTATCTCTATATCGCATGCCAACAAAAAGCAATGAATTTGTGTGGTTGTATGTAACTTCTTCTTTTTCCTAGAGCATTCAAGCCATTAATTGTTGACTATTTTAATTG
This sequence comes from Cymbidium sinense, assembly GCA_021442155.1. NCBI lineage: Eukaryota > Viridiplantae > Streptophyta > Magnoliopsida > Asparagales > Orchidaceae > Cymbidium > Cymbidium sinense. Next base: position 36,120 of record JAKCPB010000223.1, on the reverse strand, counting down.
CTTGCATATTTTTTTCTCTAAAAAAAAAAATACCAAAGTCATCAATAAATCAATAATTATACATAAATATGCAATGAATATTGATATGAAAACTATTTTTAATGATTTGATTTTAAAATTTTAATTTGATTTTGATATGACCAAAATTACTCAAGACGAATGTCGAAAGAACTGATACCAAGACTAACCAGATCAACGCGATTATCAATCGACTTTAAACACGAGTTTATACCAAATCGAGCGCCTCACGGATCAATGGCAAGATCTTATAATTCGACAAACAACGGATGTTTTGATTCGATCTTCCATACGGTTAACGCCATAGAAGAAAAGACTCGACAAACAACGAATAAGTCAAAATTCCGGATTAATTCAACCTCTTCCACACGTTAACATCATCAAGTAATACTTTGACAACTCGGATAGTCAAAAATCCTCGGATTCAAGATCTTCCATACAAGCACCATCGAAAGCAAAGACTCACAAACAACCTCAAATAGATCAAAACTGCGACCTACTATGTTAACGCCATCGAGCAACTCGACAAACAACCTCGATAGGTCAAAACTCCACACTACTACATAGAAGTCAAATAACACTTTCACTAATACGAGATAGGTCGTTCAGTGACTTCCCGACCTTTTCATACGTTAATGTCATCGAGTCACCTCACAAACAACCTTGAAGTCGAAAATCTTTAAGGGATTTTCAATTTCCATATAAGCGCCATCGAAGTCACACTCGACAAATAACCTCGATAGTCAAAATCTCGGTGATTCCATTCAACCTCTTCCATGCAACACCATCGGTAATACTCGATAAACAACCTCGATAGTCAACCCGAATGGATTAATTTGACTCTTCCATATAGTTATCGCTATCGAAGTCACACTCGACAAACAACGCTTGGTGTCAAAGAAAAGCACCATCACCGGCAATCTCCGGGTACCATCATCATCGCCGGGATCTTGACGCTGACGCAATCACCACTGTTGATTACTGCCGCTACATCACCTACCCTTGCCGTACTAATCACATCGCCGGTCCACGGAATTATCTCCGGCCATGAGAATTCACATCGCTGCCGGTATCCATTGATTACTGCACTGTGCGATCATCGTTGACCAGCTACATTTTCGCTTACCATAGCTTATTCATTGCTGTTAAAGATTTTGCTGACTGTTGGTTACATGGCTATTATTATTTGTGTACTCACATATTGCATTATCTCGCCGATTAAGGATTGCCATATCATTGCTGGTTAATTATTGCTGCTACATTTATCACGTAACCACTATTAATACCGCTGCTAAAATATTATTGGTCACTAATTTATCGTTGCCGCTATCTCACGACATGACGCTTCCGCAAGTAACATTGCTTGCTGGACCACTGACGGCTATAACCACTGCTCGCTGATATCGCTGCTGGCTGAATTACGGCTCATTATGACGGCATTGTAATGAATAATACATCGTCGTATTATCTCACTCAAGACGCTTTGCCCACTACTATTCTGGCATGCGTTTACATTACGGCTCACACCATGCGCTGATTAATCAATATATGGCAGAATCCTATTGTACTCAAATTATATTATGCTACTATCGTTGCTGGTATTATAATTATCGACGCTATTCATATCATTGCCGATAGCTGATTATCACTTAAACGATCAGGTAAAACACCTCTTTCGAGAGAAAACTAGAGCTCTCCAGATGAACCACGGGTCTCGATCACCCAAACCCGGCACTTGGGTGGCAACTCTTTCGAGAGAACCATTATGAACTATACCTTGATCGCTTCAAACCCGGCGGTCCGACAATATGCGCCTCTTCGAGGGAAATCGGTTCTCACAGATGAGTACGCCTGATCACCGACTCACAATTCTTTCGAGAGAACAGCCTCAGATGAACTACGTGTCCGATCGCCCAAACCCGGTCGGCCGACATGGCGCTTAACTTTCGAGGGGAGAACTATTCGGCCAGATGAACTATATCTTGGTCCACAATCATAACGCCAGGGAAAATTGCCTCAGATGAGCTCCGGGGCCTGATAACCCTCATCCGACAATGCTGAGGGAAAATCTGAGCTCACATATAAACCACTCTTGATCAACGACCTCTTAAGAAGAGGGACACTCGATATGAAGAGGTTTCTCCCTTGGCGTTTTATAGACCTATAGCAAAAGGTTAAATCTGTCCCAGAATCCAAACGGTAAATCAAACGAAAAACCCTCATAATTCTAATTCGGTAAAAACCACTCCATAAATTTGCTCATTGCTATAATCATGAACAAGACTCAAACTTAACCACATGATCTGAATCATATGATCATGCTGGCCGTTCTTTTAAATTTTTATTTTATTTACTCCAAATTACTCTTACCATAGCAGAGAAAGCATGAGCATACATAGCAAGGTACGATCAGGGTGCAAACACCAAATCGCTCAGAATGGGTCCATAACTCCAAATCTTATCGCACAGATATACATCTATATCGCACGCCTTCGGATCATAATCTTAATTTATCTGTTCTTCTCAAAATGTATTAATGACCGCAAATTTCATTGGAAAATTGTTATTTTCAAGTATTCGACATGTATATTTTGGATGATTGATAATATCAACCAAAAATAAACCGATATAACTAAAATTCTACTAGCACGAATCTTGATGTCGAAAATCTATCCATTTCAATCAAGACTAACCAGATCAAGCTTATTATCAATCGCTTTAAACATGAATATATCAAATCGAAGGCCTATTTAAATATCTAAGCCCAAAATCTATAATATATTTATATAAATACACAAAATACATCATATGATCAAAGGAATCATTTTGAGCTTCGATGGATGGTTTCGATTTATGATTTTACTAGATGCTCCTCCACATAAAAATTTCATTCCTCATATGAAAAGCAAGAGAGAGAAAGAGCTCTAAATTTGAAAATCCTCCAGTAATCGATAATTGACGGTTATTACTGAGGTTACCAATCACGCCGTTAATAGTACCGCCAATCGATCTGTAATTTGCCGGTTACTAATACCATCGCCGTTTCATCGTACATAAATATCGCATATCATCACCACCGATTTATCTACCATATCTTTACCGCCGATCTCGCCGTATCTTCGCCGGTCACCATCCAGATTTCATCAATCGCCGACCATTCACCTCATTATTATATTATTTGTTGCCTCGATTTTGAGATTTATTATTCGGCCTTTATACATATTTGTAATCCCATTATCGGATATTTTGTACTCTTAAACAAATACATAAAAGATTTACCGAAATTTTTTTTTCTTTCATATTTTTTCACGTAAAGATTCTGAGTTGTTCACTCTTTAATCATACGTAATTTGATTTCAAAAACAAAAGTTTCAATAACTTTTACTCTATCGCAATGGTTTCTAAAGACGCAACAATTTTATTTACCTCATTTTTCGACATATTAGTTTGATAGTTTTATTTTGAATTGATGAATTATGAAAAATGTTTATAAATGTCACATTTAAATAAAATAAATATTATATATATATATATATATATATATACAGACCACACAATATTTGACATAAATAATATTTTTGTTGATATTTAAAGTTTTAAATGTTATGATAGTAAAAAATAAAACTTAATATTAAATATGTAAATTAAATATCAATTTTATAATTATATAATTATATTTGAATTGGTTTATTTTATATTTAATAAAATTATAAACTTTAACTAAATCAACAAGATTGATTTGAATAATTGTCAAATCTAAATTAAATAAAGCCAAATCAATCAATTTCATCTATTTTATTCGAATTTTTTGGGCCTATAATGCTTGCACTCTTCAACAACCCCAAAATAGTAAAAATAAAAAAAATAAAAAATTTATTTTTATTCAATTAAACTTGAAAATATATCTATTATCATATAAAATCTTATAAAAATGAGACTAAGGCAAAATGAAAATAATTTCTTCTTGCAATTTGCTTCTACTAAAAAAAAAGTAGGTAATGGTCTTCTTATGAAAAAAAATTATTGCAATTAAAGGCACATTCATCTTTGTCAAAGTTAGGAAAATTGGATATAAAAGCAATATCATTACATATCAATGGAATAATATTATTATTAATGCTAAAATATGTTTGGTTTATTTTCTAAATAAATATAATATAATAAATATATTATTCATGTTTCTAATTTGGTAATTGTTCCAACTACACTTTCTATTCAGGAATTTAATAAAATAAAATTTAAGAAATAAATTAAAAAAAAGGAAGAAGATATATATATATATATATATTCTTCTAATTAAGTATTATTTTTAATTATTGTTAATAAAAAACGCTAAAAAATATATATCTTGAATAAATCTAAATGTTGACTTAGACATGTTTTGTTATCTAAGCAAACTTGCAATCATTTGCTTAACAAATATGATTAGTTTTGATGAAACGTATTCTTCACAATGAATAAATATGGGTGCTATATTTTAAAAAAAATTATGAATTCATCATATTTTATATATTAAAAAATTTAAAAATGATAATTTAATTTATTATTTGAAAATAAATGAAAAATAAAACTACCATTTCACAAAACATATTTTTAATATAAAAGCGAACAAAAGAGCGTGAACAAAGAAAAGTGAATTGTAGATGGTTCCAATTTATTTGCTTATTAAATATAAAAATGTTAATGATTTAATTAGACGTAAAGTTTTTTATAACTAGAGAGAGAGAGAGAGAGAGAGAGAGCAAATAAAGAGTTTAGATGTTAGAAAGGTTATGATCGAGTAAGGACTAATGATGCAAAGCAATGGAAGGAGACAGTGGCAATGGTGTTGTTAGCATATATAACACCTCGTAGCAAGTATAACGATACAAATATCAGTGAGTTCAGAGAAAGATGATTAATATTATGAAATAATAATAATGATTTTTATTATTTTTCATATTATATTTCACAATTAATATTATGAAAAATATTATAAAAAATAACAATATTTTCGATACGAACTAAAAATTCACTAAGAATCTTGATATCAAAAGTAAGTTGATCCTTTTTTGAAACTAGTCGAGATCAAACACTTAAAATATAATTGGAAACTTTGGGATATCAGTTAAATACATAAATAGCTCTTAAATATGGAGTGTTTATAGTCAAATCGAGCATCTTGACGAGCTGAATCTAACAAACCCAAGATCTCATAATTCCGACTTCGTTTGAGTATTCAAATACTTAAAATACATCAAATGATCAAAAAATCATTAAATTGATGAAGTGGAGTGGTTCGGATTTTGCGTATATTTATGAGCGTATCGATAAGTAGCTCATTCTTCACATGAGGGAGGCCAAGAGAGAGGAGAGAGCTCTATGCTTGAAAATCCTCCAAGCATAATCGTTACAACTCAGCGGTGCCGACCACCGTCGCCACCACCGTCGGCCACCAGCCGGTCATTACCCAGTCATCATCAGCCGGTCACGACCATCGTCGACCATCTCGCGGTCACCACCATCGTGCCGGTCGTCCGCTGGCCGTCGTCGAGTATTCTTGCTGATTGCATTGCGACCATCGCGTCGCCACCACCATCAATCCTCGTGTCAACCATCGTCCCACGGTTATCCTGTGACCTCGTCTCCGGTCCGCCGTGCTTATGCGGCCATCTCGCCGGTCACCACCAGACGGCCGTATCGTCATTCGTCGACTTGTTGTTCACCATCATCTACTACCAGCATTACACTTTAAACCATGGCTATATAGATGTTGCTAATTCGAGATTCCCATTATCGACCCTTCTCATATATTAATCGTTATCGGAGAAAATTTTGTACTCAAACAGATACATAGTGGAAGATTTTTCTTGGGCTGGGCCCGTATTTTTTCCTCTTTTGAGATTTTTCCATTAAAATTTAGTTTTATCATTAATTCTTCAAACATTGTGTGTCTTTGGACTCACAACAAAAGTAAACTTTTACTCTATGGCGGTTTCTAGCCGCATAGTTTGGCGTCTCTAAAAAACTGATTCCCATTATTTCATCTTATATGTCGACCAAGTTTCCCAACAAGATTAAAACCATCATCAAGGTGTAGCATTTCAAGCTTTTAAGGAGCGCAAGCGAAGAATGAAGATTCATCAAACTTCGTTCCTTCAGATTTTGTCGAAAACTGAGGGGCAACTCTTATTCTCAGAAGATGGCCCATGTTAATATGTTAAGCATATAATCGATTACCATCCCAAGAAACAAGTCAAAGTTGGAAGATATTTCAACATTGAGAAAAGATATAGCTTTGCAAATTATGATTTTCCAATCATACTCATGGAAAAACATGACCAAGGTTATGGAGCAACTTTGGCTACAACCACAAATGAACGTTTTGATTCGACCTCTTCCATATAGGTTAACGTCATTAAGTAATACTTTGACAAACAACCTCAGATAAGTTAAAATCCTCGATTGATTGATCTCTTCCATACAGGTTAGCGTCATCAGTAATACTTTGACAAACAACACCGGATAGTCAAAATCCAGGATTGATTTGACCTCTTGTGTTGCGTTATGGTAATACTCGACAAACAACCTCGGATAGGTCAAAATTCTCGGCAGTTCAATTTGACCTCTTCCATGCAGGTTGCGTCGCCGGTAACACTCGAGCCGATAGGTCAAAATCTTCGGATTGATTCGACCTCTTCCATACAGGTTAACGTCGCCGGGTAACTACAACAACTCGGATAGGTCAAAATCGCGCGAATTCAATTACCTCTTCCATGCAGTTAACGTCATTAGTAACACTTTGACAAACAACTCGGATGGGTCAAAATTCTCGGCATCTTCAATTCGACCTCTTCCATAGGTTAGTCGGGTAACACTCGACAACCTTGGATAGGTCAAAATCTCGGATTCAATTCGACCTCTTTCATACAAGTTAGCGTCATGAGTAACATTCGACAACCGACCGGATAAGTCAAAATCTCCGGATTCAATTCGACCTCTTCCATACAGTTAACGTCAGCCGGGTAACACTCGACAAAAACCGGATGGGTAAAATCTCTCGATTCAATTGACCTCTTCCATACGAGGTTAACGTCGCGGGTAACACTCGACAACCTCGGATGGGTGAAAATCGGCCGATTCAATTCGACCTCTTACATGCAGGTTAATGTCAAGTAACACTTTGACAAACAACCTCGGATGGGTCAAAAAATCCCAATTGATTCTACCCTCACATGTAAGTTAACGGCATCTAACATCATGGAGAATGATACTTTGAAATTATCTATCGATTTTTGAGTTGCTCAATGACGGTTCTTTTAACGCTTCCGCCATCTTGAAGTTATCAAGTTGAACCATTCATTGAAGTTTCAAATCCAATCTCCTACAAGAAGTAGAACATGGATCGTAGCAATCATCGTTGGTCCAGCCAATCGCCGGCCACCGCCGCTGATGTCACTATGCCGCCGGCCACGCCGCCATCGTGCCATCATGCCGCTGCTACACCGCTTCCATTATCGACACTAGTCGCCAGCATCTTGCCGTGATCATGTTATCCGCCACTGTTGGATCACTGCACCGCCACCACGTAAGCCGCTCAGAATTACTGCTTCCCACACGGTTGTCAATCACCGCCAATCCGCCGCCATCGACCACCGCCAGCCATCACTGTCTTTATCATCGATCATCGCTTTGAACCCGACCGTAAGTCGGTTGATTCTTTCGAGGGAACAGTCTCTTATGAACTGGCCTTGATCGCCCAACCGGGTCGACGAGGAATTGACACCTCTTTCGAGGGAAAATCGGGCGCTTTGCCGTATGAACTACCGCCCGAACGGTGGTTCGATGAGTCGTTGACACTCTTCGAGAAAACGAGCATTGTCATGAACTACGTCTTGATCGCTCAACCCGGTCCCCGACGTCATTGATTCTTTCGGGAAAATGAGCTCTTGAGTGAACTTTGATCGCCTCAACCCGGTTGGTCCGACGAGTGTTGACACCTCGAGGGAAAAGAGCCTGCCATATGAATCGGTCTGATCGCAACGACCTTTCACTCAAGAAGAAAAGCACTAGAGCACAGAAGTGTGCTTCCTTTAACCCTGGGAGTTTTATAGATCTATAGAGCAAAAGGTAAAAAATTAAAACCGTCAAAATCATCAAAATTGCCAAAATATGTTTCTCGGTTCGCGCAACTGATGCTATCTATGCAGCCAAATCGCGAGCGTGCACCTCATGACCCGCAAATCAAGACGCCTGCGGATTCTTGCTAATGCTCCACGCGTCATACGCCCATCAAGACGTTAAAGTGTCCAGATGGGTCCATAACTCAAATCTTGATGCGTTAAGACACATCTCACCCCTACCCGCTCATGATTATAATATTGTGCTTTCATGAAGATTTGTTCTCTCAAAATGTATGGTTAATGGACCTGCAAATTTTATTGAAGAATTTATTATTTTCAAGTATATGGCATAAATATTTTTGGATGATTGAGATAATGTCATCTAAAAATAGGAACCCATGATTAATGAAAATTCTACTAGTAAGCACCAATCTTGATGTCAAAAGTTGATCTCGGTTGAAATTAATGAGATCAAACACTTAAAATATCATTAGAAACTTTAGGTCTTAAATCCATAAAAGCTCTTAAACATGGAGTGTTTATAATCAAATCGGCGCCTTGACGAGCCAATCCAAGCCCAAGATCTCAAAATACTTCATTGAGCATTCAAATACTTAAAATACATCAATGATCAAAGAAATCATTTCGAGCGTCATGAAAGTGGTTTGATTTTGCATGAAGACGCTACTCTCCACCAGAGAACTCATTCTTCACATGAGGGATTAAAGAGAGAGAGCTCTAAAGCTTGAAAATCCTCAAGCATAATCGACCACTCGATGTCGCCGACCACGTCCGCCAACCACCGTCGCCGCCACCGCCGCCATTACCGCCGGTCATCTGACCACTGCGCCAATCAGCCATCTCCACGGTCACATCATCGTGGTCGCCCCCGCTGATCACCGATGCTCGTTCACCGTACATTGCCGCCATTTGCCGCCAATCGCTAACCGCCATTGTCACCACCATCAATTCGAGCCAACCATCGTTGTTGGTTATCTCGCCGACTATCATCGTCATCTCCATAACTACCATCGCCATCTGACCATCATCGCCACCACCAGACGATAAGGCCGCCGATTCATTTTCACCATCATCTACTACCACTAGCAAGTACACTCAACCATGGCTATATAGATGTTGTTGCGATTGAGATTCACATAGTCGCTCTTATACAAATCCGTTATCGAAAAATTTTGTACTCAAACAGATACATAGTGGAAGATTTTATCAAGGCTAGCGATTTTTTCCTCTTTTCGAGGTTTTCTCACGTAAAAATTTATGGAGTTTTATCATTAATTCTTCAAACATCTGTATTCGGACTCCGCAAGCTGTAAACTTTACTCTACTGAATTGGTTTTCAGATGCAATAATTTTTATGTTTGATTTATTTCTTAAATTTCCTAAAAAATTTCACCCAACTACTTTATTAAGTCAAAAAAATTTTACGTAACTGATTTGCCATCAACGCTGACCCAAACATGACTTGAATAATTAATTTAGACATATATTTCAAATCAAATTTTAAACTTTGCATTAGCAAATCAATCCGAACTCAACTCAAAAAAATTAAGCTGGTGTTGACCTCACTTTTGGAGTGAGCTCTTAACATCTTCTTAGACTTAGGACTCTTCTAGACACTAAGATTTCTTAGTCATAAGACACATTTAGTGATAGGTGAACACCCAACCCAAGCCTGAGACTTAGAAGGGTTAATCAAGATTAGGCTATGCCTTGTGGTTTAAGGAAATTACCTATCCCATAGCCTAAACCTAATCTAGATACTTTCTCAAATTAAATCCGACTCAATTCTCAAATCAAATCTCAAATTCAAATTCAAATTCAAATTCTAAATCTAATTTCAAAATTTGACTCAAATGATTGAAACCCAAAATCAAATTCAAATCTAAACCCTTTCTAAGCCATATGAACCATATTCATAAGCTTAGCCAAATCTTTCCTTAAATCAAATCAAACTCAATTGATCTCTTCATAAATCAATTATTCCTTTATTTATATTCACAAATATAAATGAAATCCAAATTCAAATGACCAAAACCATATTGAAAATCACATCCAAACTCAATTTAAACCCTTTAAGCCAATTGACTTATTAAATTCTATCAGATCAAGTCAAAACCAACGAATTTTCTCTTGAATCAATCATTTATTCAATTATCTACCCAAATATAAATGAAACCTACAATCATCAAATCAAATCAAACTAAACCAATTGACCCACTTAGGTGCACTTGACAAAGTGACCTAAAGGACCCATTTGAGCCAACTTCTAATCCAATCCAAATTGAACCAAGCTCACCAAAATCTTCCATCATGATTTTGATCACCCAAGATGATCAATTGCAATCAATTGGGCCAAACCAAGCCCAATTACTTGACCCAAATTGACCCAAATTGGCCTAAAGAACCAAATCGGGTTAAATCATGATTTAACCCAAATTGATTGCAAGCAATGGCTCAATCTCATTCCAAATTAATTATTGAACTTGACCAAAGCAATAATTGAACTCAATTTGATCAATCAAGCCTAATTGGGTCAACTTGACTCAACCTAGCCCAAATTGGCCTAAAGGGTAAATTTGGTCTAAATCAAAATTAAATCCAAATTAATTCAAACCAAAGACCACATTCATCTTAAATTAGTCAATTGAACATGAATCAACCCATAACCCAAGTTAATTTGGCCAATTTTGGTCAAATAATTTGGCCCAAAATGACCCATATGACCTAAATTGGGCCAAATCAAACCAAGCCAAAACCCAATGATCAACCCAAACCCATTTGGGATTAGCCCAAAACAAATTCAACCCATTTTAAATCCCTCATGAACCATCACATAGATTCCACCTAACCTCATTTAATTCCCATCACATGCACTTAACCTCATCACATGGCAATATTTCAATTAAACAAATCTCATCATATAGAATAAGAGAGGACTTTGGAGCAAAATCCAAAGTCCTCAATCAATCTAAATCTAGCTAACCACCAACAAGATGACATTCAATTTGGAGCCAAAATAATTCAAAAAATTTATATTTTCATCCATTATGGAGGAAATGAGACTTGAGCTCTCTTGCTCCCATCATCACAAATCTCTAAAGCCAAAAGTAACCCATCCCGTTTAGAGAGCTCAAATAATACAAGAATTTGCTCTTAAATTAAAATATCGGAGAAGAGGCAAGAGAAGCAACTAAAGATTACTCTAAAGCTTCCTCACACACATGGATCACTGATCTTCACAAAAAATCATCCCCTGAGGTAACTTTCAAACCATAGCCACCTTGGATTTTGCATATTTTGTATTAAATTTCCGGATTCTAAATTTCTTTAGAAAATCAAGCACTTTATTTTGAATAATCCCAAATAGAAATAGAATTTTCTAATAATGAAAACGGTCCATTTGGAAAGTTTTGCTTAAATTTTCATTTTTTCCAAAATACTAAAAATAAAATTATAATTATCGTCCGATCCATAATACTGATCGCCATTTAAGGACGGATTAAATTTAATTAATGAAAATTTAATGAATTAATCCATCATCTTAATTAATCAAATTAATTTAAATAAGTCATTAAAAAGCTAACTCTAAAATTAAGCTTAAATCAAACCCATAATTAAATTTAATAATCACACCCCTTAAATAAATTAATTGTTAATTAAATTAATCATATGAAACCTAAACTTAATCAAACATAATTAAGATGCAATTAAACACTAATCAAAACTTAAATTAAATCATTAAGTCATTAATCTCTAATCAAACAAACCTTTAATTAATCTAATAATTTTAATTGACCCCTAATCAAACTTAATTAATCAAACATCTAATTAATGCAAATTTAATAAATTAATCCATTATCTTAAAAAACCAAATTTAACTTTATAAATCGATTAAAGTTAATTCAAATTAAATATTAATTAATCTAATTAATTAATAACACCTATTAAATAAATTAATTAAGTAAATTACATTAATCATATTAAACTTAAGCTTAATCAAACATAAAAATGTAATTAAATGATAATCAAACCCTAATTTAAACTTCAATCATTTATCAATTACATCATTAACTCAAATAAACATAAATCAAATTAAAAGTTAAGCAAATCTTTATTTAATCTAATCATACCTCTTAAACAAACTAATTAAGTTAATCAAATTAATTACATTAAACTTAATTAATCAAAATGCAACTAAATATTAATCAAAACATAAATTAAACCTAAACCATTAAGTCATCAATTACATCATTTGGCTAAACAAATATGAAACTAAATGAAAAAAAAAAATAAACAAACCTTTATAATTAACATAAATACACTTATCACATAATCACATTGAACCTAAGCAAACCCATAGACCAATAAAGCTAATTAAATCAAATTGAATCAAATTAAGTTAAATCAAGAAAGATTATCATCAATTTAATAGAATCAAAATCAAATCTCATTCAACCTACTTAAATAAAATAAACTAATTAACTATCCAATATATGAAATCAAAATGCAACCAAACTTTGATGAACATGACAATGGATGTGATTAAAATAAAATCCCATACAAAGAATCAAACTCAATTAAAATCAAAATAAAATTTCAATTAATTTAATCATCAAATTACAAATAATTGAACCACAATCAATTAAATAAACATAAAGTTAAGTCACATAACCATAATCAAAGAAAAGAGAATTAGATATTAATCTAAAGGATATTGAATTATCAAGATTTAATTAAATCAAAATACTTAATCTAAAATTAATCAACCAAAAAAACACATGAATTTAAACAAACTTAAACTCCATTGACATTAAGGATATTGAATTATCAAGATGCAATTAAACTAAAACATCTAAAAATCAATCAATCAAATACTTAAACAAACTCAATTCTAAATTCTAAATCAATAAATCAATCAATGAATTACACAAATTCAAATGGGCTAATCAAGATACTTAAGGTTTAGTTAGATTCCTTAGAATTAGGATGTAGAATAGGTGAGTCTCACATGGAATTCATCCTACTCTTCATTCTTGAGAACCTAAATATCATTCAATCAAATAAAACTAAAATAAAAATGAAAATCAAATCATTAAATCATTTAGATTAAAATCACCCAATAGTAAAATTTAGATTCAAACTTCAAATTGGAACATAAACTAAAGAAGCCTAATAAAGTCTTGCTACACAAGCCTTAAGCACACACATTAGAATAATAAGTCAATACTTATAGTGCTAAGTTAGGGCGTTGTATGTATGATGTTGTGTTTTATTTTGTGATGTAATATTTTAGACTATGTTAGGGTGTATGTTTCAGAGACTGATGAGTTATTAGCCTAATCATATTTTCTGGGGTTGTGCTTAAAGCTTAATAAAAAAAATATAAATGCTTTTGTCATAGTTGCTTAGCCCCTAAGTGTAACCCATGTTAAGACAGGGCTTGTTACCCATGTGTGGGTGCTAAGTCCAAATTATTCATATAACCGCTTATGGTGTGTTTAGCTAACATTTATTTGGTGTGTATAGATTTATTTCTCTATTTTGATGTAATTTTGCATTAGGAATTAGTGATGGAAAGGCTTAGTCCCTGTGCCGGATGCCTTTGGAGCAAATCAAATCAAAAGAAAGAAATGAAGAAAAAGAAGACCCCCATAGCATATACATTATTTTGTAATCCGGTTGTATAGAGGTGTATTCTACCCATCTTTTCTTTTCTTTTCTGGTGTAAAACCCGACCGCACAGGCCTTTTATTCTTTTACGATAGTCTATAAAATTATTTGATGTTGTGTTTAGATTGTGGATTAGAACAACATGCTTTTCATAGTTTCTTTATGATTGATGTTTGAATGTGTGGCCTGGATGCGATAGGCTCTTAGGATAAAATTAATTTTTCTACCCCAATTAACAACTCATAACTAAAATTTTAAAATAACTCATAACCTCACATAAAAGTCTAGGGATTAAATCAAGATAATAAAATTTTTAGTAACCCCTTAGTTGGATGGATGAATGTATAATATCATGCATGTCATATTCTTTCACTCTTGTTAAGAGGGAGATTCCATCTTTGCCAGAGAATCAAGGCTTAACCTATAAGAGCCTTTAGTGGAAGACACCCCTTTCTCTTTTGATTTGGCCTATAATCAAATTCTCATGCATTTAGGCATACAAAATCCCATAGCCGTGTCAAGACAAAAGTCCAAAAGAATCAAATAAATTTGATAAAATTTGCATTAGATTAAGTCATGATTCATACCACTCATGCTCTAGTCTAGGAGTGAGTCTAAGGACTTAGTTTCCTTTCTAAATGAACAATTGCCTAGCCATCTTGCAAATCATAAGACTTGCCTACATGGATTTAAAGTGTAGGAGGAGTTAGCTGGCTGCCACTCCAGATGATAATAAGTCCAGTAGTCGGGTGGTTCATTCTCTGTTGTGGAGGTAAACTATATACCCATTTTCGCCTTAGATTTAGGTTGTGCCTTCATTTTTGTACCAAGGCTCCTTAGTTTAGGAATCTGAGGTAGCTATTTCCTTTGGGCTACAAGCATAAATCCTCATCTTTTAGGCATTTTCACAATCTTATGTTGTGGAATTATAAGCCCTAGTAATCTAATAAAATGTCAACTCAAATAATCAACTCTCTTCAATTTCAAAAATATAAAGCCCAACTATAGGATAGATTGGAATGCTCACTAAGCTTCCTAGTATCATGAGCATTTCCTACTTTCTTTTGGATTCCAAAATAAGTCTTCTCCTTGATCTATCCCATTTGATTTTCTAAAATAGCCAATCTTTGATAGTCTTAACCTTGAAATCTTTGGAGACCTAATTATCTACTTTAATCGAGAGTATTCTTAAGAATTCTCATTCTTATGATGTAATTAACTATGGGGCTTGCCCATAGGAACTTAATGAACCCGCTTAAAATAAACCCTACTTTACTTTTCCATGTAAAGTAGGAAAGATCTTGGTATATTCAAGACCCATCATGCCTTGAGTCCTTATTAGGTGATTAGGTCCATTATAGGGTGGTGATTTCTATCTTTGAGATAATACATCATTCCTTAATATTGTATCCCATCACTTCAATAAGTGCCCCTAAGATCTGGTGTCCCACACCCCAAAAAATAAACACCACGATTTTTGGCGACTCACTGGATGGTTCCTCTCTCCATCTTTAGTAGATAATTGTCTCCAAGCATCGATAGTGGACTTATGTTTTATATAAGCCGAGACTATCATTCTTTCCACACTTAGCTTATTTCATTCTTAAGCAAAGCTCAACATCCTTTTTTTAGGACCTCACTCAGTGTCTTAAAAATCCCTATTGGTTCCCCAATAAAAAAAAATTAAAATTAATCAAACAAGAGATGACCAAAATTAAAAATCTCTTCACCATTCTGATGGTGAGGTTCCTCCCATGAACAATAAGAGATAAAACTCTTCTACAAAATAACATGTCTTTCCAAAGCACTTTTTTCAAAATCCACATAATAAGGGATATGTACACAAAAGTTTATAAGACACATATAACCAAACCTCGTTTAATAAATCTGATGATTGTTACAAGGAGGTTCTTTTTTAAAAAGAAAAAATCAAAATCAAAATCAACAATTTTTTAATTTTCAAATGCACATTTTCTTTGGAAATGGCTATCCCGTCCCACACACTCAAATTCATTGGATGGAGATTCTATTTTCAAATAAAACCATGATATAAAAAAAATTGAAACTCCACTTAGCATACTTCACATGTGCTAGAGTTGAAGTTTCCTTTTCAAAAAGCAATAAACCATACACACACAAAAGAGAAGTCAAGACATATTTGAACCCCCACGACATAACCAAATTTGTCAAATGGGAGTTCCCTTTGGAGAAGGTAGAGCAAATTCTTTATTTGTCGATAATTCCTTCATGCCAAAGTCTTGAACTTCAAAACACATTGGGAGCTCATTTGACATGCCAAGTATATCAATGAGAACTCCATTTTGAAAATCATAAGTACAATGTGAACTCATTTAACATGAAAAAGTTCATTTTTAAAAAAAAAATCATAAACACATTTGATTCACTTAACATACCAAATTTGTTAAGTGAGAGTTTCAAAAAAAAAAAATCATAAACACATTTGACTTTCACTTAACATACCAAATTTGTTAAGTGAGAGTTTCATTTTCAAAATCAAAAAACATTTGACTTTCACTTAACATACCAAATTTTAAGTGAGAGTTTCATTTTCAAAATCAGAACACAGACTTTCACAAACATACCAAATTTGTAAGTGAGTTTCATCTCAAAAAAAAAATCATCATTTTTGACTTTCACTCAACATACCAAATTTGTTAAGTGAGGGTCTCTTTTCACACATTTGATCCCTATTTTAACATACCGAATTTGTTAAGTAAGGATCCAATTTTTCATGTCAAACCACACTTGAACTTCCGCTTAACATACCAAATTTGTTAAGTGAGAGTCTCATTCTCAAAGAAAAAAAAAACATATCTCAAACAAATTTGGGGCTTTCACTTAACATATCAATCTTGTTAAGTGTGACTCCCATCTTCAAAGAAAAGCAAATTTATCTCACGATCACATTTAACTTTCACTTAACATACCAAATTTGTTAAGTGAAAGCCTCATCACCAAACACAAATCAGACACATGTGGCCTCTACTTAACATACCAAATTTGTTAAGAAAGAAGCCCCATTTTCAAATCAAAATATCACACAATCAAATCTTCACAAGAAAAAATATTTCAAACACACAATCACAACCTCTTCTTAGCATACCCAAATTTGCTAAGTAGAGGTCTTTCAAACTATCAATATTTTCAAACAAGATGCACAAAACACAAATATCTTCAAGAAAATCTCTCCTAAAATTTTAGAACCCCGCCCAACATACCTAAATCTGTTGAGTATGGGTTCTAAATCGAAATCAAATGGAAAAGATTCTCCTCAATATCAAAAATCTCTCTAAAATTTTGATGAACCCCACTTAACATCCTTAAGATTGTTTAGTGTGGGTTCAAATTCAAAATCAAATCTTGAAATCAATGATTGAAGGTGAATATCAAGGCAAGTGTCTGACTCAGCTACATTTCAATAATGCAGATTTTAGTGCAATCAATTATTTCAGTCAGTCAGTATCTATGGCTCCCAACAAGCTCGTGTTTTCCTTCCCCACTGGCCTAAACCTAGCCTTGGATCAAGCTAGTCTCTCTACCATTGGCTCCACCGAGGTCATCTACTTTGGCCATGGTTTTGAGGTGAGGATTTCTGCAGGGGACAACCTCACCACAAGCTAACAAGGAGGAGTGGCGCAACGCCATTGATTCGACATATGATTTTGAGTTTCCACTAAAGAGGAAGGCCACTGTTGTTCGCTACCTGCCGCTGTCCCACGCTGTTCCTCCTGGGTCGGGCAATTCTACAATAGCTACTATCCCTCCTTGGATCCCCCAAAAGGGAAGACTGTCTTGCTTTTTGAAATAGTCTCCTCCACATTCGAGGTGGCTCGCTCTGTCATACCTACACATTCACAGCGCCGCAAAAAGAACTACAAGATCAAGCGACATCACAAGAGGGCAGAGAGAGAGATGGATGTTGCTTCCCATGTGGCTGAGGAGGGATCTCCTTGTGAGACCTCTCCACATTTGAGTGGTAGTAGGTTTCACCCCTTCACCTCGATGGAGAGGACTACAGAGGATTCCGCACTACCTCCACCACCAAAGATATTTGACACTGCAGAGACTGTGAAGCCTATGCCGCAGCTCTGCCTACTGGTTGGTCGAGCTGAGCCGTGAGTCTTGATCTGAGGACGTTATCCAGAGAGTCGTAAGTCACACAGAGAGGGAGAGAGCCTTGGAGGCTCAAGCATCGACAGTAGAGGGAACAAGAGGTTTGCTGTGCAGCCTCTCGATGGATTTTCCCGATCATCGCCCTACTGTGGTCAATCGTCAACATCATCCTTACTAGTGCTACCATAGGAGAGCCTATAGAGAGCAGGTGCTACCTCCACGCTCCACTCACGCCCACCATCGCCATCCAACTACGCCATCTCCCCATTCGGCCAAGACCCCCATCCCGGGGAAAGACCAAAGACCATTGGTGATCCGACGCCCGTGATCCCACTCCATCTACTCCACCCGTTGAGGTGAGGTCGCTCCTATTGACCTCCCGCCTCAACCACTGGAAGAAGGAATGACACCTGCCGTGGTCAAGTCACCACTGCATCTTGCCTCCACCGCAAAGCGCATGGCGGATGAAGGGATGGGATGTAGTGTCCATGAAGTAGATCCTTCCACGGTTCAATGGGATCAATATATACCTATTAAGGAGCACAGCCCTCTTAGAGATAGTAGATGCAAAGAGAATGCCCGATGTATTCGGAGAGTATACCCATCGTGGAGTGTTTGTCCTCACACTGGGACGCTTCGATGAGATCGCTGTCACTTTGCGAGAAGAGGAACTCTAGGGGATGATCACCGATGAAGAGGATGCTAGGTCAATTTTGATCCATGGGGATGATCTCTTGGAGGACTTGAGGTCCATATGGTTGACACTAGGGGTTCCCTTCTGGGATCAACATAGCCGAGGTGTTGTAGTTGAGGAAGACACAGCTCATTCAACCCAACACCTTCGTCAACTGAGGCAAAGAGATGAGCATATAAGATGGAGAAAAGAGTTGAAGATTTATTAGCGCTAGCACTTCAAGGCCAAGCTCCTCCATCAAGACCTACTCCTGAGGCACCACCCCTGGTTGTTGCATGTTTTGATGCCCAAGAGTACATCTCCAGATAATGGCGATGCAGGAAGGTGGACAACACCTCCATGCAAGAAAAAAGATAAGAAGAAGGAAGCAAGGATGCGCAAGCTCGAGGTGGCTCATCTGTCCAAAGGGTAGACCTACCCGAGGAATTTGATGGTGTCCAATATCCTAAGGGTTTTGTGCCTCCTTCCTTCAAAATTTTGATGGCAATGGGAACCCTGACATAGCACATTTCGTGCATGTCGAATCCGGGCGATGCATGCACTATTTCATCTCTTCAAGTAGTTTGACAGTCACATTTGATTGGTACGAACTACCCAATGGTTCAAGAAGACTTTTGTCGAGTTGGAGCACCTCTTCATCAGGTTTGGAGCCCAGAAAGGGTAATCAGGGTGACCTCATCAGGGCCCAACAAAATCCAAATGAGTCCCTTTGATTATATTCTCGAAACCTCAGTATGAAATGTGAACCATATGCGAACAAAGATGCTATAAATTCTTCTCAAGAATATTCATGCTTGCCTTCATGCTCAAGGATTTAATGATCAAAACCTTTGAGAAGTTAATCAACAAGGCTAAGGGAAGCCAAATTACCTTTTCAAGACCAATCATTCAAGCCCAAGCACAGAAAGCATTCGAGAAGAAGCGGTAGAGTGTCAAAAGGGACCAAACCAAAGCTCAAGATGAGAGACCTCATGCACAAGCCTCCATTGCCACCTCTACCACCACTGCCAAGATATCGACCACCGCGCATAATAGCGCCACAACCTCCACAATATACTCAACAACGGTACTCATATCCACCGCTAGGTAGCTATTACCTACCTACTCTTATTGATAAATTGAATAAGCCATATTCATTCAAGAGGGAGGTAGTTAGGAAGATCTTTAAGAATCTCTTAAAGAAACCTGACTTTTAGTTACCTGAGCCCAAGAGGCCGAAGATGTGGGCAAGAGTGATGATCCTAACTATTGCCCCTACCACCGTATGGTCAGTCATGTCTTGGAGGATTGTGTCACCTTTAAGGACTGGCTTGAGCACAGCTACAAGTCAGGAGCTATTGTCATCCCCAAGGAATACTTGTTAGAACAACCTCTAATTCTATCAGAGTAATTCTTGGGGATACATATGATCCTCTTAAGACAAAAGGTTGGGATATTCTTATCCCAACCTCTAAAAAGTGGTCTCTAAGATCAAGAAGCTTTCGGTCTGGTAACTCAAACCTCCAACACCAAGGAAGGTTGCCAAAGACAACTTGAAGAAGGTGTCACCAAAGAAGAAGCAGCTTTACCTCACTGCCCGGATAGCATAGTAACACAACCACCGTCCGAGCCCAGACTCCATCCACTATTGCAGCTACTACTTCTTCCTCCACTAGCTCCTCTTCTACCAATAGGAGCATTGTATCAGCGGACAAGGGCACTATACCCCTTTCTCGCTTACTTTATTAGATTTCTATCATGTACCTCCATCTAAGAAGAAATCAATGAAGAAAGCTTTCACTTACATCTTGTCCACTTCTGATACTCTAGATTTTATTCCTCTCAAAAACTCTTCAAGTCTACAAAATAATGATGACTCTAATTCTGATCATTCCACCTTTGATTTAGAAATGGATTTTCCATTCCTAAATCATCTGGGTTCACCCATTGAGATTGATTTGGAGTCATCTGACTCCAATGATGCCATAGGAGAAGTCAGGTACTGATGAGAAGGTAGAACTTCCTACAAATTCATCATTCCAAGAGGTCAAGTTAACCTTCAAGGCAAAGTTCTACCCTGGTGGCACCTCGTGATAAGGGTAAGCAAATCATTGGTTCTAAAGAGATATAGCCTCTCCACAAGATGCTCCACCCATGGATATGCTTGTGGAGGATCAAGGTTGACTACAATGTCCTAGCACATCTTAGAAAGTCCTAAGTTATATATGACGCCCTCATCTTATCCAAAAGAGATGGGAATCTCTAATCAAGGCTCCTTGATCCGGAGATATGCTTAGACCGCTGCCATCAAGAGGAGGCTTGCGCTCGTGAGGACACTCTAGGAGTTACATTCAAGGATGAAGACTTGCTTGGAATGACCAAGCACAACCGCCTCTTTACATTACGGGATGTTGGAAGATGTGATATCCAGAGTTCTTGGACCGTGGTGCATCGGTGAATATTATGAGTCTAAAACCCTCGCTTACTTAAAGATTGACATCTCCAAACTTTCAAAAGAGGATGATGTTAAGAGGATTCAATGAACAAGAGAGGCTTTAGGCTCTATAATGTTGCCATTAAGTGGATGATTGGAAGACTACGCCAAGTTTCATATTATAGACTCATTCTTTCAATGCTTTACTTGGGAGACCATGGATACATGAGAACAATGTGGTTCCATCCTCTCTACATCGCATGAAGTTCAGAGGTGGGATTGAATCGCATCAAAGGAGATCTTAAGCCATTCACAATTCATGAGGTCAATATATGAAGATGCAACCTACTATCTCCTCAAAATCAACAAGTATATTCTTGTGAACTTGGTGAAAGTTCAAAAATAAAAGAAAAAGAAAAGAAAAAAAAGAAAAGAAAAGAAAAGAAAAAAAAGGAAATGAGAAAGAAAATAAAAGGGAGCGAGAAATAGACTTGGAGGAGAAAGTAGAGCCTAACATTAGATTCCACCCACGCTCAACATCTCCATTCAACATATGGGTAGGATGACTCACCTCCACCAAGAGGAAGAGGCGATCTGAGACATGCCTAGAGATGGAAGACCTCCTTATTGGCCATCCAAGGAGTTATGTCCCTACTACCGTGACTACACCTACTATCTATATGTACTTAGAATCTAGTTTGATGAGTCATATATGATTAGTACATCAAGCACTTCCAGCCAGATCCCCATGCAAGTGACAGTTGAGCTGAGAATGAAGACCAGCTCTAAACAAAGCATAAGTGTATGAAGTCTATATGTGAAAGGAAGCATCGCTTGGGAACTTTAGCTCTAACCTCACAAAAAGTTAAGGGTTTGGTAGTTAAGGAAGCCCCTAAGTCTTCCACAAATGTAAAGGTGCAGAAGTTCTTTCTTGGAGCATCATCCTCAAGTCAAGAAGTTGATGTAGAACTTGAGGATGATTCATATAAAGATTTAATAGAATTACCTTTTGATTGGTATTCGCCTTGTGTTCTTAATTTAGCAAAGAAAGGATTAATTCCACATGCTTGGTCTAAACACAAGTCAGATTACTTTGAAAGGTTATGGGACAACAAATGCGCATTTCACAATCAAGACGGACTAGATTCAGTGGGTCCAATTGATGATGATGATTAGTCATCACCAATCATTTGGAATCGACAGTTCTTTTCAAATCATGCTAACTCATATGAGGAGGAAACTGATGATCCAAATGACTTTGAAGTCAAAGATGCAAAGTTCAAGAGGAGATCATATCAACCATCGATGAGCTCAAAGAAATCAACCTAGAAGAAGAAGATCCACACCAACATATATAGTTCTCTATTGAATGAAAAGAAACCAATGATTTAGTGAAGCTATTGATTGAGTTTAAGGATTGCTTTGCATGGAGTTATGAAGAGATGCTATCATCTCGACATAACCCATAAACTAGCAATAGAACCTAATGCTAACCCTATCAACAGTTCCTACGCATGCATTAGACACATGTCACTTTTGAAATTAAGAAACCGATCGATTGGCTTTATTAGGGAAGAAAATATCCTACCCGTTGGCGTCATCCGCTTAAGAAAAGAATGGCCAAATTCATACGCGTTGATTTTAGGGATCTAAATAAAGCATGTCTAAGGATGAATTTCACTTCCTATACGAATTAATGGTGGACATTGCCTCATCTCATGCAATATTCTCCTTTATGGATGGGTCATCTGCTACAATCAAATTAAGATGGCCCCAGAGGATGAAAGAAACACGCCTTTCGAACCCCGACAAATATATATAAGGTCATGCCTTTGGCCTTAAAATGCCGTGCCATCAAATACCCATGACTCAAATCTTGATGAACTCATTCATCATCAAGTTGAATGCTACGATGATCTCATTATCAAAAGCAAAGAAAAGGAAGACCATCTCTTTGACTTGAGAGTAGTCTTCGAACGTTTATGACAATACAACCTCAAAATGAACCCTCAAGTGTGCATTGAGTAGGAAAATTTCTTGGGTTTGTTGTCACATCGGGAATTGAAATCGATCGAAAAGATCATATTAGAAATGCCACCCCTAAAAGCCTAACACAACTCAGTCATTCCAAGGTGTTAAACGACGCTTCATTTCCAACTTATCGGAAGATGCAACCATTCTCAACACTTATAAAAAAAGGATGCCAAGTTCAAATGGGATGACAAGTGTCAGTATGCTTCAAAGACATCAAGCAATATCTGATGACACCTCAGCCTAGCATTCTATCGGGCAAGCCGCTCATATTATATACGCGCATTAGACTTTGGCACTTTGTTGGCTCAAACCAACGATGAAGGGAAAGAGAACTCTCTCTATTATCTCAGTCGTCGTCTAATCCCTGCTGAGGTAAACTATCCACCTATTGAAAAGCACTGCCTAGCTTTAATCTTTGCATCCCAAAAGCTACGGCACTACATGCTTTCATAAGGTGAACTTCTCTGAGTCAATCCACTACAATATCTCATGACACGACCTTATCGACGGTTGGCATGTTGGTCCATGATTTTATCTCGCTTTGATATAACATTCGCTTCTTCGTGCCGTAAAAGGATAAGCACTTAGATTTCTTAGCACATCCACTCCCTGCTGATTCTCCGCTTAATGATGATCTCGATGAACAAATCATGAACTTAGGGGTACTAGTGCTCGCCATTGGGAGATGTACTTTGATGGTGCAGCTTCTTCTCAAAGAGGAGAAGAACCACAACTTACCCCTGTGGAAGGTAGGAATAGTTCTCCTAACCTGCACACATGTGATGAGATTCTCATATCATTTGTCCAATCCATGCACCAAACAATGAAGTCAATATGAGGCTCGATTGCCGAGTTAGTCATTACACATGCGCCCAGTATCAACATCTTTGGGGATTCTCAGTTAGTCATCAACCAAATCACTGGGTCCTACAAAGTTCTAAAGCCTAAGCTCCATCATTACCACAAGTACACTATGGATTTGTTGGCCCAAATCCCAGAGGTTACCATCTACAAGATTCCTCGAGGAGAGAATGCAATAGTAGAAGCATTAGCCAAGCTTGCCAAAGAGTTGGCATGTCCAAAAGATGAGTCCATTCCAATAAGGGTCCAAAATATACAAGTCTTATCCCTTATTGATGCTGAACTCATTGAGAGATTCTCTCTTGAAGGGGAGGTTGCCAAAAAGGATGAGGAGTCAGATTGGAGGCAACCATTTATGGATTATTTAAATGTAGGCAAACTACCTCAAGAGAAATCAAAACAGTGAAGCGAGAGCCCTTTCCTATACTCTTGTAGTGGCACCTTGTACCAAAAGTCTTCGATCATATGGTTACGTTGTTCGGACAAACACGAAGCCATAGAATCGTGACCGGGTACACTCGTGTGGGGCACATCAATCGTCCAAGATGAAAGCCAAGATCAAGAGACTAATACTACCTTCGATGATCACATCGCATGGATGTAGCTAGAGATGCCATCAATGTCGTACACGTGGTCCTACATCAACCTCCCAACATTCTACATCCTACATTGGCCTCATGGCCATTCGAGTGTTTACATTGTGGGTCCATCGATCCTCCTTCTTCCAAAGGTCATCGATTCATTCTAGCGCATCCACTTTTCCAAATGGCAGAGGCAATCCCACTTAGAGAGGTCACCAACATGTGCTCCAGTTTTTTGAACCATACATATATAGGTTCGTGCCTCATGAATTATATCCGATAATGGTACCGCATTCAAGAGCACTAAAATCAATAGCTTTGCTCAAGACACAACATAGATCGGAGATATTCTACCATCTACTATCCAAGAGCAAATGGGTTAGAAGCCTTCAACAAAACCCTCATTCAAATATAAGAAGACACTAGATGACAACAAATGATGGCATGAATAGTTGAAGCTTTATGGGCCTACCGCACACATATAGAACTCCAACTCAATCTACCCTTTCTCCTTAGTGTATGGGTCCAAGTTATTCTACCATTGAAGTCCAACTCCCATCACTAAGGATAGTGTAAAAAATCACAATGCAAGTAATGCCAAGTTACGGTTGGAAGAGCTCAAAGGTTTGGGAGAGATGCCTATGAGCATGCCAAAACCTCGAAGTTATATAAAGCCAAGATGATTCAAGCTCATAACAAGTTGGTCCGCCCTAGAGCTTTTCAAGTAGAGAGCTTGTTTAGTTCTAAGGAGACCAATTGTTGCTTGTCGAAAGATAGAGGAAAGTTTGAACCCACACTTGGGAAGGCCCTTATGCCATAGAGAAGGCCTACCAAGGAGGGTCACCAACTCATAAATTGTAAAGGAGAGACCATGCTTCCAATCAATGGGCTCTACTTAAAGAAATATTATCCATAAATCTTGTTTGAAAATAATTATCAATAAAATCTCTTTTCATATCAAATTTTATTTCTCTGTTAGAAATATCTTTTGCTTGTGAATTCACCATGATATATTTAGGGTCCCCTGTGGCATCCTATTCCTTCATATCAAACAAAACATACATATCTTTGTCTCATTTTGATGTGGGAGCAAGCCCATGTGGCACTCACTCAAATGCTCTAGTTTGATTTGTTGTCCAAAGCAACCGATCACCCCGTGGTCACTTGTTGGAGGATGAGTCCCACACTTTCTTCCTAATTTGACCATTACAAACTGATGAGCGCCTTGTTAGTTTGGTAGGCTTCACTGCCCTGCTAGTGAACTACCTTGTGTTTATTTAAGAAGATGTGAGTCCTTGAACTAGCCACCATACTGACTAGGTCGAGTTTCCCGAGGTTTAGTGCAAGAGTAGCATCCTATTCCTTCATATCAAACACAAACAAACATATATCTTTTTTTTTCTGCTATTTGATGTGGGAGCAAGCTCGTGGCACTCATTAGTCGCTTCAGTCTTCGATTTGTTGTCCAAATAACCGATCACCCTAGGTCATTTTGTTGGAGGATGAGTCCCCGCTTTCTTCCTAATTTGACCATTGCAAACCGACGAGTTTGTTAGTTAGTAGTCTTCACCGCTCAGCAAGCTACCTCATGGTTGATCTGCTTTGAGAAGATGTGAGTCCATGTGCTTTCTTCTTGAACTAATCATCATGACCTACTAGAATATATTTGAGATTTAGGTAAGTCCCCTGAGGCTCCTTTCCTCTTGACTACGTTTGAGTCGACATAAGCCCGAGTATTCATTCAAGTGGATGGCACCTGTCGAGTCAAGATGACTATCCCAGCAGCTTAGAGAGATGTAAGTACACGCTTTCTTTCTGACCGATTGTTGCAAAACCGATGGGCACCATAGGTTTGATGTTCATTATTAAGGACTCACTTGGGTACACCACTCTTGAAGATGTAAGTCCCCTTTCTCCATGAGCCAATCAATACCTATGTGATATATGACTAATGTCATTTTCTCTGTGGTGTTGGATTGAAGCCCCATTCCCTAGGGCATTCTATTTGGATCACGCTTTGAGACCCATTTAGACACTACCCGTTACTTTTGGATTGGACACCCCTTTGGTAGCCACTGGTTGAGAATTTGTTGGATGCAGATTCTCCTTAATTCAAGAATTTGAGAGGTCTAGCCGATATAAGCTCCTTCTCAATTTGATCTCTCACAAACTAGGTCCACGATAAACAAAACAAACAAACAAAATATTTGCTTGTGGATTAGAATTCAAGCCCCCAGGCCCCTTTCCCAAGTGCATCCTATTTTTAGTCCAAAACTCCCTATAGAATTGCCCGACTACTGAGTGAGATAAATCCTGTCGGTACTCACGTAGTCACGAGTCGGTTCAACTTGTTGCCACCAATGAGTTACCCAATCTTTGCTTTGAAAGATATAAGTCTATTACGCATTCTTTCCAAAGACGATTGCAAAACCGACGGGCAGTGAGCCCATGTGCAAGAACATCACCCTGTGGATTATTGTTTAGGAAGATGTGAGTCCCGTGCTTTCTTCCAAACTTGACCATTGCAAACCAAAGGCACCCTTAGGTTAGTTCTACCTAATGGTTGGTAGACTATCCTTTGGATTTGTAAACCTAAGATAGTCAGATATTAGCTCCTTCTTAGTATATTCATCGAAACCATAGGGTCCATCTAAAATTAAAGTAATTTATTCTTGAGTCGATATGAGTCCACAAAGATTCGCTCAAATAGTCTCCTAGGGATTGATCTGTTGGTAATCAGATCACCCAACGATTGATCCCTACTTTGGAAGATGTAAGTCTGCTATGCTTTCTTCTCACAACCGACGCCGAAAAGGCAACCTTAGTCGGATAGTCCTACCAGTGGTGGTAGACTACCCCTTTGGACTTGTAACCGAGATAGGTCGGGTCGACATAGCTCCTTCTCTGGGTCCATCACACGCCAGGTCCACAATATAACACATAAAATTAAATTAAATCAAATCAAATCAAATTAATCATCGTGACTACTTGAGTTGAGGTAAGACTCTGCTCCACTCAAGCTCTTAGGTAGGTTGATGT
Organism: Cymbidium sinense; assembly: GCA_021442155.1. Lineage (NCBI taxonomy): Eukaryota > Viridiplantae > Streptophyta > Magnoliopsida > Asparagales > Orchidaceae > Cymbidium > Cymbidium sinense. The sequence continues at coordinate 8,553 of JAKCPB010000223.1, read as the reverse complement.
TCCATCGTCAGATCACCCAACGCTTTTCCTTTTTGAAGATGTAAGTCTACTACGCTTTCTTCCCAAGATAGTCGACACCAAAAGGCAACCCTTAGGTTGGATAGTCCTACCTTATGGCAAGTAGACTACCCCTTTAGACTTATAAATCTAAGACAGGCCAAGGCCCCCTTCTTTCAAGATAGTCCATCGCACACCATGGGTCCATAACAAAATAAATTTGAAACCAACCTCCCTGGAGTCAAATTAAACATCTCAACAAACTAAAAAAATCAAATTATCCTCTAGAAAGTTCAAATCAAACAAATTCAATCAAGTGTATATCCCTGGATATGCCCTCAATCTAGAACCCTTCTCCTAGTGATATAAATTAAACCAACCTCCTATTGGAGTCTCATCAAACAAATCAAAGAAATCCAATTAAATTCTTATCCCAGGATACACACCCAAATAATCATATTCATAATCAAACTCAAATCCATATCCCAGGATAACTTGAACTGCTTCCCTAGAGGAAGGTTCATGTACTCAATCCCTATTGATTCTTATTCTCTTATGCCCTGGCATAAAGAGAGCGCATTGCACTAAGATCGTGATTCTATCTACCTTCGGCCCAGTATAGATCACTTTGTTGTTGCAAGTTGTTGATCGTTGTCAACGCTAATATGTGTGTGCTCAGTTACACCACACCTATTGGGGGTCCTTTTGTTGACCTCACTTTTGGAGTGAGCTCTTAACATCTTCTTAGACTTAGGACTCTTCTAGACACTAAGATTTTCTTAGTCATAAGACAGTGATTAGGTGAACACCTAACCCAAGCCTAGAGACTTAGAAGTGTTAATCATAAGATTAGCTATGCCTTGGTTTAAAGAAATTACCTATCCCATAGCCTAAACCTAATCTATATACACTTTCTCAAATTAAACAGACTCAATTCTCAAATTAAATCTCAAAATTCAAATTCAAATTCCAAATCTAATTTCAAAATTTGACTCCAAATGATTGAAACCCAAAATCAAATTCAAATTTAAAACCCTTCAAGCCATATGAACCATATTCATAAGTTTAGCCAAATCTTTTCCTTAAATCAAATCAAACTCTTGATCTCTTCATAAATCAATTATTCCTTCATTTATATTCACAAATATAAATGAAATCCAAATTCAAATGACCAAAACCATATTGAAAATCAAATCCAAACTCAATTTAAACCCTTTAAGCCAATTCTTGACTTAGCCAAATTCTATCATCAAGTCAAAACCAATGAATTTTCTCTGAATCAATCATTTATTCAATTATCTACCCAAATATAAATGAAAACCTATAATCATCAAAACAAATCAAAATAAACCAATTGACCCACTTAGGTCTTGACCTAAAGTGACCTAAAGGACCCATTTGAGCCAACTTCTAATCCAACCCAAATTGGATTGAACCAAGCTCACCAAAATTCCACCATGATTTTGATCACCTAGGATGATCAATTGCAATCAATTGGGCCAAACCAAGCCCAATTGGCCATTTGATCCAAATTGACCCAAATTGGCCTAAACAAATCGGGTTAAATCATGATTTAACCCAAATTGATTGCAAACCAATGGCTCAATCTCATTCCAAATTGATTGTGAACTTGACCAAAGTACAAAACTCAATTGATCAATCAAGCCTAATTGGGTCAACTTGACTCAACCTAGCCCAAATTGGTTTAAAGGGTCAATTTGGCCTAAATTAAATCCAAATTAATTCAAACCACACATTCATCTTCAATTAGTCAATTGAACATGAATCAACCCATAACCAAGTTAATTTGGCAATTATCAAATGGGTCAATTTGGCCCAAAATGACCCATATATGACCTAAATTGGGCCAAATCCTTGAAACCAAGCCAAAACCCATTATTGATCACCGACCCAAACCATTTGGGATCAGCCCAAAATAAACCAACCCATTTTAAATCCTCATGAACCATCCCCACATAAGATTCCACCTAACCTCATTTAATTCCCATCACATGCACTTAACCTCATCACATGCCCCATATTTCAATAAACAAATCTATCATATGGTGAAGAGAGACTTTGGAGCAAAAAAATTCAAAGTCCTCAATCAATCTAGATCTATCAACCACCCCAACAAGATCACATTCAATTTGGAGCCAAAATAATTCAAATTTGTATTTTCATCCATTATAAAGGAGGAAACAGACTTGAGCCTCTTTCCCATCATCACTCAGCCCCCAAATCTCTAAAGCCAAAGTAACCCATCCCCGCTTATTTTAGCCACTTTGAGCTCAAATAATACAAGAATTTGCTCTTCACGAGGCAAGTAAACATCGGAGAAGGAGGCGCTCAAGAAGCGGGCTAAAGATTACTCTAAAGCTTCACACACATAGATCTCCCCGATCTTCACCGCCATCAAAATCATCCCCGGTGAGATAACTTTCCAAACCAGCGCCTTAGATTTTGCATATTTTGTATTAAATTTTCCATGATTCTAGAATTTCTTTAAAATCCAGACTTTTTATTTTAAATCATCCCAAATAGAAATAATTTTTTCAATGAAAACGGTCCATTTGGACAAGTTTTGGCTTAGAAACTTTCATTTTTCCAAAATACCTAAACAGCTCACCGCCGGCTCACATACCGCCCGATCCCGCAGCTCGGATCGACGGCACGATCGCGATCGACCGCTCGATCACGGATCCGTGAGATCCGAAGCCAGATCGCCGAAATGATCTGACCATCGCGGTTCGCATCGACGGACGGACATCGACCGATCGCGATCTTGGCCTCGATCGCGATTTAGACCATCCGACCGATCGGACGGTCCAGAAAGGCTGTCTTTCTTTCCCGCCCAAACCGCGACGCTATATATATATATATTTTAATAAAAAATATAATAATAATAATAATTTAAATTATCTAAAATTCAAAATTCATAAAAATAAAATACTTAACCAAAAAATTATAATTCTCTTGATTTTCATTCGAGGAATCCAACAAACTCAAAATACTCAAACTTTACTGTAGAATAATTTAGGTTTAAAACTATATTTCATTAATTAAGCCAAAAATATAAGTCATATAGATTTTCATATTGAAAATTGATAAATACACCTAAAATTTCAAGTTAAAAACTTGATTGGGAGAAAGTAAATTTTAAATGATTATCAATTTAAAATAAATTAAATAAAAATTAAATTTACAAAAAATCTTCAAGATAACCTAAATCACTTCAATTGATATCGGACTCTTAAATAAAAAAATTGATTATGAATCTTAAGAAACCCAAATAAACACTTAAGATTAGAGTTTAAACAATTAAAAAAGTTAATTAAAATATAATCTAAAAATAACTAAATCAAAAATTAGAAATTGAATAGCATTCATTAAATCATTAATCAAACTTTAAATCAAAATATCATCTTAAAGGAGATTAAACAAAATGATTAAATCTAAGTTAATAAAAAATTAAATGATTAAATCTTAAATCAAACTCAAAATCCAACAAAAAAAACTTTAATAATTTGATTAATCAATTAAACTAAATAAAATTAAAGCAAACTTAATTAAATGATTAAGTCACATCCATTTAATGAGATAATTAATAACCATTGAATATTTCAATAATAACTAAATGAATATTAATGAAATCAAACAAAAATAAATAAATCAAATCAAGTAAAAAATCATAAATAATCAAACTTAAAAAAACATTTAATTAATGAAAATTTAATGAATTAATCCATAATCAAATTAATTTAAATAAGTCACATTAAAGAACTCTAAGATTAAGCTAAATCAAACCCATAAATTAAATTTAATAATCACATTAATAAATAATTAAGTTAATCTAATCATATTAAACCTAAACTAATCAAACATAATTAAGATGCAATTAAACATTAATCAAAACATAAATAAATTATTAAGTCAAATCAATTAAATAAAACTAATTAATCATAAATAATCAAACTTAATTAGTCAAACATTTAATTAATGAAAATTTAATAATTAATCCATCATCTTAATTAATCAAATTAATTTAAATAAGTCACATTAAAGCTAACTCTAAGATTAAGCTTAAAACCCATAATTAAATTTAATAATCACATCAATAAACTAATTAAGTTAATCATATTAAACCTAAACTTAATCAAACATAATAAGATGCAATTAAACATTAATCAAAACATAAATTAAACCTAAATTATTAAGTCATTAATTTTAATTAAACAAACCTTTAATTAATCTTACCCTAATCAAACTTAATTAATCAACATTTAATTAATGAAAATTTAATGAATTAATCCATCATCTTAATTAATCAAATTAATTTAAATAAGTCACATTAAAGCTAACTCTAAAATTAAGCTTAAATCAAACCCATAATTAAATTTAATAATCACACCCCTTAAATAAATTAATTAAGTTAATTAAATTAATCATATGAAACCTAAACTTAATCAAACATAATAAGATGTACTAAACACTAATCAAAACTTAAATTAAACCTAAATCATTAAGTCATTAATCTCTAATCAAACAAACCTTTAATTAATCTAATAATTTTAATTGACCCTTAATCAAACTTAATTAATCAAACATCTAATTAAAACTTAATAAATTAATCCATTATCTTAATAAACCAAATTTAACTTTATAAATCGATTAAAGTTAATTCAAATTAAATACTTAATTAAACTACTAATTAATGTAATCACAATTAAATAAATTAATTAAGTAAATTACATTAATCATATTAAACTTAAGCTTAATCAAACATAAAAAATGCAATTAATGATAATCAAACCCTAATTTAAACTTCAATCATTAATTTATCAATTACATCATTAACTCAAATAAACACAAAATCAAATTAAAGTTAAGCAAATCTTTATTTAATCTAATCATACCTCTTAAACAAACTAATTAAGTTAATCAAATTAATTACATTAAACTTAATTAATCAAAATGCAATTAAATATTAATCAAAACATAAATTAAACCTAAACCATTAAGTCATCAATTACATCATTTGGCTAAACAAAATTAAATGAAAAAAAAATTAAACAAACCTTTATAATTAACATAAATACACTTATCACATAATCACATTGAACCTAAGCAAACCCAAGACCAATAAAGCTAATTAAATCAAATTGAATCAAATTAATTTAAATCAAGAAAGATTCTCATCAATTTAATATAATCAAATCAAATCTCATTCAACCTACTTAAATAAAATAAACTAATTAACTATCCAATATATGAAATCAAAATGCAAACCAAACTTTGATGAACATGACAAATGGATGTGATTAAAAATAAAATCTAATACAAAGAATCAAACCCAATTAAAATCAAAATAAAATTTCAATTAATCTAATGATCAAATTACAAAAATGAACCACAATCAATTAAATAAACATAAAGTTAAATCACATAACCATAATCAAAGAAAAGAATTAGATATTAATTTAAAAGAATATTGAATTATCAAGATTTAATTAAATCAAAATACCTAATCTAAAATTAATCAACCAAAAACACATGAATTTAAACAAACTTAAACTCCATTAGACATTAAGGATATTGAATTATCAAGATGCAATTAAACTAAAACATCTAATCCAAAATCAATCAATCAAATACTTAAACAAACTCAAATTCTAAATTCTAAATCAATACAATCAAATGAATTACACAAATTCAAATGGGCTAATCAAGATACTTAAGGATTTTAGTTAGATTCCTTAGAATTAGATGTAGAATAGGGTGAGTCATCTCTGATGGAATTCATCCTACTCTTCATTCTTGAGAACCTAAACATCATTTCAACCAAATAAAACTAAAATAAAAAATGAAAATCAAATCATTAAATCATTTAGATTGAAATCACCCAAAGGTAAAATTTAAATTCAAACTTCAAATTGGAAACTTAAACTAAAGAAGCCTATAAAGTCTTGCTACACAAGCCTTAAGCACACACATTAGAATACTAAGTCACTACTTCTAGTGCTAAGTTAGTTGTATGTATGATGTTATGTTTTATTTTGTGATGTAATGTTTTAGACCTGATGTTAGTGTATGTTTCAGACTGGATGTTAGTTATTAGCCTAATCATATTTTCTGGGTTGTGCTTGGCAGCTATAATAAAAAAATATAAATGCTTTTGCAGTTGCTTATTTAAAATGTAACCCATGTTAGACAGGGCTTGGTTACCCATGTGTGGGTGCTAAGTCCAAATTATTCATATAACTACTTGGGGTTGTATGGTGTTTAGCTAACATTTGTTTTGCGTGTGTAGCTAGATTTACTTCTCCTATTTTTGATGTAATTTTGTATTAGAATTAGGATTAGTGCTATGGGGATTAGGATGAGCAAGTGGTTGAAGGCTTAGTCCCTGGGGTGCCCTGTGATGCCTTTGGAGCAAATCAAATCAAAAGAAAGAAATAAAGAAATGAAGAAATGAAAAAATGAAGAAAAGAAGACCCCCAAGATATATATTATTTTTGTAATCTGGTTGTAAGGGCTACCCATCTTTTTTTCTTTTCTCTTTGTAGGAACCCGACCGCATCTTTATTCTTTTATATAGTCTATAAAATTGTTTGATGTTGTGTTTAGATTCATTAGAACAACATGCTTTTCATAGTTTATTTATGATTGATGTTTGAATGTGTGGCCTGGATGCGGTAGGCTCTCAGGATAAAATTAATTTTTCTACCCCAATTAACAACTCATAACTAAAATTTTAAAATAACTCATAACCTCACACAAAAGCCTAGAATTAAATCAAGATAATAAAATTTTTAGTAACCCTTAATGGATGGATGAATGTATAATATCATGCATGTCATATTCTTTCACTCTTGTTAAGAGGGAGCTTCCATCTTGCCGAGAATCAAGGCTTAACCTATGAGAGCCTTTGGTGGAAGACACCCCTTTCTCTTGATTTGGCCCATAATCAAATTCTCATGCATTTAGGCATACAAAATCCCATACATTGTCAAATAAAAGTCCAAAAGAATCAAATAAATTTGATAAAATTTGCAGATTAAGTCATGGATTCATACCACTCATGCTCTAGTCTCTTAGGAGTGAGTCTAAGGACTTAGTTTTCTTTCTAAATGAACAACGGCCTAGCCATCTTGCAAATCATAAGACTTGCCTACATGGATTTAAAGCGAGGAGGAGTTAGTACCGCCACCCAGTGTAATAAGTCCAGCCGGGTGGTTTATTCTCTTGTGGAGGTAAACCATATACCCATTTTGCCTTAGATTTAGGTTGTGCCTTCATTTTGTACCAAGGCTCCTTAGTTTAGATCTGAGGTAGTTTTTCCTTTGGGCTACAAGCATAAATCCTCACCTCTAGCATTTTCACAATCTTATGTTGGAATTATAAGCCCGAATCTAATAAAATGTCAACTCAAATAATCAACTCTCTTCAATTTCAAAAATATAAAGCCCAACTATAGTAGATTGGAATGCTCACTAGGCTTCCTAGTATCAGCATTTCCTACTTTCTCCTTTGGATTCCAAAAATAAGTCTTCTCCTTGATCTATCCCATTTGATTTTCTAAAAAAATCAATCCTTTGATAGTCTTAACCTTGAAATCTTTGGAGACCCTAATTATCTACTTTAATCGAGAGTATTCTAAGAATTCTCATTCTAGATGTAATTAACTATGGGGCTTGCCTCCATGGAACTTAATGAACCCGCTTAAAATAAACCTCCTTTTACTTTTCCATGTAAAGTAGGGAAAGATCTCGGTATATTTAAGACCCATCATGCCTTAGGAGTCCTTAGTGATTAGTCCATTATAGGTGGTGATTTCTATATTTTGAGATAATACATCATTCCTTAATATCATACCCGATCACTTCAATAAGTACCCCCTAAGATCTGCGTGGTGTCCCACATCCCAAAAATAAACACCACAGCTGGTATGTTTAAGAGTTTGCATGGGAGAGCTACAACTATTTGAAGAAGCAATGGTGGAGATGCTATAGAAAAAATCTGTTTACAAGCGCAGTGGCTACAAATTTTTTTTATTTTCAAAAAGTTACACCTCAAATTTTGGTCGTCACCGTAAGGAGCCAAGTCAAGTTAAAAACACAACTTTCTCATTACAGATTCTTCAAAACACAAGGGAAATATAGCTCCCCAAACACACTCTAAGACTCAAACTCAACTCAAAAGTTTAATGAGTCAACTCAAATTCAAATTTTTGATCGACTTACATCAAATCAATTATTGACATTCTTATTAATTTTGAAAGAGAATACTCATTTATTGTAATGGTTAAAAATATGCCAATTAAATTTAAGGAAATATATTATTATTTTTCATAATATTGCATGATGAAGTTCATAAAAATAGATTTAGTCAAATTTATAAATAATAAATTATAAAGATCATATGAAGAAGAAGTAAATTTTAAATATGCAATTTTTATGAGAATTGATAAAGATAAACTCGAAATAGTAGTCTGAATGAGAATTAGGATTTTAAGAATTAGAGAGAGAGAGAGAGAAGAGAATTATTTTAATGTAA